>CAJQZJ010034157.1:2604591-2646040 GCA_907164525.1 Lophiomys imhausi | reverse complement strand
TGTGTGTGTGTGTGTGTGTGTGTGTGTGTGTGTGTGTGTGTGTGTGTTGTTTGTGTGCTGTATATTTATGTATGTATACTGTGGTATATGTGTATGCAGTGTGTGTGTGTGTGTGTGTGTGTGTGTGTGTGTGTGTGTATGTGCATTTATAATGTGGTATGTGATGTATGTGGTGTGCTGTCTGGATATAATGAGTGTGATGTGTATGTGACTTGTATGTGTGCATATGTAACATATATGTGGTCTGTGTGTTTGTGTGTCTGTATGTATATGTGGTATGTGGTG
Organism: Lophiomys imhausi; assembly: GCA_907164525.1. NCBI lineage: Eukaryota > Metazoa > Chordata > Mammalia > Rodentia > Muridae > Lophiomys > Lophiomys imhausi. Next base: position 2,645,755 of record CAJQZJ010034157.1, on the reverse strand, counting down.
TGTGCAGCTTGTGATGTGGTTATATGGTATGTGTGATGTGTAGTTGATTATAGTGTGTGTGGTGTGTGTAAGTGGTATGTAGTGTGGGTATGCTGCATATATAGTTAAAATATATATGTATATATTATATATATACATTTTAGTGTATATATGTTATATTATGTACATATACTCTGTGTGTTGTGTTGTGTGTGCATTATAAGGTGTGTAGTATGCTGTATGTGGGTAGTGTGTGGTGTATGTAGTATGTGCTATGGGTATAGTGTATATGTGTTAGTATGTGTGTGACATGCGCTATGAGTACAGTGTGTATATGCTGTGGGGATACTGTGTAAGTGCTGCGTGTGTACTGTTCATGTGGTGTGTAAGTGACATGTATGCAAAGAATCTTGTGGAAATGCATCCTTGGCACATTCAACCAAGTTGGCAGTGAGATGTGAAGGAGACAGTGATCAAGGGCCTCTGCTTTTGAGTCTAAATCTCACAGGAACATGCATAGGCTGTTTATGGTGTTAGTGTCACAGGAATGTTTGAAAAACCTTTATTGTGGAGATTCTAGCTGCTTCTCCTTAACCCTGTGCCATATCAAAGTAATACACTTGCCTTTACAGCTTCCCAACTGAGGTGCTTATCTAGCTCTAAGCAGTTTTTGTAAGGGACCACTGTCCCATGATTAGTGGAGTATACTTTACTCTTCTACTCTTCTTAAGATGCTTTAAAGTATGTGGCATCAGTCAAGAGGGGTCAGCGTTAAATGGAAAAAAAAAAAAGACAGTGTTTGAATGAGGAGATCGCAGATGACAAATTATGTAGAGCATGATGTGGAAACTAAGTATGCAAAACAAGGAAAAACATTTGACAGACTTTGACTAATGGCTATTAGCCATCATTTTACAGTTTGTTATGATAAATTTCTTCATCTGTGTGTATACACCCCACATACATGTGCACATATATACACACCCAAACATCCATATATTCATATGCACATACACACATCCATACACATATACAAATATCCATCCATACACACATTGGCACATTCGTACACACATACACACATTCATATACACATATACACACGCAATACATCCATCCATATACACATAGGCATAGCCATATACATATACACACATCCATCCATATACACATTGGCATATCTATACACACATACACAGATACATACACACATGCATACATACACAATGCATCCATCTATATACACATACACACATCCATACACATTTATGCGCAAATATGTATATGTGCACATCCATTCCTAGACACATACATACAGATACACAGACACACACGTATACACACTCTAGCAGTCTGAGAAAAGAGAGTTAAATCTACAGCAAAGCAATTTGGGGGATTTGTTCATCTTTTCTTTCTAAAAAATTTATATTGTCCATTAAAGTATAGATGGCTTCGAGGTTCAGGTAATAAAGTCATCCCTGTTCTACTTCAGCTATGCTAAAATTTAGTTTATGCCAAATTTCAGGATGGTCAATTTCTCACTAGTTTTTGTAGAAATATTTTCCTACAAAATGTTTTGGGAAGTGGCTCATTTCTCAGCACATACATATTAAGCAAGAACTAAGGCCATGAGCCATTTTTTGAATTAATATTACTGTATTATGCACTACAAAGATCCCAGAAAAAAAATAACAACTCAGTGAATGGTTGTCAACACACAACAAATTATTATCAAATTCTATGACATACCTTGAGAGTGTAGGGTCAGTTCAGATTGAAACAGTACCAAGAGCCAGCCATAGAGCCTGCTAGAGGAATTTACATCTAGGAGTGAGTAATAAACATGTGTGGAATGAGGAGTCATAGCTGACATATGCTCTTGGACTTTGAAATAAACACATAGAAAGAAACTGAGCAAGAGGAATCAGACCCAATGTTTTAGTTTGGAATCTGGTGAGAAAAAGAATTAAACATCTTAAGGAAGTCAGAAACCAGAGAATATGTTTGGTTGTGTGTGTGTATATGATATATATATATATATATTATATGTATATGATATGTATATATGTGTGTATGTGTGTAATATATATGTATATAAATATGTATATGTGTGTGAGTGATATATATATATATTATAGAGAAAGTGTTATCATCAGTATGATTTAGTAAACATGATGGGCCATGAATGGAAGAGGATGTGGAGAAGATTCATTTCTTATAGAAGAGGGAGGAGGATGCTGTGTAAAGGAGGCAAGGGAGGCTGGAAGGAAGAACCCACCAGAAGTGGAAATGAAGGACATATTAACCTCAGTGCCACAGAATGTGTGAACTGTGCCTAGATGTATATATAGGTGCACCACCACTGAGAAAATCAGTTTCTCAGGAGACTCCAGCACCAAAAGGTCAAGAAACCACTGGTGGGTTAAACTCAGCATGTTTGTACAGCAAAGGAGATGGAAGCCCTTTTGCAATGAACTAGAACAAAGGTGGAAAAGAGGAATTGAAGAAACTGTTTTCAAGTCCTTGACAGGAAATGGTCAAATATATCTTGACAGAAAAGGTTGAAAAAACCATAAAAATGTTCTTTTTTTTAACATAGTGAATAAATAGAATGGAGACAATGAGATTAAATATGTAAGTAAAATATGGATTTACTGAGTTGGCTACTCCCTGGAGGAGGCTAGCAGGAACATGAAAGGGCTAGTGTAGGAGTGAATGAAGAAGCTGCTCACTGCTTATCCAGCAATTTGGAAGTGGAGAAAAGTTAGAAACCATGAAGTTAATCTTTTTAAAAATGCTTTCAGTAGCAGTCTGCTGTAAGTAGAGCCATACTGAAGTAGAGGTCAGAGAGAAGTGTTTGTCAGCCCCTCAGGCATGTTCCTGCTTGGGTATCTTTGGGTTTGCTGCTTAACCAGTTTCTGACTTGCATATCCAGAAAGCCATATCCTTCTTCCTAGTTGTTAAGGTATCTAGATGGCCACCACACAAGGAGCAAGATGCCAGTGGTCTCCCAATTATCTTGTGCAGCTATCACATTGCTTGACACATCATTTAAAACAGGTCTCTAAGGATAATTTCTTCAGAGGAGTCCAAGAGCCTCTCATGGTTCTATTCATTGTTTCGTAATAAACTTTTGTAGATTTAACATAATTTGCTAATGTCTTTAGGTCTTTATTTTCCTTATTTGAAAAGTCCAAGCCTTTGAAGGGACTCCAGTTTCCAAATTCATCATAGTTTAGATTTGTTTTTCGTTTCTAAGAAATATTTCTGTGTTCCTGCTCAGATGGAAAGGTACCTGGGACTTGAACCCAGGAACCACAGCTCCAAGAGGAAGCCTCCTCAGCAGAAGCTTTGCAGCTCCTTGAGGAGGGTATGCCCAGCTGAGCTCAGGAGCTCAGGACCCTTGGCCCCTCTCTACCTCTTCCCTTCTTTGTTCCTTTGCTTTTTTAGTTCCTTTGATGAGAGAGTCACACTATGCAGCAAATGACATAAAAGAAATTTATTGGGAAGGACAAGTCCAGAGTTTGGATCGACAAATCCAGGGTTGACTGTCTCTTCTCCTGGGAGAAAACAACAGAGAACTGAACAGTAGGCAGGACATCTATAGGATTTCTTAGTGGATGGAGATTTCCAGGACAGAGATTTCTAGGGCAAAAATTGATTGGATTTCAAGTTCTACTCTTGGGGGAGCTCAGAGATTGGTGGAACTTTTCTTGCAGGGCATGATCTTGGGACTCTCCTGCCTCAGGACTAGGAATGACAGTTATAACCACCATTACAAAATGGTCCATAGGGCTGTTAGGGAAGTCTGGGGGTTGATGCCTGGCTGCTGGAGCTCCTCAGGTTGGGGCCTGGCCAGTTTCATGCCTTAAGGGTTTATGGAGTTTACAAAGTATATAAAATTTACAAAGTTTTACAAAGGGAGTCCATGGCAAGGAAGGCTTTCCCTACCCTTTAGTCTGCCTGAGTAGCCAACAATTTCTATAATTTTGGATTTGATGTTTAATTTAAAATATATAGTTTCATGAAAATGGTTGTTGAGTGAGCCTACATCATTTCTAATATGAAGTTCTATATAAGCTAACAACTGGAAAGCGTACTGCGTATTTCTTTGAACAACTGACAACATATGAAGTGAGTGATCTCCTTTTGTGTTTTCTAATTGGCAGCACTATTCCTGCAAGATAAACTCATCAACAATTTTATCATTCTAAATAAAGCCAATGTAGTTATGCTGTGAGACGCAAAATGTTATCTTCTAAACATAGTTAAAATATGAAAATGACATATATTTGAATTTTTGCTCCAATCTTGCTTATTCTATCAGATATAAAGTTAATGTTTGAGAAAATGCATATTGACCATCTCTACTCATTCTGATCTGACACAGTTAGTGTATACATACACACACACACACACACCTCATAACAACATTATATGATAGATACCACTATCTCCACTTTAGAGATGAATAAACTGAGGAACAAAGTGTTAATGCAATGGCCACATTCACTATCTCTCTAGGTTCCATGTCTCATACCACGCATTCAAATACCACGATACGGACTTAGAAGTCCACATGGTATATATTCCGTTCATTGTCTCCAGCGGCCCACCATGTACCCTGTGTCCTAGTTTGCTCATCTCCCTGTAGTCACCTAAGTTGTCTCTGAGCTTCTGCTGTTTGTATTAGTTAATTTCCGTTACTGTGGTTTAATATCCTGATACAGCAGCTTAAGGAGGAAAGGGTTTTCTTTGGCTTACAGTTCCATGGGGATACAGTCCATCCTGGCAGGGAAGATTTAGCAACAATTAGGCAAAGTGTGGTGGCAGGAACAGAAGTTTGGCTAGTCATATTGCATGTGCACCCAGGAAGCAAGTAGTGGAACCAGGCTATAAAGTGAAGAAGCACACCCTCTGGGACCCACTTGCCCTAGAGAGACTTCACCTCCTGAAGGTTCCACGGCCTTCTCAAATAGCCCCAGCATCTGGGAACCAAATGTTCAAATATTTCACTGTTCCACACAATGCTTTTGTAAACAGCCTTTAAAGCTGGGTGTGGGTGGCACACTCCTTTATTCCCAATACTCAAGAGGCAGAGGGAGGGGGATTTCTGACTCTGAGTCTAGTCTTGTCCACACAGTGACTTCCAGGAGAGCCAGGCATACGCAGAGACACCCTGCCTCAAAAAAACAAAGCAAAGCAACAAAAACCTACCAAAAAATAAATAAAATAAACAAACATCCTTTACAGGTATCAGGTTTCATATTTTCTAAGTTTATATGTTATATACATGAATGTTAAAGTTCATCTTAATAAGATAACAACAAATCATTTTCCAGAGTGGTCACTTAAATTGCATCCAAATGGCAGTAGGAATGATTCTGTTGATTCCTGTTCCCTACATCGCTGGACCATCTTCATCTTGGTTGCCTGTAATGGAAGTGAATCATCAGGCTGGGGAAAAGGGATACAGTGTTCTTGTTTCTTCACACTCATAGCAAATCAAACATCAAGACAACACTAAACACTTTCAAGTGTCAATATGTACCTTTGAAAAGTAAAGATAGTTCATTTAAGTCACTAAAGATAGTATCTGCATAATGGGGAAACCTAATAGGTATATCCTAGAGCCGAAAAGGCTGAGGTGGGAAATGGTGACCCAAGGGCAATCTGTACTACATAGCAAGAGCCTCTTAAAAAAAGAAAGAGTGAAGGTCATATAGGCAATCACATGTATAATGATTCTTTCAAGAACCAAGTCCTGTATAAATAATTAAAATGATTACATTGCTTTTAGAAACAAAAATGTAAGACAAAAGTTGAATATCAAACAGGAAATTACCTGATTTTTATTGAAAATATGTGTATATTTCAATTACTATATATTTTTAACAGCATAAGTACCAATATGTTTAAAATATGGTTCCCACATATACAATGATGATCAAGACTTAAAGTAGTTAGTCTATCTGATAAAGTATAAATAAATATTTTTGTAGAGAGGCAAAGGAAGGGTAACAAAAGTTACCAGATTCTGGTGGGTTTATAGGAAGTTAGATATCTGTACTATTGTAACATGAAAAATTTAATCTTAATTCCCCAACTAGGCTGTGTAGAATAGAGGAGAATTGGAGAGTACTGACCCTGAAGCTGAGAGATCATTAGGGCAACAACATATGATTCCATGAACTCTGCTTGAATGGAAAATATGCAAGGTTGCAGTCACAAGATTTGGTCTATTATTTCTTCAACATGCCTCCATTCTTCCCTTTTGAAATGGTAATGTATATTCTGTGTCATTGTATCTTGGAAGTAGTAGTTTGCATTTTGATTTTAAAGTAGTTTACAATTAAGAGATTACCTTGAGTCTCAGAAGATACTTTGGACTTTGAAACTGTGTTGAGATTGTGAAAGACCTTGGGGATTTTCGAAATTGGACCAATACCATTTTTCATTATGACATGACCATAAGTCTATGCTGGCCAGATAGTAGGATGTTCTTGAATCAGAATAGCCCCCATAGGCCCATGTATTTGATTACTTGGTCCCCAGTTTGTAGAACTGTTTGGTAAGGATTAGGAGGTTTGGCCTTGGTGAAGCAGGAATGTCACTAGGGATGTACTTTGAGGTTTCACATCCCCCCAACACCAAGACACACACCCAACCCCGACAAACACACACACACACAGACACACACACACACACACACACACACACACACACACACACACACTTTTGCAGTAAGCTCTCTTTCTCTGTCTGCCTAATTGTTGTGTTTCAAGATGTAAGCCCACAGGTACTGCTCCAGCACCATGCCTGCCTACCTGCTGTCATGCTCTCTCCCATGGTAGTCATGGACTCTCCCTCTGAAATTCTAATGCCCCAGTAAACCATTTCTTCAAAAGTTGTCTTAATCATGGTAACTTAGCACAGCAACAGATAAGTAAGACAGTGACCTCTGCAGAACTGTGCAAACAAGAATTAATTTCAACACAGGGACAACAAATTGCCTGAAAAACAAAGCTCAAATTAATGCATAAATAATAAAAGCATCTATTTGAATGCCTGAAGGGACTCAGGTTTGGCCAGTTCCTAGCTTATTCCCATATTGTGACTACCACAGAATTTTTGTTTTTTCTGCCAACCCATTTTTTTTTAAATCATTTTAAATAAAGCATGGAGTTTACTTGCAACTGTCTTAAGGGGCTTTCAGAAACATTATTCTGATACCTTTAGAAACGTTATTTCAACTTAGGGTTCAGTGTTGGAATTTATATACCAGTTGTGGTAAAGAAGCAAGATAAGCTTTGATTTCATTATTTGCACATGCTATAATTGGCATATAAATGCTGTCTTGACATTAAAATAAAAATAACTCCAAAGCAAAATAAATTTTAATGAAAGAGTCTTGACATTGGTGAATCTTCTTAGGAAATCTCACAGCAGCCTGTTGGGCTGCACATATATCTCATTGATGTTGTCATCATGAAGCAGGAAGAACACATGTTCAAGAAATGGATGCCACACTGGAGAGAGAATGCTTGTGCCAGTAGATAACCGGAGTCAGGAGCTTAGGCTGCTATCAGTTGGCCCTAAGAAAAGTCTAGAATTTTGAATTTTTTTATTCTTAGAAATAATGCTATAGTCTTAATAGTCATTTTAATCTCTGCTTTTTGCAGCTTTGGCATTAATGGATTATTTTTCTTTAAATTCACATGCCTTGGGAAGTCAGAAGGGTGCATAGCTAGGGTTTGGTGTACCTTGCCATAACTCTGTTTATTTTGTATCTTAGCACTTTAAGGATCTTTTAGAGAGACAGACATGCTTGATATTGTTCTTTAAAAATAATTAGTGATTACTTCTGTAAGTCTCTAGTTGCTATGAAAAACAAGCCTTCAAATATGAAGCCTGGGTTATAATTTACCAAAAGAAAGAACGTTAAATAAAGCAAAGTAGTTCACGTTCAAATTCTCCTTTCTTTTTTATAAAGTCATCTTTCTTTTTTATTTTCTTCCGTAAGTTTCTTTTAGCTGAACTCTCAGTATATAACACTGTATGTCTTGGCACTCATTGTTGCTTTGAATAGGAAACTACCTGCCTCTGCCCCTAGAGTGCAGGGACCAATGGCGTATGCCACCATGACTGGCCTTAAAAAGTCGTTTCATTAGCATATACAGTTATACAAAAGGATGGGTTTCATTCTGATGTTTTTGTACTTGTATGTATCGTACTCTGGTCATATTCACTGCCCCTGTAATTCCCCTACCATGCGCCTCTTTCCTTTTCTCAAATACCCTCTCTTAATTTTTCATGTTTTTTTAAATTTTAAAAATGTTAGTTCTTTGATACTTTCATGCATATATGTAATGAATTCTGATTATTCTCACTCCCTTGAGTTTTCTTACTTTCCTCCCCCTCCTCTCAGTCCCTACCTCCCTACCAGTCCTGATCATATATTAATGTCTTTTTGTTTGGCTTGTTTGATTTGCCTTTTTGTTTTTGACCCACTGAGTTTAATAAGTTATCTCTGTGTGAAAATGAATTTGAATTATCTGTTGGAGCCTGGTGGGGTTACTAGTAGGTATACAAATAAAAAAAATCTAGTTGTTTTTTTTTTTTTTTTTAATACCCATACTCAACAGTATTGAAATGACAGCATGGAATACTTATTTTCCATAACATGGGATTTCCTATCAGATTTGCTCTTGTGTTTTACATTGTTTTAGGCTTAATGTGCTATATTTCCCATAGCTGTGGCTTGCCCTTTCATTCTATACTTGGTGAAAACCTGGAATTGAGATTATGCCAATGGAGATCTAAAACATTCTAACTATATCTATTTTGATCAAAAGAAAATGCTCTGTTTGGAATGACAACTATGCCTTGATTGCTTATGTGAATTAAGAACACATACATTGAAATAAAACCATTACTCTCAATTAACTATATCTGAAGGGGCTTGAAGGTCAGAAGGATAAATGTTTATTATGAGTTATAGGGAAACACTGTCTGGAGGACATGCCAGGAATGTAAGTGCAGATGGTGACTCACTTCCTTGGGAGGAGCAGAGATGTTTCCCTGTGGCATTTGACCTTGAACTAGAAATGACTTTGCCTAGACCAGGATAAGGGGTGGTGACTGAGTAGAGTTTGCAGAGGCAGAAAGCACTCGCATAGATGGGGGAGGTTTTGATTTCTTTGGAAACACAGTTATGTTGTATGAATATGTAAGGGCTTCTGAAAAGCAATTTCATAAAAGGTGCATGCAAAATCAGCCTCAAGACTGGAGCCTGTGGGGAACACCTGGGAGAGCACTTGGTCTTGGTCAACAGGTGTACCTCAGAAGGAGGGCATAAGGTTGGCCAACAAGAAAACATCCTCTTGCAGAATTAGAGAGTGAATAAAAAGGAAGGCCAGGAATCTGGAGAGGGGCTTTTTTGCTTAGCATTGCTTTGCATCACTGTTCATCACTGTTCTTAATGTTGGAGGACATTAGACAACATTTTCCTGAAAGTTGCTGCTGCTGAAACTTGCAGCACAGGTTGGGTGGAGCCCAGGTTGGGTGTAGCCCAGGTGAAAAGCCACAGCCTGGAGGCCTAGGCCAGCCTTGGAGAGCAGCACCTACCCAAGTGAGGGGTCAGCAACTGCTGGCACCGAGGCTCAGTGGATGGAACAAGCCACAACCCCAAGCGGGGGTGTGCCAATGCCCTGCGCCTAGGCCAATGGACAAAAGAGATCATGGTGCCAAGTGAATGTGCACTGACAGCCAGTTCCTAGGCCCTGGGAGTACAGCACCTGCCCTAAGGTGGCAAGCTCAAGCTCGGGTGGGTAGAAGCCGCCATGTGACACAGCATCTGCCTCGAGGGAGGGAGTTCAGTTAATCTGGGCTCCAAGTGGGGTGGGAGTAGGGTGTGGGAGGAGATGTGGCAGCTGCCATCACTATAGATGGGAACCACTGGACTGCTGCTGATTGATTGCTGTGTTCCCAGTTGGCTGATGGGTTGCCCCAAGTAACCAATCCTGAGAATGTCTTCATCTGGGTGTCCTTTCTAATGTGCCTTGGGTGGGTTGAGTAGAAGGTGTTTAAAAGTTTTATTGAATAGTTTAAAGCTACACCAACAATGGGGGGAAAGGATGGAGATGTCTTCTCAGAGGTGATGCTATTACAGAGACACAATCAGTACCCAGGATCGTCTGCTGTGCAAGGCACCATGTGAACAGTGTACTCACACCAGTTTTGGCTTTGGGAAAAACTGATGGGGTGATCTGCTTGTAGTCAATTGTTAATTGGTTTTCTCCTATCTTCCTGTTTGTTCCAGTTGGCAATCATGTGTCCTAAAATTACATTTGTAACTCTTGCCTCCCTAAAACTTCCTGATTGGCTTTAATAAATTGCTGAGGTCTATGACTGAGGGGAGAAAGAAGTAGGTGGAGCTAAGGTTCACAGGTTTTGGGGGGAGGAAAAGATTTTAGAAGGGAGAGCCACGAGGGAAAGGAGAGAGGAAGAGTAGGAGGAAGGACAGATGCCATGGGTTAGGAAAATCGGATTTCCATGTGGCCTGGAACTTTGGCATAGCCCAAGGGGACATATGTATATATTGGGTATTATTTGGGGGGGGGGGTAGAATTGCTCAGTCACAAGTTAAGGCTGGCTAAAATCCATCAGGCATCTGTGTATACTTCTTTATAATGGCGGTCAAGGGATAATGCCACTATGCTAAAAACTTTATATTTGAACTGGGAATTTTAATTATTAATTTCTACACAAAATATTTATCATTGCACACTGATAGATATGGTACAAGATGATATTATATAGACTCCATGATCAAGTGACAATTTAATATTTAAGTCTGCCTCAAAACAAAACTCTGGAAGCTTGAGTTAGCATGCTTTTCTGTTAAACTCTTTCTAACAGACTGACTTGCACTCCATATTCATGTACTCACTTTTGAGTCCAAAGTGGTGTATATCTAAGCTGTTTTCCTCAGTAAAGTATCTTTTTCTTAGGCGAAGAAATAAGCAAGAACTTCCTTATTAGGCCTAAGCAAATATGCAGGTATAACTGAACAAATAACTCAGTAGCAAAACAAAAACATGTCAGTGACTCAAAAATATGACTTTATATCCTTTTTTGAGGAATAGAGCTCTGTGGATGACACTTTTCAGCAACATATTTTGTTGTAATTGACTTGGGCAACATTTGTGAGAATGCCTTTCTGTTACCTAAAAGTTATGGACCATCATCTAGAACCTAAAGTGTTTGCTTTTGGGAGTAAGAGGAAGGGCCTGGGTTATGGAAAACTGGCTTCCCTGGCTGTGAGTGAAACTCAGTTGACCTTCAGAAATTTAACACTTACTGGTTTTTCAGTCTAGGGTGTTTACTTTTCTTCTCAGTTTGTCTGGGAATACTATCGTTCTCTTATATGATTACATTGTCTAGGTAAAGGGTTATAGTGAAAATTAGGTGTTCTTACATATATATTTTTTCCTGAAATGAAGTTCTCAGAGGAAAAAAAAAAAAACTCCACACCTTTGTAGAAGATTCTATAATACTGTGACTGGCCCACTAGAATTTCTAGAATCGTGACAAGAGGGAATGTTGTTGGTGTCACATTATCTTGAGCTATATTCAGTTCCATTAATAGCCATTTGTTTCTCATCTCTGTATTTAACCTAATGTCCTTGTGGCTATCAACTAAACTCCATTTTGGAATGTGCAAACAAACCCTTGCTTCCACCAACTTAAATACTAAGAATGGCACACAGCACCTGAGGCCTATAGCAGAAACTCCCCCACTTGGTTTTATCCAACCTACCTGATGTTCCCTCCAATATATTTAAAAAATACCTTGATTTATGACTTTCTTTTTTTTTCCTGTTCTATAAAAAAAATCATGAAACTATTATGAGGTTAGAACATGGAATTTGTGGGCACCTAAATTTGAGTTTCTAGGCCATGGTTACTCATTTTTGACTCCAAAATAAACTGTCTCTTTTCTTTGAGGGGAACAATATACTTTTTTCATCAATGTCTTCAACATTTTTAAGTATCTGCTTGGAAATGCTTAGTATTTCAGTATACATTGTCCAGGGACCAGGGAAGCTTTTCAGTATTATCTCCTTGAGTAAAGTGAAATGTTTGCCTTCTCTACCTGGACACGCACTGAGCTTTTGCTTAAGGTTAATTTATGGAGGTCAATGGATTGGCTAAGTTTTACTGAGCTTGAATCCCATGGAATGACCTAGTGATTTTAGTGGAGTGGGACAGAGGAAACTCAGCACATGGGCGTCTAAAGTGGCACTTTGTGTCCAGAACAAGCAGTAAAAGTCTGTCATGGACACTTATTCTGTGATCATAAATCAATATAGCAAATACTAGGACTCAAACCAAATTGCTGTCAAATAAATCAGCTCCAAATTTCTGCTTGTATTTAAAGCAGGTCATTGTGTAGGTTAAAGAATTATTAGTGTGGTTTTGTTAGGATGAATAACTACAGTGATAAAAGGTTAACATCGCCTGGTCAAGTGGAAGGAACTTAGTTCTTTCTTATTTTGAGTCTATGAGACGTAGGTTGGTGGGAACCATCTCAGGTTCAACCTTCACTTGACTTTAACCCAACATGGGACTAAGCCAACCTTGGTCTAGACACACCCTCACAGAAAGATCCTTCCTGCCATTTCATTGGTAACAGGTATATATTATCAATCATACTGTGCAAACCTAAAGTGTTGTAATTTTGTCCAATGTAAAGTTCTAAAAAAATGAGTTTTATATGTTCAAAAGTTCAAGAAATATCCTTTTTCCATTAGGGATCAGTAAGCAATGAATAATTCTCTCACACTTAAGATTGACTGTCCTAGAGAAGGGAACAGATTCCATTGACTTAGAAAGATGGTTATACTCTTCAGAGCATATAATTTTCTGCATGTAGTAGAAAAAGTGTTAGATATCAACCACTCATAGTTCACATAAAGGGAATAAAACAGTCATATCTCATGGAAAGTGAATAAAAAGGCATATTTCTAGGTCATATTGACTTACTGGCTTATTATTTGGGAAAATAAATAATAAATATGTAAATACAATTGTTAAAATTCAATAACTCATACCTGTAATGACAGAGAGTGGTATTAATATGACAAAAAAGGGACATTGAAACTGTAAATCAGAGGACAGTGTCACAGAGGAGAACGCTGCCTGGATGAGTGTATGTGACTCTGACTTGCAGAAAGCGCCAGGAGGAAAGGTGTTGATGGGTAAAAAGGAGAAATCATACAGGGTAAAGAGATTCCCTCAGTCGTTCAAGGAAAACACGCTACAGCATGGTTAGGATTGGAAAAGATGAGAGGACAGAAAAGTTAAGTAAAAGAAGAAGAGTCTCATCACACACAGGAGATTCTGACGCAGTGTGAGTGACAATGGTGTTGATGAGTGATGACTGTCATGACCGTGACTCACAGGACACCATTGTACATGTGAGGGCAGTTTTATGGGACATATGTCACCATGCTGATCACCAAGGTTGACCTAGCTGTTCTGGCGAGCTAGGTGGATGTCTTAATTACTTCACCACTGTGTGTGTATCCCTCCCAAAGCTGTCAGCACTCAAAGACCGGGATCTCCCAAGTAGAGGGTACTCTTCTTTGGTCAAGAGTATATGAATAGATGTGCTCCTCTATTAAAACCTGCAAGCAAGTTCACAGGGAAGCTATTTCAATATTTGATGCAAAAGGATAGAATTATGTGATCAAATTTTAAAGAACAAACTCCACTATGGGGAAAATGGAGTGGAGACAATGAATTGGAGTTAGGCCATGTACTTATGGAAACTGGAAAAAAAAACACTATTGCAGAATTTAATTTTTTGTTATTTATTTACTTTTTGAGATAAAGTATCACTCTGTTGCCCAAGTTGTTCTTTTGACCTTATGAGCTTAATTAATCCTTTCACTTCAGCCTTTTGAGTAGTTGGGTCTATAGATGTATACCGCACCAATCTAGACATTTAGACCAGAGACAGACGGAAGGGCAATTGACATTAGTAGAGATCATAGGAATGGGTGCAAGATACAGTTTGCAGGAGAGTGGAATGAACTGAATCTGCCTGATTTATTTTTTGTGGTGTGCAAGGAAAAGCAACTTAACCAAACTCTTCTTGTGAAGTTTCTGTTCCCTATGCGTACAATGCTGAAGATCTCATTTACAGAGATGGGGATGACTAAGACTAGAAATGCTAGGAGGGATTGGATAGGGATAACAGGAGAAATAACAACTCTATTCTGTGAAATGAACTTCAAGAAGTCAGATAAATAAATACCAAGAGGAAGGGGGAGGTAGGTAGTTGACTAGATGAGCCCAGAGCTCCACAGGGACACAAAACTGAGATGAAAGCATTGGGAACCATCAGCATATAGATGATATTTAAAGCCTTAGGCCTGTCAGAGAGACCTCTGAATTAATTTCTATATCTAACTAGGTATTTTCTGGGTTTCTATGAATCATGGTGATTCAGAATTTAACAGAACTCTTCAGTTTCTATGGCTTTGAGTCAGTCTATGGTGCATTTACCATAATGCATTGAGGTAGCAGCTTCCATTTAGGGCTTGTTGCAAATTGTTGATAAAGTTCAAAGTTGCTCCATTTTATGGGAGTATTTCCCCTCTGGGTTCTTTTTCATGCTTTATAATGACTTCAGAATTTATTATAATGCATAGTGTCAACCTTAAACACATTCCTTGCATGACGCCTAATTATGTATCAATTTCTGTTGTAGCAGAAGGTATGCTCCTTTTCCAGTTAGTGGGGGTTATATACCTGCCGTGTTCACAGATTTTCACCTCAAAATTTGAGTCTATGCCATTTGGGTTGTTGACAGTTTGACATTTTTAACTGTCTAAAGTTAAATAAAACATTACTTGGATAAACACAAAGACCACTATGCATACATGGCTTCATAGTTAATATGAGCAGTTTTCTTTCCGTAATTTTTCATAGAGGATTAACAATTGTCTGTCCCAATTGAATCTCAAAAGATTTTATCACAGGTCTTGTAATAAAATATAATAAAACAAATTTATGCTTAATAATGAATGCATATTTTCTGTTTCTTAAAACTTGGAACATTTTAAACTATGATTACTATTATAATTAGGTAAACAGATTAGTTTTTCATTGTCATATTTTTATGTCTTTCATTTATTTTAACATGGGTGAAAAAAAGTTCATCATGCTCAAAATACAACTGACTGGCTATTTCAGTGGCCATTTTTTCCACACTGTGTGTAAATTAATTTGTTAGAGCTGTTATCACGAAAGACCTGTCACTTGGTTGCTTAAACAACAGCAATTTAGCATCCCAATCTAGAAGGCAGAGTCCGGTTCAAGATGTAACTGAAAGTCTGTTTCCTTCTGAGACTGTGAAGGTAGCCAGCCTCGTGCCCTCTCTTGGCCACTGGTGGACTCTAGGCCATCGCTGCCATCCTCAGCTTGTAGACACAGTGTGATGGTCTGCGTTGTCATCCTGGTGGGTCTTGTTCCCTGTGTGCAAGTCTTCATCCTTTGCTTTCATTCTTACAAGGACATTGCTTACTTACTAGGATGATGACCTACCTAATGACCGTTTTCTAATTTTATTACATCTATAAAATGTCTCTCTAAATATAGTTACATTTACATGTTCTTGGATCAAGATGCCAAGATTTTTTCCCCCTTATTTAGTCTGTTCTAGTGTGTAACCTCTTCCCATTCTTACTGTTAAAGGATTTCCTGAAGACTTGTAAATGCACTGTAAAGGCGTTCTCTCTTCATCAGTATTCCTTGGAGCATATGTGTAGCTCTACTTTATCGTATACAATTTTTATGTTCATGACACAGTACATGTCTCTACCCCTCACGTCTGCACTGAACTCCAAATGTGGATATCACATGCTTCTTACTGTCAGCTGCAAAAACAAAGGGTCATCTCAAGCTCAGGATGTTCAAAATGAATTTCAATTTGTCTTCGACCCAGAGTTGTCCACCAGCTCAGCACAGAGCTCTCTTATCCCATAGATTCCGTTCTGTCACAAACCACCTACCTATATGCTTCTTTCCCATAGTCCTTTCCAGTATGATCCTACTGCTGTTTGGATTTGTATTGCTTCTCTATTTAATTGCAACTATCTAATTTGTGCAAAGTAAGGAGTTCCTTCTCTGAAGACCAACATGACCCTCTTTGGAATGTTATCAGGTCTAGATTCTTTTATGGGGGTCTTGGAAAGAGCCTGGTTCTGGGCCTATTGAGGTTGCTGACTGACTTCAACAGTGTCACCCAGAGCAGGTGTGGGGGTCTCTGGTCTCTTGCTGCTTTGGTAGCTAAGTGGCCTCTCCACTTGGAGAGACTCTGTGTGTTCTTGGGCTCATGGCTACCCTCTACCATTTAATTTTGTTCTCTCTGACCTCATCTCCTCTGTCAACTCACATCTCATCTATATTGCTATTTTGTAGCCAGAGAGCATTTTTGGTGTCTGCTGGGTCCTGTGGTTTAATTTGATTAACAGGAATATTTCTAAAGGCTTCCTATTTTATGACAACTACCAAGAAATCTTAAACTAATTTCAAAGCCCCTTCACAGTAGAACCCAGGTGAGTGCTTAATAGTATAACTGTGATTGAGAGGACATAATTCTTCTACTAACAACAGCCTTTTCTCTTTAGTTCCATGCTGACACACTCTATCTTCTCCATCACAACCATCCTATTTCCTGTCCCCACTCTTTCTGGGTAATTACAGTAACTTCCTTTATTGTACCCTATATGATTTCTATGAATAGTGGGTGGGCTGATCCTTTTCAAAGACAATACCTCATGAAGCTTAGGAATCTCCTCTGTTTTCTTCTGTAAAGGAAACCGAGACTCCAGGGACAAAGGAGAACCAGCCTGGGAATATGAATGCTTTAAAACATCCAATAGTAACTGTTTTCTTATTTCTACTATTTCTATGTGATAGACAGTAATCAACATAATTGATTTGTGAGCTGTGTCTTAACAGTGTACATTTGTCAATTTAAAAGGAAAATACTCATTTAATGTTAGGCCATAATTAAATTTTTAATGTAGGAAATTCACTGTAGAAATAAACAAACTGATTTGCTTAGTAGAGATAAAACAGTTCCTAGGAGAAACAGTGGGAGACCAATACTGTTTCCGAGCTAAACTGGACAATATGTTGTGTGGAATTGTGGCCACATCTGTCAACTTCTTTGTCCCTCAGTAAGGTGTCCATAACTATGCAGGGCATCAATATCTGTAAATAAATGAATGAGACAATAAAATTTCTTAAACTAATAATTCATTTGGTTATATAATAGACTTCTGTATTCATAGTTTGTTATAAATTTAAGCTCTGTCTGTATTCATTGCCTTTTATTTTTAAGGAGCATAATCTTTCTGAGTTTTACATTTCGTACTAAAATATGTGACAATAAAACCACATGCAGCAGTCTATAATTAGCCATTACTCTGGATTCCATTGGGTTTGCAGTCTATTTCAATTCAAAGCAGATGTATAGCAGGATGATATTGCTTATCTAAGGACAAAGAAAGTTTCTGGGAGAGTCCTGTAGTACATCAGGCATTCAAAGTGACATTGGAAAAGGGTGTTAAGTTTGAAAACAATCAGCAACTATAGCATTAGTAAGCAAAATGCAGGTAAACTAGTTGTGTTTGCTGCATAGGATGGCATGTTGGTATGTACTGAAACTTACAATATATCGCTACATATTCTGAAAACCACAGCTGACAGTGTTAACCCAGAAAAGTTAGGTGGTTACCTTTTCAGTATGCTAATGTAGATGGGAACCTCTGGGATTTACAGTGTAATGCAACCATCCCATCGGATGGTGGGTGTGAGCTCCATTTTAGAATGAAAGGCATACATGTTCAACAGTTTGCTGGGGCCGTTATTACACTCACTGCAAAGTCTTCTCTCAGTTCTTTCTTACAGACGGGTACACAGCCCACTATATTTAGCTTTCCTTTTAAAGTGCTGATGGATGTATTTATACTTGTCAAGATACTCCGACGAGTCATTAGCATTTCCTGTGATGTAATATACCAGATTCATCCTCTCGCTGATGCTGTGCAAAGATTGCTTTGCCCATCAGTGTTTTTTAATACTGTCAGTCTGATAAGTGAAAAATCAGTATTCTGGTTCAGTGATTTTTATTTCAGTATTTAAAGAGAAAATGAATTGGTGTGCTTGTTTCTTGTTCATTTCTGAATTTTGTTAAGTCTATTCCATTAGTGTTCCCAGTGGCTTACCATGCCACTCCTCCATCTGGACTGATGACTGGAAGAGACACTGCTTTCCCTGGCCAAAGGGCAGTGGCCTTGTTTCTTGCTGCTACTGCCAAGAAAGTGTTTGAATAGCACTATGAAGCATCACCATGATTATTATGCGTACTGACACGTGGCCCAGGGGAACTTGCCTGAAAAGAAATATTCTTTTGTGTTGCTTTGTATTCCCAGATCATTCCAGATGACAAAAATTGTGAACTGTTCTTGGTATGAACAATGAAAATAAATAACTCACTTATACTTCTCCCTATAATTTATAATTATGACTCTATTAACACAGAAGCAGTGGGACATTGCTGTAAGCAATTTCCAGAATAAAAAGTTAAATTATTATGGTGGGGTCCTTTATAATAACATGGATCAATAGGGATGTTCTTATCTTTCTTTCATAAGGAGAAGTAGTATCTTTTAGTGTTTCCTATATGTTTAAACTCTCAGAATATTGTTGCTTCCTGCCTGAACCTTGGGAACAGAGGTTACTAAAAGGAATGGGTTCCCTTTTCACCATGTGGAAAATCTTTTTACAAATTCTGTATGTGAGGTTAAAGGATACTGATAAATGGTGTACGATATATAATATTAGCTAAGTGTGTTCTCATTAAACAGGCCCGAGTACCTTTAAAACATGAGGTACAGAGCTAAACTGAGAATTCCCAAAAGAGGAATCTCTAATGGCTGAGAAACACTTGAAAAAATGTTCAACAACCTTAATTATCAGAGAAATGCAACTCAAGATGACTCTGAGATTCCATCTCACACCTGTCAGAATGGCTAAGATAAAAAACTCAAATGACAGCACATGCTGGCGAGGGTGTGGAAAAAGGGGAACCCTCCCCCATTGCTGGTGGGAGTGCAGGCTTGTACAACCTCTGTGGAAATCATTCTGGCGATATCTTAGAAAACTTGGAATAGCTCTACCTCAAGACCCAGCCATACTACTCCTGAATATACATCCAAACAATTCCTCACCATTCCACAAGGACATCTCCTCATCTATGTTCATAGCAGCCTTATTTGTAATAGCTAGAAACTGGAAACAACCCAGATGTCCCTAAACCGAGGAATGGATTAAAAAAAAAAAACTGTGGTACATTTATACAATGGACTACTACTACTCAGCTATCAGAAACAAGGAAATTATGCAATTTGCTGCCAAATGAATAGATCTAGAAAAGATCATCCTTAGTGACCTAGAAAGAGGCACATGGTATCTATTCACTTATAACTGGATTTTAGCCATATAGTATAGGATAACTATCCTATAACCAACAGACTGAAAGGAACAGGAACATAGAATTTGTTACTTGTTATTGGGACACTTTGCCCAAGTGGAACTGCCATGTAGGCCCCCAGTGTAAAAGGAAGCTCTTAGCCTTCAAATGGCTGCTGAACTGAAGGGGGCTGATATGTAGGGCACTCCACACTGGAGGGGTAGGATAGGAGGGAGTAGAGGGAGAGGGTGAGGGGTGGGTCCCCAGGAGGGGTGGAAGGAGGGAACTGTGATGGAGATGTAAATAGAAGTAATAAATAAACATAAAAGAGGAAGGAAGGAAGGAAGGAAGGAAGGAAGGAAGGAAGGAAGGAAGGAAGGAAGGAAGGATATTTTAATGGGTGCTTGAATATTTTCTGTAGTCAGCCTGGCAATTTAACTTCCCAGATAAGAATGCTTTGGGGATTGGTCTCCAACAGGTCCTCTGGACATATGCTATGGCTTTTTTCTCAGTGTTTTTGCAGGATTTCTAGGAGTGGGAGCGGTTGTGTTTCTGACTGTTGCCTGCTCAGGGACTCTTCCTCCTGTTGGTTTGCATTGTCCAGCCTCAATGTGAGGACGTTCACTTTGTCTCATTGTACCTTGTACTGTCATGTTTGGTTGTTGTCTCTTAAAGGCCTGCTCTTTTTCTGAAGGGAGTCAGGAGGTAGAGGACGGGGGAGGGGGAAATGGAGAAATATGGGAGGGAGAGAAACTGTGGTTGAGATGTATTGTATGAGAGAAGAATCTATTTTCAATAAAAGAAAATGCTGTGGTGGTATAAATTAGCATGTTATTGTTATATTAATAACTTTCTGGTTTTAGATATTAATAAATCCCTGAAAGATTATTAAGAATATCAACTAATGATTTATTTAAGATCATTTGTAAACCATGAGGTAAAAATTATATTTAATTATTATAATGATATATTTTCTCATTTAGAAAATTGTAACTTCCTAAAATCATGAGTCCTAAGAAGATTTAAATATTTCCAATTAAATCTAATAAAATCATTTAAATAAATTTAAAATGATTAGGTATTTTCAAATAGATCACACTAAAATTTAACCTCTAATTTTTGTAAGTGAGCATAGGTGATCAATGAGCAAGAACTCTGAGCTGTCAAACTCAGATGTAGCTTCTACCACTTAAAAGTATGTGTGATGTGGGAAAATTATTTAATCGCAGATTCTGTTTCCTCATTGATAATATGAGACTGTAACCCACTTCACTGGAATGTTCTCATAAAATATGTAAACTTCCATGTTATACATAAGCTGCTGTTTTGATACAACTCAAATATAGCTAATTCCTGTTTTAGGAGCAGGTGTGAACAAATGCACTTCAGTAGTACAGGAAGGAAGTTACTCTTGTTATCCAGGAAAATTACTCACAGTAGAAAACTGACATTTCTTAGCTTCTCATTCTTTAGATATTTTTTGGTCCAGGATGTTCATAAGTAAATAACTCACCTTTATACTGGGATATGATTATTTTAAAGTCAGACCAAGAGTTAGAAGACATACCATGGACAAATAGAGCTAAATGGACCTTAATTTTTCATCCTGTCCTTCATGTGAGAGTAGTTCTGAATCATTTCATTCTCAGTGTACTGAAGATATAAAGGGACAGACAAGTATTTAGGAGCTTTACATAACTGTGAGCAAATCCAAATGGATTCTTACTTTGAATAATTCAGTATTTATTCTAGAAACCACTTTAGTTGTGGCACACAGTTACGGCTCCTGGCATCATAGACTTGTATGATATTTCCAGGAATTAAGAAAGATACATTTGGAGTCGTATAGAAAAGGCTTCAAAATTCACAAAAGAAAATGGAGTAAATATATCAATGAATGACAAGGTTCTGCTCCCACTATGGTTCATATTTGGCTAGTATAGAGTGCTACCATATTGTGAGCAAAATCCATTCTCTCTGATTGTGGGAGAGGTCTGTTTACCAATACAAGCACATATGCAACCAGAAGTTGACACAAGGATATCTTCCCCAATTGTTTGTCCACCTGTAAAAATTTTTTTTTAATTACGTTATTTTGAGTGCCGTTTGTAGAAATAATTAAATTATTTACCAGTATTTATATTATATTCAATTGGTTCAGCGGCAAATCCTTAACCCGCCATTATAAATGAGCACACAGACACCACATGGATTTTAACAAGGCTTGGCCTGAATTGTGCAATCCTAGCCCATCTAAGCTAGCTCTTAATTCTATTACCCAAATATGACCTCATATATGCATACGTCCCCTTGGACTGCCATTCTCCACAATATGCCGATGTTCCTGGCCATGTGGAATGAGGTTCTTTTCTCTAACCCATGGTGTGTGCCTCTTCCTGCTCCTGGCTGGAATACTTTCTTCTGTCTCAAGTGCAGGCTTCCTGTTCTAATCTCAGGAAGTCCCACCTTTCTCTTTCTTTGCCCAATCTCAGGCCTGAGCATTTTATTTAACCAATCAGAGTCAATATAAGTTACAGACAGCAAACAGGACCAATTAATTAACATTTAGAATGCTTAACACTACCCCAACATCCACCTTGCTTTTTTTTGTGTGTGACAGTGTCTCTCACAGAACCCAAAGCTTACTAATTAGTTACACTGGCTATCCTACATGCTAATGGGACCCCCAACTCTCTGCCCCCCCAGCACTGGGGTCACAGATGTATGCTGCCATACCCTCTTTTCTGTGTAGAAACTGAGAAGTGTTTACACAATAGCTTCATGAAATCTCATTTCACCTACATAAAAAACTTCCCATTTCATGAGCATCTTATGTTTTCATGCTTGCACAGCAAGCACTTCACCCACTGAATCATAACCCCCCTCCAAAAGTATTTGATTGCAAATTAGTTTGATCTTGTTGAATTCAGTACACTAATCTACTCTGCACACAGCTAATCCTACTATAGAGAGTGTACTTAAAGGTTGATGTTAGCTACCTGAGAAGAAATATAACAGTATAATTCATGAAGATTTGATGATAGACTATTATGATAACACTATTGATTGTTCTTTAACTACAGACCATCAAACTAAAGCATAAAGAGAATACTGAAGTCTAAGACTTGCAGAAATACAGGTTGTAATGAGATAGCCTGGCCCTGTTCACTTATTTACCTTAATGACTACACACTGTCACTACATCCCTCCACACTTACCTGGCCACCATGCAGTTAACTCTTTAGATAGAGGACAGACTGTCCTGGCATCCATATTGGAAAGTATGGTAATGCTCAAGTACTGCATAACATACAGGGAATAATTTTACACATGTATTTATATAATAAATATTATTTGATATGTTGAGTGGTAGTGTGTTTTCAAGAATTTACTCATGCTTGTTTTAAAACATTCTATTGGTTTCTTTTATCTTACTGTAGGTTCTTGGGTGTGTGTGTGTGTGTGTGTGTGTGTGTGTGTGTGTGCCTGCATGCAAAAGGAGTTTTCAAGTAGTCTATTTAGCTGATGTCTTCCCCAAGCACATTGTGTGAAGAACTTAAAATGCTTAGTCATGTCCATTTTCTTATTGGTATTCCTCTGATGTTCCGGCCAAGGGCAACGGCATAATGCGTAAGTGCAACCAAAGAAACAGTGCTCACTCTGTTTCGACAGGGCATTATTCATATTCACCACTTTATATCCATGCTAGAAGAATATAAGAATAAAGAAATGAGCTAAGTATGCAGAAATCTGAAACAAGTGTCATTTCTAATGCTGGGAGATTAAGATGTAATTCTTGGAAATCAGATGAACTGGATTATTTCTCCAAAAATAAAGTCTTAAACATACACTTCAGACATACAAAGAGCAAAAACATGGTGGAGTTTCTCCACTCGGTTATAAACAAAAATAAAAAATAAAAAAATGGGCTCAGTTATACCATGAGGAAACTTGTCTTTTGTTACTTAAAACGCATTGCATTCTGTCATTGCTTTCCTACGTGTGTGTGCCTGTGTGTATATTTGTCAGAGAAGGAGAAAGAGGGGAGGAGAGAATCCTTTACAAATGGAATTTCTATACTTGTTTTATTACTATTATTTGTATTTGAAGTGAAAGCATATATTGAGAGTAAACCCAATATATTTTTATTATTATTATTATTATTATTATTATTATTATTTTACCTCTTCTTAATTAATGGATTTTTAAGTGTTCTCTCATCTCATATCCTTGCTGCCAGGTATTTAGTAGCCTAGGGATTCTAGTTTCCAAGTTCTATTTTTCCCAGAAATGCAAGTTATGGATTTTATGGACTAATTATTTACAACATCAGTAATGCTGGAGGTTGAAGAACTATTGCCAGGATGGTCAAGTTCACATCCTGCTTGAGAAGTCCAGAATGCTTCTAAGACAGTGGAATTAGTTTCATGCCAGGATGTAGAGCTGCAATTAAAGTTGTTTGATTTAATCTGTCATTGCCGGAGCTTTACTTTGAAATAAAATGAAGATGGCCTGTAATTTGCTTAGAGATAGGTCCTAGATACCTCGACAGAGCATGTAGTAACCGGAACACATTTGATTAGTGAGATTTACAATTCTCTGCATTCCTCGTGACAGAGTTCAAGTTTATCCCCATAGACAATATGAGCTACTGTGTGAGGGCATGCAATTCTAGTCCCAGTAACAAAAGGCTTGCTTTCTGTGCCTAACAAGCTTTCCATGGTTAGACACGGGGACACAGAGACGGCACTGGGGTTCTGGTTTTATGTGAGAAGCTGTCACAGCAACGTCACAGGCTGAAGTCCACTATTGCTTTCACCTCCCCTCTTCTTCCATGTCTCCTTTACTTCCCTTTGCCACATCCTACAATCTGCTTTGGCCATGGCAGCAGAGATAAGTACACGCCTACACATGAAAAGCTGAGCCAGCTCCAAAACTGATATTCTGTGCAATTATTTTATTGCTGCAACAGCTCCATGCTGGAGCTCCTCCATGACCCTTGGAAGGCAGACTTGGTAATGTGACTGTCTATCCCATGTCACTTTTTAACTTAGACTTTGGAAGGATAATAAGTAGAATTATCCCTTACATCAGAATGCTTATTCTCACAAAAAAGAAAAGACGTAATTTTTGGAAAGATGTGAGTTCTAAGAAGAATCATGGAAATACTAAAAGTTTTATTTAATAGAACATTTTCATGCTGGTATGACACTTAGTTGTAAATCACTATGAAGCCACCTGTTTATAATGTCAGAGTTTCTGTTTATATTGCTTCCCTTCCAACTCTGCCTTTACTATTAGAAGACAAACATAGCCAGGTCATTAAATATAATTTTGTATTCATCGTGGCATAAGAAGGCCACTGTATATCGAATTATTTTTTAAGTGAGTGATCCTGTATTACTACCCTTTAGTAGTGCTTTTAGTTTCTAAATGATAAAATTATTTTCTTTCCAGTGATATTGCTAAAAATCTCCAAGGTTATAATATTTTGGTTATTTTAAAATCTTGAATATTTAGTAGCCTAAGTAATGTTCCCGTTTTCAATTGCACATTCTTGTTAAAGCCTCCAATAATCTAGCATTGAAAGTAACTTAGGACCTAAATTTTTGTCTTTTGTACTTGAAGTTAAAATGGGTATGATATAATTTCTGATATACACTGAGATGTCAATGTCCTCAGTTAACTTCTGTTTATGGGGTTTTTTGCTGTGGGCTTTAACTATTGAGAATGTGTCTTGGATCACTTGAAAACTTCTAGAAAACCTTAGTAATTAGCATGCTTAAATCTTCTATTTCTAAAAATAATTTTATTAGCATGTACTCATTGTTCACAGTGGAGAGTTTAATGATGACATTTTCATTCGAGTATGACTCTATTCATTCCTGAATTTCCTGTGCCCATCCTCACTCACAGGGACTGTATTTCTGTGTGTTATACTCACATATAAAAAGTTCCTAAGTCATCAAGAGCAGCTGGCTCACTGTTCGTTATTTGTCTAGACTCAGTCTTAATATCAACTGTGGCTTCTGCTGATGCATTTTCCTTGTGAAGCAGTAATCTGTTGTGCACACATGTCCTTCTGTATGAATTGCAGTTAGGAGAAGCAGCAGTAATATAGTGTAAAGACTGTTGGAAGTGTCACATTAAGTCAGTTCTGGAATGCTGGTATGCACATTATAGTCTGTCTTTTTTCTAATTCATCAAATTTATTTAATAGTTACACATTTTATATCTTCATATGTAGTATAGAGAAATATCAAGACACAAACAAAACATTGCTCCTGTTTTCCATTGCTTGAACCATTGTTTTGTCACCACCAAATCCAGGAATTCCTCTGTTCTCCTAGTTTGTCAAGGTTACTTTGTCTTCCTTTGTTTTGGTACCTGGGGTTTTGTACCCACAATTCCCTGTTGTATATTGGGCTTTGCCATGAAACTGTCATCTCCAGTCCCTAAAAGTTGTTTTGTTTTTAAGTTACAAGTTATGTTGAATTTGTCACAAAGAAATATCAACTTATGTGCATTTAGAATTTACCTTAAACCATTTTTTTTAAATCTCACAAGTTTGAATTCATTCTCATTTGTTTCTGTGAACACTATAAAGAACCAAATACCAAAATAATGGTAAAAGTATAAAATTCCATTTATAATCATGCTAGAAACAGAGTATGTCTGGAATAGTGATATGTTGGGTTTAGGTGTATCTTTCCTGTTAACATATGAATGTATATTTAATTTACAAAGGAGGAGAGGAAGGGACAAGGACAGGGCATCAGGAGGAAGGACTTAGATTCCTAACTTGAATTTTCAGCTGGATTTCAAAGTTATAAAGACTGGAAGAGTGGGACACAAAAGATAGGGAGGCTAAGTTCACACTCTAGTGTGACAATATACTGTTGGGGGTTGGGACTGGAATTGAGGGTAGCACAAAAGCTCCAGCAAGAGCTGACAGCCACTTCCCTAGTACTGTGTATCATGCCCTTCCTTTCCAATCTGCTGTTATAAAACATCAGCTAAGATAAAGTTTCAATAATGCAAATACTGAAATACAAAGGGGTTTCAATATAACTGTGTTGGTGCTCTAAAATTTTTTACATTTATTTATTATTCAAGTTACATCTCCATCACATATAAATTTAAAAAGGAGAAATAAAATCAGAAAGAGGAGAAAGAGATTCAACGATGTACAAAAGGTCCAGAAATTATAACTCTAGAGCAAAATCATTACTTCCAAGTATATTAGAGAAGGTACTATGCTCTCTGTTGTAGACTAACAAATTTTAAAATCATTGAAATGTAAATCAAAGTAGACATAAGGCAAGGTATGAAAAGGGTAACTGAAGTCATGGGAAATAGAATGAGAGAAAAATAATAAACCCATTGCCCACCTGAAATCATCTCAGAAGCATCAAGTGAAACAACAAATACTGGAGAAACAGGAGGACTGTAAAGGAAAACAGAGCAGCTAGAAGAAAAATTATGAAAAAGCAACCAAAAGGAAAGTAATAGATACAGAAAGGATATGGATGAGAGAAAGCCCACCAGCCATTACAAGATTCCTTACCTAGATAATTTGTTTACAGGCAGGAAATATCTCAGCTTTGTACATCTTTCCTACAATGTTCAAGGTTACAAGTCATCAGCATGACTCCCTCAGAATTGCTTGAGATTTTGAGCACATACTTCTGAATCTCATACTGAACTGGGTACAATCCAGGTATACTTTCACAGAGAGTGAAAGTACCATGCACCTTCCATTCAAGGAGTTTTACCTTCTGGGATTACGTAAGGGGCATTTGTCTTCCTTGCAGGCAACAGAAAAGCATCTCCAATGGGCATTAATAGATAGATAATAGACTCACACATGGACTAGTTTTGCAAAACTTTCTTGAAAACAGTACAAAATAAACCAAGATTTAAAAGTTGAAAAAATTAGATTTAGAGACAAAATTATGTTAAAACACATTGAAATCAGAGTGGAGAAAACTCCACTATAGTCTATGTAATTTGATACTGATTGATTTTGGTTTTTTGTTTTGTTTTGTTTTTGGTGGCTTTGGGGGGTTTAAATTCAGAGCCTTGATGGATAGGAAAGTGTTCTCAACTAATTTAACTCCCAGACTTGAACACATGTGACTGTATGTGTGTGTGTGTGTGTGTGTGTGTGTGCGCATGTGTGTGTGAGTGTGAGATGTTGCACACAGGGGCAGAGCATATATGTGGGTGTCAGAGCATAGCCTTATGTATTAATCCTTACCTCCCACCTTGTTTGAGATAGGCTGTCTTTAGTTTTTGCTGCTGCACTGTGAACATCAGGATATCTGGCCGGTAAACTTTCAGGAATTTGACTGTCTTCACCTTCCACAACTGAGATTATCACTGGGATTATAGACATGTGCTACCCACCCCACTCAACTCAATGGGCTGTGGAAATTCAAACCCAAGACTTGGTGATTTCCAAATCCTTTACCCACCAAATAATCTCTCAAACTTTGACATTTTAATAAGCTTGCATTGTTTTAAAAATCAAAATTTCACTTTACAAGGTTACCATGTGTTGGAGTTGGAATGAGTATGGCCTCCATAAATTGCTTGAATACTTAGTCCC
The DNA here is from genome assembly GCA_907164525.1 of Lophiomys imhausi. Lineage (NCBI taxonomy): Eukaryota > Metazoa > Chordata > Mammalia > Rodentia > Muridae > Lophiomys > Lophiomys imhausi. Next base: position 2,617,613 of record CAJQZJ010034157.1, on the reverse strand, counting down.
CACTTGGTAGAACTATTTGGGAAGGATTAGGACTTTTGATCTGGTTGGAGAAAGTATGCCACTAGGGACAGGCTTTGAGGTTTCAAAACACCATGCCATTCTATGAGTTAGCTATCTGCCATGTGTTTGTGTCTCAGGATGTGACTCTCAGCTACTGCTCCAGCACCCTGCCTTCTTGCCTGATGCCATGTTCCCTGCCATGATGGTCATAGACACTAGCTCTTTGAAGCCATGAGCCAAGAATTAAATGCTTTCTTTTATAACTTTCCACGGCCATTGGGTTTTATCACAGCAATAGAAAAATAACCAAGAAACAATGTTTAGTGCTCATGTGAACTCACCTTAAATTGAGTATCTGTAAGATGGGTACTAGTAATATTTCTTTTATGCATCCATCAACATTATCATGACTACTTGTAGTTGTCTACAGTTACAGAATCAAAGCAAGTGGCTGTGTATGTTCACAGCAACCTCATTACACAGGGGTGCGATCTCAGTTTCAAACAACTTTCTTTGAGTCTCTAGTCAAAAAAATTGACCTGCTATCAATTGGTCCACGGTTAAATAAAAATAAATAAATAAAACTGCAGAATTTGTTTTTGAAGTTGAGGCTAAAATTGAGAGAATAAGGTTCTGTTTGAAGTATACATAGCTATGATGGTTGAAGGATTATATCAATATATAAAATATATGAAGTTGGTGCCATCTTCTTTTTAATTCCCCAGGAGCCAGCGTCTCGAATTGTTCTGAGACTCTTATTTTATGATCGCTGCTTGTCCTTGGTGCAGTTTTGTTTGCTTCGTTTCTTCAGATTGAGATGAGGTTAGCTAAGAATCCAGGTACAAATCCAGGGCAAAGGAAAGGAAGAGTAGAAAACTAGGATTTGCTGACTGGCTAGAGGGAGGGTCCTTTGTGATGAAATGTTGCATAAATAATGCCGGTGGGGTCTAAATTCACTGTTGCCATGGAGACCTTTGTGCCTGGCTGAACTCTCCTTCTTCTCTCTTTTTAAGACAGCCACTGGGCTTGCTCTATCTTTTGCATCTTGCCTTGCTTTCTCTTAACACTATTTGCTAGTAGAAGCAGAAATTAAAGTGTGGAAATTCGACATCCTGATTTTTTCAGGACCGCTATTCTCTGCCTTCTTGGATTTTGAGCCCCTCCGCTTGCTTTTAGCCTTCTTTCTGAGAGGGAGGAGCAGGTGGGTAGAAAGCCTGGAACAGACCACTCTGCCTGGGGAAGGAGGGCAAAGTAACCCTTCTTCATCTTTGGGCTAGTGGACTTGCCTGCCTGGACCACTGTGTTCAACTTTTTTAGGACCTTTTATTTCCAAAGGCCCAGCAAAGGTAAAAGAAACAATAAAAACTAACCTCATTTGACTTTCCAATGCTTTGATGATTGTTCGCGTTGTTTTGTGATGCTTTTCAAATTTTATAACTCCAGGCTGAGAGTCATGTTTAGAATATATGATAAGAATTTATTCCTGACCTCACAATCGTTGGTTTATTCAGTGTATGAACACTGAACTTAGGAGAACCAAGTAAAGGAACTAAACAGAAAGCGATAGTGAGGTCTGCTGCTAGACTTCTGTCTCCACTAACCATCCTGTCTGCTCAATGATTGTTTTTAGTAAAACTTGATGTGCTTTAGATTTCATGAAAGTTATGGTTATTCATATAAAAATTCTCAATTTGTTATGAAGTGTGGTTTTATTTGGGAACTTGGTTCTTTTTACAATTTTCTTTAATAAGCTGGAAAGAAAATATTCAGAGAGAATAAAAACATAAAAATCAGCCGGTAGTGTAACCATGTGAAGTAAATGCAAGAATCTAATACTCTGGGTCACTCACTTGTTGCTCGGCATTCCCTTTCTTTAGAGGTTGTTTGGTTCTCAGTGAGTTTTACATTAAAACTACAACATGATGATCACATGTTTTGATTATTGTAAATGATGCAAGTGTAAATGGGATGCATGCATCCCATAATTATAGAAAGCCATTACCATGCAAGTGTCTCCACCTTGCTTTGATTCAATACTTCACTGAATCATTGCCCCAAACTGACAGTGGCATCAGATTTCAGCTGTTCCACCATTGTAGTTAAGAAACTTTAAAAAAAACTAACAGGTTAGTAAAAACAATTAAGAGCAGACAGTCAATGTGACGATGATCAGCATGGTGACAGTCTGCCTGTGGGAACCAGATATGAGATTGTCATATCTGTAGCATACCTATACAGTATAAAATTGTCAGTGAAGGAACATGGAAAGTTAGGGGATGTTTTACTTTTTTTTTTTTTTTAAATTGAAGTATTCCTGAGTCACTTTTCATAGTGAAAGGAAATGATTTCAGAACAATGATACCAGTCACAGATGCATCCTACTTAGTTTGTGGAATTAGTTATTTGTTCCAAGGGATCCTAAACGACTTCTTTTAATGTAGGTACTAAGATGAAGAATTACCATATTGATATAAACATGACTTACTTTTTATTTTTAATTTTTAGTGGGGAGTGTCTTTGTAGATAAATTTATTAAACTTTAATAAAATTTTGATAGAAATATCTTAAGATTTTAATTGCCCACTGTCAGATATGTTTTATTTCAAAGATGTTCATAAAGAAAGCTTGCATATGCTCTTGAAGGTGTACCTATAGCTCAATATCTCATTGAATTAAAATGTTAAAGTTTATGCTAATAACATATAAGAAAACTTTTATTTTTAGGACATGAATGTAAGTTTCATTGAGTGGGTTTAAAATAGTGGTTTAAGGCTGGAGATGTGGCTCAGTGGCAAGGCAGTTGCCCTGTGAAAAACATTCACAAGGTTTTTAGGGTTTGATCCCCAACACTCCAATAATGAACAAAAAGGAGTAGGAATTTTAGAAGATTTTAACCTTTGACAATATGTCCTATATTGATTATTATTTAATAATGTTACCAAAATATTAGAGTAAATGCCTATGAAGCTTCACTTTAGGTACATATGATAGACACACATTTTTGAAATCAGTGGAATACATTTCAGATAATATGTAGACCTTCAAACTGCATGACATAATGCCTGTGTGTAACCAAATAATTAATTTTAATTTAACACGTTAGATAGTATGGCTGCCTATTTCTCCCATGTTACGCAGTATAGGTATTTGATATAAGAAAGTAACTTGAAAAGTATTTTAAGTGTAAGTCTCTATATCAGGTGGAATCAGCAAAAGACACAAAATGAAGTTCTTGGCATCTGAAAGCAGAAGCAGAGCTGAATGTGATTCAAAAAGAAAATACGCAAGGAGGCTTTCCAAATGCCAAGTTGAAAACTGCTATCCATGCAGTTCTATTTCTAAATGTTAGAATAGGCCACACAATTAAGAAAAAGAGTAAGATACTTTCACTTGTCTAACAACACCATTTGCTCGACAGTCCCAGATCTGGTCTAAGTGGCCCAACTCTGCCAAGCTGGAGAGTCTGAGCTGGAACATCCGACAAAAGCTGTTCAGATCAGGTTAAGATTAAGGCTTTTGCGTTCCCCGTTTATTATATATGTAGTTCTTTCATCATTTGTGTATTTTGTAACACCTTACATTTACCAAATTTATTTTTAAACCCTCTCTGTGCTTAAATACAGGGGGAAACTTCAAATGGACAAAGTGTTATCTAGGATCAAGGAACTAAGTAGTTAGATAGGCGTCCGGATATCAGAACCAGGAGTTATGACGTAGTAATTCACTTGCACAAAATAACTGTTAATAAATATTCATAAAATTTATTCTCATATAGAAGCCTACAAAAGCCTAAATATGAATAATTTGTTACTTTACTGCTCCAAACAGAACAAACTTGGAATACTTATGTGTTGACAAGCTTTCATGGTCCTCCAACTGCCTCCTAGCCGTCTCTTGGTCCTGAGATCCACCCCACTCCTGCTCAGCTTGCCTCCCTTCTCACTCAGCTTGCTGAGCAGAGGGAGGTCCTTGCTGGAGCATGCTCTCAGCCCCTAGCCTTTGGTTTTGGAGTCTAGTTTGCAGTGTCATCCCAGCTCCTCTTCTCAAGCCTTCGACCCAGACTGATCTACCTTCCTCTCTCAGTCTGTTCACATCTTTGTTCTAGAGGATGTTACTTACATTTCTTCTCTTTTCCCTGCATTGTTTTCCTTTGCCTTTATTTCCAATAGCATTTGACATTAGTTCCTAGGTTGTTTTTATGTCAACTTTACACAGGTAAGAGTTAGCTGAAAGGAGGGAACCTCAGTTGAGTAAACACCTCTATAAGATCCAGCTATAAGGTATTTTCTTAATTAGTGATTGATGCATGAGAGAACAGACTGTTGTTGGGAGTGCCATCCCTGGGCAGGTGGGCCTTGGTTCTATAAGAAAGCAGGCTGAGCAAACCAGAGGAAGCAAACCAGTAAGCAGCACCCCTCCATGGTCTCTGTGTCAGCTCTTGCCTCCAGGTTCCTGCCCTGCTGGATTTCCTGTTGTGGATTCCTTCATTGATGAAAGAAGTGTAAGTGTAAGGCAAATTCTCCTCATCTTGCCTTTCGGTCATGGTGTTTCATCACATCAATAGGAAACATAACTAAGGCATTCACTGTCTCCTCCACTTTGAATATATACTTTATGAGGGCAGGGATTTTTGTTTGATTTTTTTTTTTTTTTGCATTTCATCATCTATGTCTTTGCCTGGCATATTTTTTGAATGGGTAAATGAAGGTATACATATACTAACCTAAACACAGTGTTCTACTTCCTTTCCTAGATTTTTAAAGGAAGGAGTGAACATTCAAGGTTATCACTTGCAACCCAGTATTCTATCTTGTGAGAAGGTAGCCATGCTGATACTGTTGTACCCCCAGCTAAAGCATCATGACTAAATGGGGGTCATGCTTCAGTGCTGTGTAACATCAGGTAGACTTTATTGAGAATACACATTATCTTTTTTCAAGATATGTTTATTTTAACAATGTGTGTAGCGTGTTGTTTATGTGTACATGAGCATGTCTAAAGGCAGGTGCCCTCAGAGTGCAGAAAAGGCTTTGTATGTCCTGGCACTACAGTTTATAGACTGTTGTGAGCTGCCCAGTGTGGATGTTGGGAGCAGAACTTGATTGGGTTCTCTACAACACATGTAAGTTCTTATAACTACTCTAATGTACATTTCTCTAATGTACATTTGCTAAGTTTGATTGTACTCAACACACATCATTTTAAAATAAGCTGCAAGCTATAGGAAGTTGATAAATTTTACCCTGTGGCACATTACACAATACTCTTTCCATATGTAGAGATATGAGAGTTATGTATTTATGGGAATAAAAACGCAGAATTGGTATGTAACTTTTGATAGCCTAGGTTGATTTTGTTTGTTTTTCTCTTAGTTATGGTTTTACTACTGTGCTAAGATATTATAAATAAGGAAACTTATAGAAGGAAGAGTTTATTGGAGCCTTACAGCTAGAGGTAGAGTCCATGGACATCATGGTGGGGACCATGGCAGCAGGCAGGCAGGTGTGGCACTGGACTATTAGCTGAGAGCTCACATCTTGATGCAAAAGTTCCAGGTAGAGACAGGACGGGGGGGGGGGGGGGATCCCTGGGAATGGCATAGACTTTTGAAGCCTCAAAGTTCCACTCCTAGTGACACATGTCTTTTAATAAGGCCATACCTTCCAGTCCTTCCAAACAGTTCCACCAACTGGGGAACAAGTGTTCAAGTATGAGCCCATGAGGGTCATTCTCTTTAAGATCACCACAGTTTTAAATTTGTTTTTGTAAAATGATAGTTTGGGGGCCGGAGACATGACCTAGTGGTTAAGAACACTTGTTCTTGCAGAAGACTCAGGATCAGTTCTCAGGACACACCTGGTGGTTACAACCATAAATAACTTCAGTTCCAGGGGATCTGATGTCCTCTTCTGACCTATGTGGGTACCGAGTGCACATACAGGTAAAACTCTCAACCACAAAATTTAAAAACGGTAAAAAAAAAAAAAAGCTCTTTTTATGTGTTTGTCATCTGCCTGATTGTTTGAATATAAAGCAACTAGATAGTAGCAGTTTTTTGTCTCCTGAAAATGTCACCTACCATTTTGGACACAGGTTGGAACCCTAGAGTACATGTTCTTATAAGAAGAGAAGCTCTGGATAAGAGCACTTATGTCATAGCTTCCTCATTAGTCACATGTTCCCTCATTATGAATTGCATCTGCTTTACTTCATTTCAAGCCCTCATGCTCTTCTGAACCAATTTCTGGTAATTTTCATCAGCATTAATAGTTTCTTCAAGAGATAGTATATTCAGTGTTGAGTTGTTAAATGTAATTAAATTTAGTTGCTGAGGTTGAAGATTGAATGTGTATACATTACCATGGTGTACTTCTGCCAAAAAATTGGAATGCTTAACTACAGAGGTGGAGATGGGAAGGAATGAAAGAAAAAGGCATTGAGTTAACTGGGGGTGGGGACTCTGAAATCCTATGACTATTTGTCTAACGGCTCTGAGGTTCTTCTGCACTGTTAGGAGCTGCCACTGGCAACAGCCCAGAGCTGGCCTGGACTTTGCATTGCTTTCCAAACTCAGGTATATGATGGGATAAATTTGGCTTGTCTCAGATGCACACATTTTCACTTAGGAGGGGTGAACCTCGATTTTAATGTTGTGGTAATATGTTGTTTGCATTGAACAATGTGGATATTTATGGTTTTTGGAATGCCATCTATATAGCATTCTCAAATTAGATGAAAAACCCCATGAAGAAGACAGCTGAGTTTAGTACCATGTTCAGTGATTACTTCTCCTTCAGAAAAGCAGCTAGCAAAGGAGAGACTGAGAGCTGCTCTCTGCCCACTCCAGTTTCTTCTGTTTTCTTTCTTTTGTTTTTGTTTTGGCTTTTGCTTCATTTACTTGTTTGCCTCACTATTGAGGTAATATATTTTGAGAATGGATTAGAACCTGCTCTGGTATTACCTTTACTTCATTTTTCTTTTCCTTGGTTATGTCCCATGTGTGCTTTAAAACTACACAGTCTAGTCATTTAATCCCTCTCCACCTCCGTTTCCATAACTGCAGAATTAAGAGCTCCCATCCTATGATCCCTTGTAAATGAATAGGATTTTGTTGTCTGTCCTGTGGGGCTTCCTAGTGCAAGTCTGGAAAGTATATTTTAGCTGTGGAGGAGCAGGTCAGACTGGCTCAGGCGAACTGTCACCTGAGGCCCTGGACCACCTTCTTCATGTCTGTGATCCGGGAGCCCCCAACCTTTGTTAACTTCACTCCTGAATGGCAATCTTCTGAGCTAGAACATCTATTGTATGCTCATTGAATTTTATAGAAGATAAATGTGCCACTCTACCAAAATATGCATGTCAGAAAATAGCGTACTGTTTTAGAGTATAAAAGCAATGTCTTTAAATGTATGTTTGAACCTTTATACCTGTGCTTCATGGGATTGTTCTACATACCTTGGTCTAGAGACAGCCGCTGCTCCCAGAATGAGTTGGCTGGCTCAGCATGATACAGGGAAGATAATACTTCAATTTTCAGCTGAAGGTATTAGAAATAGGCCATGGAAGAAGTAGAGATATTTGTCCTTCTAAGGTCTTGATTTGAGAGCCTCCAAAGAAGATTGTCATACACTTGTGAACAATTATTTGTTCCTTGCAAATGAGCACATACCTGCTTGTCTTTCTGCAGATAGAAAGCCACTAAGACAATGTTAATAGCATAGTGCACACTATGCAGATGCTAGAAAGCCATCCAACTCCTGCTGACCTTTATATGCAAATGGAGTATGTTTGACATGTGTTTATATATCACAGTGATCTGAAACTGCTACTTAGTTATCAATTGTATTTATTAATAAATATAAACTGTAATATTAGGCCACTGAAGCAGCTAGTGGGCTGGTGGGAGGCCAGCAGGCCTGGCTCACCTTATCTGGCAGCCTGCTAATCCTAACCCTGGACCAAGGGTGGGTTCACCACTTACAACCTAAATTCTGTTAACTAATATATTTATTAATAATCATAATTGGTTATATTAGGCCAGCAGAACAGTTGATCTGGTAAGGTAGCTGCCAGGGCCTGCTGTGAGGCCTGTGGCTGGAAGCCTGTAGGCCTTCCAACCTGAAACCCCCAGCGGCCTTTCTCCCAATAATTAATTACACCAAGACCATTTAATGTTTCAATGCTTAGCCATTAGTTGGGCAGACTCTCAACTAGCTCACCTAAATTAATCCCAGACCACATAATCCCAGCCAGCCATGTGGCTTGCTGTACCTTCCAGAGCTCTGAGACACATCTGTCTGCTTCTGTGTCTCCTGTTAGAAAGAAAACTTCTCTGTGTAGTACCAAGGTTCCTTTGTTTCATCCCAGGAAGTCCCACCTTCCTATATTCTTCCTGCCCAGGCATTGGCCATCAGTGAATTTTATTAACCAATTAGAGAGTATCTCAGAAAGGGCAGTAGCCAGATCCCTAGCACTGAAATCAGCTTCTACAACCAATGTATTAGACCTTCCTCCAACAGTGATCTACTGTTTATGAATCATTATTGGTATGGAAGTGAGTGTCAGGAACCAATGAGATGTGTGCTTCCTATTTAAATCTGTAAGCAAAGAATTGGACCAATGCCATCAAAGTAAATATACAAGCATATGGTAATATGCATATATTTGATACAAGCACATTTTGAGAAGAACACAAAGTTCTAAAAGCTGTGAAATAACAATGAAGATATAAAAATGGGGGAGTATCTGTCCTACTTTGTCTTTAGAAAGAAAATTGTCAACTACAAGGTGTATACAGTGTAGAGATGTCTCGTTCTACATAAGGTTATAAAAATAGTTTAATTGAATTTAGATTTCATTTGAGACAGCTATTTGACAAAGTTATGAAAACATATTAACATAACTTCTAATGGAAGTACAGTTCAGATGCTAAGATACACATTGGTATTTATGAACTGAACACTTGTCATTCTGTGTCTGGAATAGTATGTGGATTGCAGGGAGTTAAAAAGTGAGGTAGGTGGGATAAAAAAAAAACAAAAAAACAAAAAAAGACCATAGATGTGGCCTTAATGGGAAGACCTGTACAAACCACAATGAAGTACCCCATCTCAGTCACAGAAGATGCAAGGCTTTCCTACTACAGGAAAGCATGCCGTGAGCAGAAGAGTCAGCATGGTGCTGTGGGAAATCTATTGGCAGATGGAATGAAAGCCACAGTGAGAATCACGCATCAGAGTATCCTAAGAGCATGCACTGTGATTTTGGTGACCACAGACGACGACACTTGGTAGATTTCAGGTGCTCGACTGTTTAACTCTCCAAGCAAACTGGACTATGTGGTTGTCTGGAAGCCACCCACATAAAACAATCATGAGACCTCAAAGGCACAGGCCCTAGATTGATAAGATCATCTGAAGTTCGGTTGTGTGGAGTCTGAAAATCCCACGCTAGAGAAAGCGTAAATAAAGTGCTTGCTTTGAGGGCATGAGGAACTAAAGGCGATCCTCAGAACCTGTGTAAAAGCCAAACCTGTGTTGCTCACTTAGAGTCCCAAATGTGAGACAGATTCCTGGAACTCCCTGGCCTTCCATCCTACCTTAATCACAAAGCTATAGGCCTATGAGAGTCCATGAGAGAGTCTGACTCAAAAACAAGGTAGGCAGCTCCTGAGGAATGACATGTAAGAGTCTGTCTATGTGCTTTGCACAGAGCCACATTATGTATACACATGTGTACCTACACACGCATACACATAAAAAATCTAAAACGATATTTATGGCACTCAGTTTTACACATACTGAGGTTTCTGGAAGGTAGGGCTATGCTGTGAAGGTGTAAGCACTCTCTAGAGATTGCTAGATGCCTTCTGGTTGTAGAAATGATAAGAAAATTAGATTGTTCATAGAAATACTTAACTATCCTATGAATAAAACTGCATGAAAATACATTTAATTAAATAAATATATAGATCCATATCAATATTCTTGTCCTGTTCCCTCATCTGTAAAACAAAAGTAAGAATTAAAATATTGACATTATTTCTTCTGTCCCTGAAGATTATTTTTATCACTTGGGGAAGGAAAATGGAATATTACTTCTATGGCAAAATGCATCGCCTAAGTTTATTAAAATAGGTCCTCCATGCTGAGTGAGACAGGATTGTACTAAATCATTTGATTTGACTAAATACCGGTTCTGTAGTGTTTATTAGGCACACATATCTTGTTGACTATTTAATTTCCTCCTAGACTATTGCTTTCCCCCACTTGATTAGCAAGGGAAAATTGTTTGGGCAAAAATTGGCCTAATAGGGTATGAAACAGCTGTCAAAATCATGAACAGCTGCAGCCCAGTGCTGTAACCCAGGGGGCTGATGCCAGTCGCTTACGCCATGCCTCCCTGCCAGGTAAAGCTGCAGTTGACGGAAAGTTTAGTACCTGGCTTCAGGGGATGGGAAGATAATTTGGCTGTTCCTAAAAAGGCATGAACAAAATATTGGCTGAGTGTAGACAGATGCTAAGGTTATACTTCGTACACGAATTCATGCACTTGAATTCACTTTAATGGAGGCGAGCTTATGGTGTAGAATCCTGCCACCCGTTATAACTGAGTTGTTATGAGCAGCTCATTTGCTAGAAGCTGCTGTATCATGTGCAAACCCAACTGTCTTGATGGGGCTCATGGTATTTACTATGGATTTAATGTGGAATCTTTTATTTTTTTCCCCCTGTGGTCTCACAAAATATTAGCTTGTCTGCAGTGTGACAAATTCAGTGTACCAGGAACATCTGGTAAGCTGTTCTTGAATACTGAAAATAGCCTGCAAGCTCAGTGATGCACACCCAGTAAGGCATTGCACATACTGGGAGCTATGGCAGGATGGTGACTATGGAGCGGGGAGTCATCGTCACAGTTCATGGAGCTGCAATGTAAATGATTCACACTGTGGCACGTTCGTTCATCCACCCAGCATTCCTACAAGGTCCTGTTTTATTATCAAGAGGCAAATATGAGCGTATTCCTTGTCAAACCATGCTTAATTTATTCCCGGTAGAGGAATTTCAAAACGGGGGAAAATAATAAAGTGAAGAGAAAGTAAAACCTTCACAGCTTGAAGGCAGGTTTAAATTCAGTCTTTTGATGTTGATCTGAGAACAGATCACACTGATAGGTACAGACCATAAAGCTCCTGTAGTTAAGAGACTTTTAAATTAAGCACACAGTACTGCAGGAAATGAACAATACATCAGATCCTGTTGTCTCATTTGGATTTAAACATGTTAATATACGAATATTCCTGTTTTGACTGCTATTACCTAAGCTGGGGAAATATGTTTCATGGATGAAAGGCAAGAGTTGACACATTTATGCGTATTAAATACCTTATCAAGAATGGGAAAGAGCTCTGGACTGTGTTGGTTTTTCTGCCATACTGCTGACTCACTGAATGATATTAAATTGTTTATTTAGCCCCCGGGGTTGTCAGTTTACTCATCTTTGCACTAGTGAGATAGTTTTCATGTTCTAGATCTTTTGCTGGGTCAGAGTGAAGATGAGATGCAGTAAGTCTGTAGCTGTGATTTTGCAAATGACAAAACTCTTTACACTGTCACATGAGGTAGAGTTACAGTAATGACTCTTTTTTTTTTTTCTAATGATCACCTGAGACACTTCAGTCAATATCAGGAATCGCCATAGCAATGAAAATGCATATGGAAATGTATGTGGCAGTCACTTATATCTGGTTGTTAAGTTGTATAAAGCGTGCAAGCATTTTGAGCTTACAGCTCAGCAGGTAGACTTTGCAATTAACCTAGATTTAATGGACAGGTTCAATCAAAATATAGTTTTATTTCAGAAAGATACACAACAAAACAAAATAAAGTAGTTAAACAAAATCACCTTGAGTCAATGAGGAAAAGAGGTTCTAAATCTTGTGCACCCCAAATGAATTAAGCATTGTCAGCAACAACAGAACAGAAGGAAATGGGGATGTTTCTTTGGATGAAATGACCAAGAGTTCTATGATCTCAAACTGAATGATTTTACTGTGCATTAGTTATAGAAAGCTTGGGAATGATGTGTAGAGACCAGCAAAGTAAAGACAGACATAATAGCATAACTTCCTGCACAGGCCTTGTTTGTTTACACTAACAATCCTGAGATTTCCCAAAATACTTGTTCTTATTAAGTGTTTGCCAGTGAAACAAGAGAGTCAAAAATTTCTTACTGGGATTTTACTAACAATATGGAAGTAGGTGAGACAGTCCAGTGCTTTTGATAAAGAGGAAAAACAGGATTCTTTTCAAATGTTAACCTTTTGTCGAGCCCCTCATTTGCCTGACAGTCTGGCTGTACTGTGGTTACATGGAAAAATCGTTGGACTTTCTGTCACCCACTCACGTGACGTCCCTATTTCCCACTTGGGTGTGGTAACTTGCACTCGTGTTTCTATAGCGTGATGCTTCTCACCACTCTTGCACAGTAAGTTCTTACTGTTCTGAAAAGATCATTTCTATGCCTGACATGGCGTCTCAGTTCTTTCTTCTCTACTGTCTTCTTCCCTGAGAAGTTAGTTGTCTATCAATTTCATTCACATTTTCTTCCTTCCCCTTCAACAGACTACTTTGTCATGAACTGCATTTTGAATTGAGTTCAACTCTCTTGTTAGATTTGAGGCCATCAGCAGGATCTATGCATGACTTAATTTTTTTTTTCTTTCACAAAAAACAACCTACACACACAGTTGCACCAAAATAGTTAGAAGATATCACAGCTTTCAGGTTAAGCTGATCATCTCTGGGGCCAAAACATAATATGTGTGGATCTTTTTTTTTTTTTTTTTTTTTTTGCTATACATGCTGGTATGTTCTTTATTTTTTTTCTTTTTTTAAAATAATTTATTTTTTATTTCTTCAAGTTACATCTCAATCACAATCCCCTCCCTACTCCCCCCTACAGTCCCACCCTTCCACCCTCCTCCCCCTCAGCCCCACCATCCTCTTCCCTTCTTTTTTTTT
>CAJQZJ010034157.1:2580756-2599591 GCA_907164525.1 Lophiomys imhausi | reverse complement strand
CCCTGGGTCTAACCTCCAAAACCCATTTAACAAGACCATTTAACATCCATTCCTTCCCGGCCTGTATCACTCAGCACCACGTAGTATCCTTTAAGTGCATATGCCCCTTTTCCTACTATTAATTTATTCTTTTAAAAGGTTTTTTTATTTGTTGATACTATGAGTAGATGCAAGAGCTTTGAATGAAGAAGACATAATTTTCCTTTTGAATAAAATAGAATTATATAAACATTGCCGGAAATTGCCATTCATTGCTGGAAGTGAGGACGAAAGAATCTGAATATGTGTTTGCTGGTGGAATGAAGGTGTAGTTTCTTTAACATTTCGTTAATACCAATTTAACAAGAAATAGAAAATCACTATTACCACATTCTTGTAGACAAATTTTGGTTTCCAGTAATCCGATGAGCGAACTCTTAGGAACTGTGGAGTCAGCAAAAAGACATAACTTATTTTCTCCTTCTAAAATATTAAAACGAGACATTCCCACCTTTCAAACAACTACCAGTAAACTTAGAGTATTTTATGTCAGCAAGCGGGTAAATTATGAAAATAAATGGATATTTCTGACACAGAAATGAGGCGGGCTAATGCTATATAGAAAAGGCATCTGAATTTTAATGTAGACTTCACACTTTGGACATAGGACTTTGGGGAAGGGAGTCAGTCAGTGGAAGAAGAACATGCCCCAATGGTTTCATCATGGCCAGAGAAATGTGTCTTCATTCTGAAAATTGTTATGAACATTCCGTGCTTGTCAGCCACCTATCCATTCACTGCTGCTATTCTATATTAGGTAAAAGGAAAATAATAAAGCTAAGTGTGGTTTCTACTCTCAGGGAATACATGGTTAAAGAAAGGAGAAATGTGTATATTTAAGTGAATACAAGAAAATATCACTGTGGCCTTAGTGTGGCGGTCAGTTCTTGCCAGTCTACTATTAGAAATTCACCTACATAGAGCAAGTGGCACTTGCATGATACAGAGTTAAGATTTATTGCCATAAAGCTGAAAGGCAGAGGCATTCTTCTAGACTTTGGGATGAGGAGACACAGAGAGGAGGACATGGGTTTCTGGAGCTGTGAGGGTGGATGGGCACATGTAAAGTAACTGGGTGTCTTGATTTTTGTTGAACCTTGTCTTTCCTTTTCCGGTCTCTAAATCTCAGATTGCTGCTTTCTCCACTACTGCAAGAATGTTGAAGAATGACACTTCTGTCTTGTCATTGCTTTTGTTAGGCATTCCCAAATTTTACAGTGACCCTCTTAAAAGTTAAAGATTATTGTTAGAAGGAATTATTTCTGTTGCAGCATGAACTTGAACACCACAGTGGCTTTTCTTCCTGTGTCTAAGCAATCCTATTATTTTATTTCCAAATGTATGTGCAGGGGGAGCGGGGGAAGTTAAAGGGGAGAGTTAAAAGCCGAGTTTTACTTATTCCTCATTAAAGAAATCTGTATTTCAATTATGGCTACATGACTCATGGTTCAGCAGTCAATGTGAAAACAGCATATGGGATTAGCCTTAGAGTTTCGAGGCAGTGGAGTTTTGAACACTTAGACTGTGTTAGACCTTCGGGTTCAGGTCCAGCTATCTTTGTTGAAACTGTTTAGCATCTTCATTTCTGAGATGTCTCAATTAAATGCTTACTTTGTTGGAATAATATGAAAAATGAGTAAGTAAATACATATGAAACATTGAGCCAAAATAGGTAATTTTCTACTTATTGACCTGTCTACTCATTCATCATTTATCGCAGACATACTGTACCAAGTGCGAAGAAATATATGGGTAAAGCATGGCCTCCAAGATGATAGATATAGTTTAAGAAGAAAAACAGGCATGGGGTTAAGTGTGTTCGATAAACTCCAAGACTTCTTATATTCACTGTCCTTGGGACGGCTATTGAACCAAAAATAATATGACCAATGCATGTGAATAAACAAATAAACAGTTAAAACATTGACTGTTGCCACTATTATGTGCTATTGCTAAATAAATAGTTAAAACATTGACTGTTGCCACTATTATGTGCTATTGCCATAACTATGATAGGCACTTCTGGCAGATGTGTACTTCAAATTTGTCACCTGAAAAAACAATCTCAAAACACGTACTCTGGAGCCCTTTTCTCTACAAATTTATATTCTTCAATCTAAAATTTACACTGCATTATAATTTTTTCTAGAAATTACTTGGTATAACTAACAGTCATCAATATAATAATATTTCTAAACTTTTAATCAAGCCTAATGGAACTAACATCACCTGGAACTATGCAGAAATACAGCTTTCCTAATTTTCAGGTGTCTGTCTCTCAGCTGAATGAAGTGAATCATAATTTACATACTTACATATCTGAAATAGCTAACAAGGCCTTTGCTGAGATGAGGTGGCAGAGCAAACAGATTACAGCCTGCTGAATAAAAGACTTGTTCAGAAAAGGGATGCTTTGTTATATTTCATTGAAAATGCTCTGGAAAGGCGCCTAAGAGCTTGCTTCAGCATGCTGATTCCTGTCATCTTCTGTCTTGCTAGGTGACCCGGAATGACACCGTGGTTGTTTAAAACATTTATCTGTCATCTTGGTAAACTTTTGCAGACAGCTCTTTGCCATAGTTTTTGACTCTCCGGTGAGGTCTACACAGCTGAACAGCTGACATTGATTTGTTCCATTCCATCTTGACATCGTGGCTTGTTTTCCCCATATTTGTTGGACACTTGGCTGTAAGATTCCTATTATTACCCTGTCATTTCTCCACCTTCTCTTCAGATGTGCCTTGCAACATATCTCAGTGAGACAGAATGAACATTGCCAGACTGTGGTGGCTATGAGGTCAACTCATTCATGTGAAATGGGAATTAGGCGTTATATAAGAAGGAAGGTCATTCAGGATTAGTTATAACTCAGAACCTCAATGGGTACAAATAAGACACACCAGGGTGCAAAATATTGCCTTTGCAGTGAGATACTGAGACAGGAAAGCCACCATCTTGTTCTGTGACCTCCTCACTGGTAAACCAGAATCTAGAGATGTTGGACACAGTAATAGTGACCAAAATTCATTTGAGTCATCATTTTGCTCTTGGTAAATCAGCAAGCAGTGATACTGTGCACAGTAGCAATGACCACAGTTCAGTTGACCCACCATTCGCTCCAGGATTGGAATTGTGTTGCTACTAGAGACCTTAAAACCATTGTCTTAGTATTTAAAGACAGAGAAAACAGGGATGCCTAACAACCTTGTTTTCCACAAAGCTGACTTGGCTGTGTTAACATTGGTGCCTGTAAGAACCAGGTCTCATCCGGAGACAGAATGACCAATACAAGGAGAAAATGGAGGAAATAATGAATCTGTGTTGGGGGGCATGCTCTGAAGAAATGGATAGTCCTCTGAGATCCACTAAAAGCTTTGATTATGGTGGATATTCTTAGATGGGAGTGAGAATGAGGCCAGGCTAGAGCAAGGAGTTACATTAGGACTGTGAGTCACTAGCAGAGAAATCCACAATGAAATGCAGCCAACAGCAGGTGCAGAAAGGCTATGGAGAGGGAGAATATTGTTCCCCCAAAAGGTTGTGTTGTTAAAATTCCTCCTGTGAAGAGTACATTCCTGAAAATGGACTGCTATCTTTATTTCTCACCCACTGATTTGCTCAAAATAAAACAAAGTATGAACCCAAATTCCAGAAACAGAGGACACAGAAAGAAAGTTGACCAAATCTTAAAGTATCAGTCTTCATAAATTAAAAAACAAAACAAAAAAGAAAACTTCTAAACTAGGAATGTGGCAAGCACCTTGATGTAGGAAGTGTCCATGCTTTATATGAGAGCATAGGGTGCAAATCAGAATATTTAGATAATTTTAGCTGAGGTAGTTCCACAGTTAGTACAAAGTCTTGGCATGATACAGGTTCATTCTTCCTCTTAGGTGTCGTTCTTTGCTCTGAAATTCTCACTTTTCTTTTAGAAATGAACTCTGAATAAGGAGGGTGAGTTGAACCTGCATCAATCCCTCCTTCTTGTCCCAAATGGCAAGGATACATTTTTAAAAGAATATAACACATAAATTCAGATGGTAAAGAAGTGTGCTTCACCAAGGTTGCAAATCATACATTGTTAGAATAATTTTAATTACCCTCATGAGGAAAGCAACAGTGCATTCTAACTCAAGAATTAGTAAAACATAGAGGTCAACAGTGAAAAAATATCTTAGAACTTCATGTTAGGAGGTATGGATGGGGTGGACGAACAGCGCAGCAAGTTACTCATCACACTCAAGAAAATGGAGTTCCAGAAAATGAATAAACATTAAATCACAAGGCAGTGTATACAGAATTGACTGTCAGAGGTCTGCAGGAATAGAATTAAGATGAAGTATACCAGTGTTTGAGAAAGAGGGCATCTAAGTATTTACATGCATCTTTCATGGGATGCCACATGGTACTCATTATGCACATTCAGAATTGTCCAGAGAAAACACAACCGGGAACCCCACTCAGGATGTATTCACCATTTGTATACTCACTACACAAATATGAAAGATTGAATGTAGAACTAGAATATTTTCATAGATGCTATAACTTGGAAGAGTCTAGCACATATAGAAAATAACTATGGAATTGAGAAAATGTAAACACTAAAATAATGAAAAAGAGAAACAATTTCATAGTCATAAATTAAATACCAGATTATAATCAAGGGTACTATTTATAACAAAGATTTCTTCCATACTTTACAATGATGACTTCTTTCAAACTGTTAGCTGGAATATTTTCAAAGACACAATACCATGAGAAATATATTTAAGTAAATTAGAAGAATGTCAGATTGGATTTATAATAGTTACATAGACTACTAAGCAAAGGAACAACAATGACAGCAAAAACTGCTTTAAAAAAAGTAAAACAAAGCCGGGCGGTGGTGGCGCATGCCTTTAATCCCAGCACTTGGGAGGCAGAGGCAGGCGGATCTTTGTGAGTTCGAGGCCAGCCTGGTCTACAAAGTGAGTCCAGGACAGCCAACAATACACAGAGAAACTCTGTCTCGAAAAAACCAAAAAAAAAAAAAACCAAAAAAAAAAAAAGTAAAACAAAATTGTAGACATTAATGGATTTACTAGTCTGCTTGTGGTCCCATAGCAGTATCTCCACACTTGTTTCTGACCATAAAATATCCTTTGGGGGGAAATTACATTATAGTGAACAATCTGACTTTTCCACTCAAGAAACGACGACTTGTAATCTTGGATAATTTATTGATAAACAAACATGTTCTAATCCCATTACAGGCTGGCATCTTCTCAGAGGTAACATTACAGTTTACAAAGTAGCCCGTTCTACATGATTTTTTTCCATCTTGCAGGGACATATATTGAATAGGTAATGATTATAAATAAGAGATAGTAACAGGGTTTATATTATTGGGTCTTTAGATGACATGATCTCATCATACATTATTTTCATTTTATTCATCTACTTTAACTGACCAAATTGTATATATTCAGCTGTCCATATATTTTGACATCCATATATATCATGAGATGGCTTAAATTAAATACAATTTCTACCATCTTACATACTTAGCACTTCTGTGATGAGAATCTGCAAATCTAATCTCATCCAATTATCAAGAATATAATATGTTGTTATTAATTGTATGCACCACAGTGCACATTAGACTGTTTGCTGAGGCCTATCCCTCCTGTGTAACTGAAACTTTTGGTCCTTTGGCCAGCACCACAGTTGGTGTCATGACGCACAGTCCAAATTAACTTACAGAAGTTCAACTTTATATTCCACAAAAAAAGTGGGATTGTGTGATACTTTGTCTCTTTGTGTTTGCTGTGTTTTATTTAACATAGTCTTATCTAAGAGATTTTTACATTTTTATACAATTTCCTTCTTTTTAAAAGATGGATAAGACTCCAATTTACATACCATTAACAGTAATAGATTTTGATTTTCCATTCTCAAGTAACTAGGCACATCAGGAGGAACATGTTTCCTTTACAGTGTAATGAGGTGAATCCCTGAGTCTTCACTAGTGTGGTTGTGTGCATCATTCTTGGATCTTTCTACTCTTTATCCTTGGGCCTCTTCGAGAACATGTAATGATGTTTCACATTACTTCTAAGTAGGTTTTTTGTTTGTTTCTTTGGTTGTTTGTTTGGTCCTGTGCACAGGATTCTTTTCTTCTTCATGGTAGAGAGAAGTCAATGAAATCATCAACAACTCAGCACATTAGGTGCACATGGGAAGACTTTGGACATGCTTGGGAGCCAGCTTCTCATTTTGTCTCTTTCCAAGCCTAGGTGCAAAAGATTTGGATCTCATGTCATTTATTTCCTGCAAGCAATCCACACCGTGACATGAAGATAACTTCTACTCTGGTGTCTATTCTATCTTCTCTTCTCCATTCTAATGTCTTGCCTGCTTTTTATCCTCCCAGACTAGTAAAATCATCAAAAGTTTATTTTATTGTTTAATTCATGACTCAGTCTAAATTTTCACTCTCCTCAAGTCAGTTTGTTCCTTCCCAGCTGATGTTCAACCACAACAATGCTATATAAAACATTCAATGCAGGAATTAGATGAACTATTAGTGTTCTGACTTCAGTTTTCAAACTGACTAGCTAAGCCCCCTCAGGAGACTTTATATGCTTCTAGACATTTAAAAACATTTAATAAACTCCATTTAATTAAAGGAAATAAATTAGTAATCTAGGTGCCTCAGGACAAAATTATAAGACTATATGATAATTTTCATAATAATCCAAATGTGTTATATTAGTCAGTGATATGCTGTTATAAAAGTAAGACTATTTCTGTCTGCTTGTGTACATTTTAGTAAACTTATAGTTATAGATCTGATTTTTTCACAAATGTTTGTGCTTTATGAATCACAGAGCAACATCTATATAGCAGAATAAAAGCATATTTAGCACTACTGAGTATTTTTTAAAATATCCGTCACTGCAGGTCATTCTCTCTAATTCATATTGCACATCTTATAACCTAATTTGTATTATTTCTTCTTCACTGGACCTGCACAGGTGAAGATCTGAGTAGGCAGTTTTCTAGTTCCCCTCTGTTTGACTTTTATTGTTTAATCTTCTCTCACACATCTAGAAAAGCTTTACATATATTTCTTCTTTGCATGTATTCTTCTTTCAGGGAAGTTTATCTTCATCAATCAGTTCAGCACCATGTAGCTGTGGACCACTAGTATTGACTATTTTGCTATGTTCTTTTCTTTTTCCAGTTGATCTCATATGTACTCTGCAGGTTTGATAAGAGCCATCCCTCTTCTTGATTGCTTTGCCAGCTTATATTCTCTGAAAAGAACATAACCGGGGAGCTTATCCAGGCCTGAGTGGTCTTCTTTTGCTCTAAACACCATACTAATTCAGCATGTCACCTATCCACCCCCACCCCCAGGAATACAGGGCCACCTCCATTCTGGGAAGGTAATAACTGCTCTAGATGCATTTACATCACATGGAGGGCCTGTAACTGGAAATTTTATTAAGCTATATTTATTGACACCTAAACACCTATTACCTAAAAACCAACCCTAACCCTTTTAGAAGGATATCAAGTTGAGGATCCTTGTGGGCAACTGGTCACCCATCTGTCAGCAGGCAACAATCACTCACTAGAAACCTGGCTCTGGCATTGTTATGGCAACTTCACTTCAACTTGGCTGAGCTTCCTCTGGGCCTAGCATGGACCTTGTCTGTAGGCTTATGCAACCAGCTTGCCTCAAACTCTCATCTTGGGTTCAGCTTTCTCAGTCACGCTCCTCTGCAAGGCTCTGTCTCTGCAGTTTCCTCAGAGTGCTCCTTCCTCAGACCTTACTCATTCCCTCCACTGTGGGCCTATGGACGGTCAGAACCCCAGGCTGCTTTGCTCCCGTCCACTGGCCATGGTTCTCCTCAGCCAGCTGATAGGTTCTTACCAGCTCAGGGCTGGCTATATTCTTGCAGCCTTGGAGCTGGTGAGCACACCTCCTCTGTAGGTCTTGCCTTTTCTGTCAGTGTGGCGTGACACCAGAAAATGTCACATGATGCTTAGCACTTCGTCTCTCATGAGGAGAACCTCTCATGCAGGGCTCTTGAGCTCTCCTGCCACTTCCTTAAATAGGGCCTTGTCTCTTGTGGTTTTTTGAGATAACTCACAACTCGAGGGCTCTCTGGCCACAACCTTCCATAGGGCACTCTCTTGAAGTCTCTTGAGCCTTGCCCATCAGCAGAGCACTGTCTATGAGTCTCTCATGGGGCCTCAGTCCTCTAAATGGGTTCCACCCACTTCAGCTCCAATCTTTCTAGGCTCTTTCAAAATGAGGCAGCATTTAACAGCTGAAAACAATGCCAAACCAATAGCCCCTTTTCTTAGTTTCCTGGACTTCACTAATTACATCTGTTGCCCAGGACCATGAATTGCCAGATTCCATTGTGATCTGCATGCCCCTTAAGAGACTGTCCATCAGAAGCCCCCACATATTCACTAAAAAAAAAAAATCTAACCCTATTATCAGGGGCCCGTGTGAAGGGAAAAATAGACCTTCCACTGAATAGACAGTTATGTGTCCCATTAGTTACAGCTCTTCTCAGCACAGTTTTTAACCTCAGTATAAGGCTATGCCTGGATAGGGTGGATACAACCTGAGAGTTCCCACATCCCTACATCAAGGGAGAGGTACACTATACAGTTGTTCAATATTTCTTCCTTCCAGGAAAAGGGAGGAAATTACTTTTATGATACAGGAAGAGAGAAACAACAGTGGGAAAATAGGTAGACAAATGCCTCGGAAATTCCCAGGCTCATCTATAAGAAAGATTTTCCTTAGGGACAGTCTCTTATTTAGCAGAGAGTAGAGAAGGAAACCTGTGCACAAAAGTTACCAAAGAACAGAGAAAGAACCCTCTGAAGGCACTAGAGGAAATGGCTTCTGGTGTTCAGTCACAGATGGAAATACATCACAGCCTCCTCAAGTAGGGCTAGGAATACCCTCTATACATGCAATACTGAATAGAGTTCTTAGAGGCTCTTGGATGATAATTGGCACTAGGTTAAATGCCCTGTTTTCTAAGCAAATCTTAAAGGAAAGTGTTCAAAGAATCAAATTACCTTCCAGTGACTTCATAGTGACTCAGAAGAGAACTGGTAACATTTGTGAGAATATGAAGGTGTTCAGAACCCAAAAATGGAAAATGCAAGACATTTCAATGTCCTAAAGTCGGTATGTGTGCAGAGGAACCCAGGCTGAGATCCACATTAACAATAGTAATCCATCAGCTAGATCTGACACAAGATCCTGCATCTAACAAATACAGGCATCATAATAGTAACACTAATGTATTCCCTCATGATAATGAGAATCCCAGTTGAATGTCCCAAATAAAGCTGTTGGGATTCTTATTTATCAAAATTTGGGATAAACTACTCTGTACAGAATTAATAAAATATTGAACAGTGCAGAAGAAAAGATTATTTAACTTGAGTACACCAACAGAAAACATACAAAAATGAAACAAAAAGAAAATTTAAACAAGCAATTTGTGAGTTGAGAGTCATCTACAAGTAGCATTATATTCCCACTGAAGGAAAGCATGTAGTGAAGAACATTTGTAAAGATAATGATTAATTTTGTTGCATATGATGGAAGCTAACAATTCACAAAGCTGAGCAGCTCAGTGAATTCGAAGTAAAATATTGTCAAGGAGCATTATCAAGACTCACATAATCAATGAGGGAGAAAACGATTTTGAAAGCAGAGAGAAAAAAAAAACACCTTATCTATAAGGCTATAGAATTAAGGCAAATGTAGACTTTTATAAAATTTTGGTCTGAAGCTGTATAAGTGAGAGACATTATGGAAAAATATCTTTTAAAATGAGATCATTTTTTCTTTACATGTGAATAGTATTTCATCATGTACATGAACCACATTTTCCTTAACCATTTGTTTATTTTAGGGCATTAGGTTGTTTCCGTTTCCTACTTACTGTGAATATAGTAGCTCTGAAGATGGATGAGCTTTATTTGTGTAGTATGATGTTAAAGTCTGTGAGGACCTGTCAATAGCTCAGCCTTAAATATATATACAAATGAGTAACACTAAATGTACTTATATACATATGTATAGAAGAAGTCAATAATTTGAGAGTCAGGGGTCACGAATGGAATTGGAAAGGGAAAAAAGGAGTGGAAATGGTGTAAATACAGTACTCATATATGAAATTCTCAAAAAGGTAAACTATAAATAAAAAATGAGTGCAAAATTAAGACATTCAAGTTTTGTAAATTTTACTGTATTCTCCTTCTTTAAAAGCTTACACTGTAAGAAATATTCAGGATGTTTTACATAAAAGGGGATGATGTGTCTATTCTGAGGGAGGCAGAATGCTAGAAATTCTTACTATCTGTTCTTAGGCTATTTTCAAATGAAAATATTGCCCCTGTCTCCTGATCATACATGGTCTCCTATCATTCCTGAACATTGACTGTCTCCTGTCACTCCCAACCATGTTGCTGTTTCCCATCTCTCCCAATATTTGACACTCTCTCTTTGCTCTTGACTACTGACTCTCTGTGGTCACTCCTGACCACTGACTGTCTCCATCACTCTTGGCCAAGATACCATTTCCCACAGTGCTTACTGTTCAGTGTCTCCCATTACTTTTGGCAACTGACTCTTTCCTATCACTCATGACTTTTGACTGTCTCCTATCAGCCGTAAATATTATATCCCATCTGTCTTGATCATTACCTGTCTTCCATTGTTCCTGACCATCAGACTGGCATGAAGAAAGCACACCATGAGAACAGCTGCAAGCAAGCTGTGTGTCCTAGGTGTGTGTCACTTGATTCTGAACTCTGTATTAGATTGTTGTACTGTGTCACTACCGTAGTCTTCTGTGGGGAAGATGAAACACAGCATTTAAGCACAAATAGTAAATTTCCATCTAGCTGGGAAGTTCACTGTATGGTCTTGAAGTTCACTGTTATAAAGGTTTGTTCAATACAAAAGAAGGATGATTTGGTTTCCTATAGCATGGTCAGGTTGAAGACACAATATTATTTTAATCCTGGGAATGAAAATTTGGATATATTTGTGAGGAGGAACTTCTGGAGAAATAGATCATTAGAGAGGAGGCGAGGCTAAAGATCTGAAATGCATGCAACAGGGATCTTCATGTTCAATTTTTAACCAGATGTAGTTGGTGCCTTTCAGAATATGTAGAAGGAAAGACTGAACTTAGTCAATGTGCATCCTTAGTTTGAACACTTTGATAAGAAGGGGGTCTCTTATTTGCAGAGTGTCTTGTACTTTAATCCTCCAAGTAATGTCAACATTTAATCAGTCCACTTTTATGGACAATATTTTTAAAAATTAAGCTAAAGGAACTATCACAAACTGTGGTATAAAAAACTCATCCACAAATACCTCAAGGTGGCTAATAATAGATAGTTGACTGTTTCGGAAAGACAAACCAAGTAAACTATGAGAGGTTTTAGTTCTCTAAAAATCTTCCTCTGTTCTACTTTTAGGTTGCAATAATATTTGTTCTTTTCTCATTCCCAAGATATAGATGTGCAGATAATTTAATTTTTGAAATAGCTAAGTATGAAATTTCAAAATAGTAATTGTTCACATTTCTCTTAAATATACAACTTGTTATAAATTTACTTGTTAAACAACAGGATAAAAATGGTCACTAAGTGACAAAAGTACTTTAGTTAGGTATCTCACTTAATTTGCACTTCCAATTTATGAAATGAGTATTTTATCCTATTTTAAAGTTGATGAAACAAATAATAAATAACTTATATCATTGTCTTGGGACCAACATCTACCTAATTTTCAAGCCGTTGCTTTATTCTACAGCAACACCCTCTGTTTCTGAAAGTTGACACCTTGAAGAGTCTTACTTACCCCAATCTGTCGTCCTGTCATCTTGGTTCTAAGCTTTGTGTTTCATATAGGTGCTACCATTCATCTTTTTTGGTGTGTTTCTTTCAGGAACTGCAGTTTGAAAGGCTGACTCGAGAGCTGGAGGCTGAACGCCAGATCGTGGCCAGCCAGCTGGAGCGATGCAAGCTTGGCTCTGAGGCAGGCAATATGAGCAGCGTCAGGTACACCTCTGTGCTCCCTGGGTTTTCTCCGCTCTGAGTTGCCACTGGAAGTAGCTGTATCTGTTTCCTTTTAGGTCTAGCCCAGGGAATTGGGACACTCAGTGAGATGTGTGGGAAAGAAATTGTAAGTGACCTGAATTAAGATTTGAAATCTTCAGGAGGTGTCCAGAGCAGCCTGGTTTGTGCTTGAAACGCTTCTTAACAAAGTTAATACTTGTCCTGAATACAAAGTTGGCATAGTATTGCATACAGTGAGGCTTTGCTTCAGTCAACTTGTTGGGAATCAGAAGATGCCAAATCACAAGTTTTGATAGAATCCAAAATGCTTGCTAATATATAGTGCTGTTAAAACTTACGCCTTCAGAAGCAACTGTATATGGAAGAATATTTATTAATTCATAGCCAAAAGTTGTCAAGTAGTTAGTGTGAGATTTCTATCTTTTAAAACATTTTTATGGTCACTTGATTACAAAATAAATTGTCCTATTTGGGACCATCAATAAGGTTTAGCTTTCTGTTCTGAAACATAGTGTATTTCTCTGCTGTCCATTTGATGCTGTGTTTTGGGTACTTTACATCTGTAGGAAGATTTCTTGACAAAGGAAATAGTATCACCATGGCAAATGGATTCCAACACCTCTCTGACTGAATGAAAGAGCAGTTTTGTTTTTTTTTTTTGTTAATCATTAATAGGCTAAGGTAGGAAGGTTGTATTTCTCTCTTCCACACCATGTACTAAGGACCAATACTCCTTCCACCCACGAGGCTCTGACATGCCCCGTGGACTCACCACATTTGACTTTGTAACCGTGTCACTGCTTTCCCAGTCCACTTGTCATAGCTAGTACCAGAGTCTGTCATAGGTGGAGATGTGACAGAGATTCTATCCACAGGCTCTACAAACACTTTATTCTGAAACCTACATTATGAGTTTGGCTGGCTCTTTATACCTTGCTCCAAGGTGAGAATTAAAATATATACTGTCACTAGGTTTCTAATATTGTTCTCTTCTTCCATAATTGTAAAGAATTTTTGGTAGAAGTCTTTGCACCCTGTATTCGTGGGTTAATATCATGGGCAAGATATTGTTTTCTATTGCAAGGCCTTATGTAAGGTGTCTTGGTTACATTTTTACGGCTATGATAAGACACCATGACCAAAGCAACTTATAGAAGAAACAACTCATCTGAGGCCTATAGTTTCAAAGGGTTAATTTGAGTCCATCACCAATCACAGCAGGAAAGGAGGAAGTGGGATTACAGGCTACATGTGACCACAGACATGAGGTAGACAGAGATAAAAGTACACATCCTGCTGACCTCCTTTTTCCCGTTATATTCAGTCTGGGATATTAGTACATGGGACTGATACCCCCACATTCAGTGGATCTTCACTCTTCAATAAAACCTCTCTGAAAAAAAACTCCCATGCTTTTCTAGGTAATCCTAAATCCAGTCTGTTTGACTGCAAGCATTAACTATCATGCCGTGTTGTATGTAGCTGTTCACAGGTATTTCTGTGGTTCCTGAAACTCATCACAAAAATGTCTAAGCATCCAAACTAACCAAAGCTGGGCGAATAAGGAAAGGACCAGTGTGCTTCATTTGCTTTGGTTTTGTATGATTCTTTAAAAGTGAATCAATGGTGAAGGTAAAAGTGTGTATTCATCTCACAATGTAGTTGTAGGTTTCTTAAGAATGTTGGACTAAACTTGAACACCTTCTAAGAGGCTAATAAGTCTGATTTAATAGGTCTCTATGCACTACTAAATTGATATCTCCTTTGCTTTGAATCCTGATATTTTATTCACAGTCTATTTACTTGTCAATTCACATTCTCGATGTTGAATTATCCCAATTCTTGTTCTAGGGAATAATCAATTTGGAGAAGTGTAAAATATTACTTCTCCAACAAAGTTGTATACATTTCTTTAAGCAAAAAGAGACGTTGTTGACTTGATGTCCCAAGTCACTTTTGCAGTAATCATTTCTAAACTATTTTAGATTATATACTTTACCCTTATAAGAACAAACAAGTACTGTAGACATATTGTGAAGTTATTTTTCTTACCTGAAAATAAAAAAAAGAGTTCCTAATTGTTCTTTGTGTAAATTTTGGAGGAAAAATACTAACACAAACATTCCTAATTTCATGCTTTTCAACAAATATGTCTCTTATATTATCTCTTTTTTTTTTAGTTCTCTGGCCTTATATAAATTGTATTTCAACCCTGAAATTATTCATTTAAAATTTCCTAGTATCATTTTTTTAACTCTACATAAGTAAGGAGGAATATTCCAGAATGATTCTGGGTCCAGCATATCCATCAACGTTTTGCATAGGTTTCCAATTAACTCTTTGCTGTCCTGAAACTGTAATGGCACTGTTGCTGAACAGGACAGCACAGGGCAATATGTGCTCATTTAATCCTTGTTTTCCCCATTGTCAGCAATCTGGTCCTCTTTCATTTGGACTAGAGTCCACAGTTACTACATAGGATCAGATAGAATCATTTTTATATAGTAGCAAATATAAGTTAGATTAAAATTGCTGCTTCCTCAGTAATATTGACTTGAGCAGGTCTTCTCAACCAGGAAAAGTAGGTGTCTATGAATCCTCTATTGCCTCCACTGGTCCATAGGTAATTTCTTCCAACACAGACCTTTAGGGCACACACAGACACTGACCACAAGTAGTAACCATTCCATCTGTGCCAAATGTGTAGACAGTGAAGGGGTACATAGATCTCAGGCTATGTTTTTGTTTTACTGTTGTTATTGTCTTATCAATACCATAGAGCTTACCACAAATAAACACTTCCACCCACAAAACACAAAATATATCTTATGCCAATCTTTCTTTACATTATATATTTGTATATAATGTCATCATACACGGCATATGGTATTTCAGTCAACAGTGAGCCACATACATGACAGCAGTGCCACAGGAGTATACAACCTTGTGATGTGATTATCTCAGTTTGTGTAAGTACATATAGTGATGTATATACAATAATAAAACTCACCTCATTATGCACTTCTTAGAGTGTATATACCTGTGATAAAGTAACACAGGACTCCACTTGTCATGAACATATTAATGTAGCAGTATATGACACTATCATATATGTAGTATATAATTGTAATATATGAAAAATAATACCTGATGTTTTCAAAAAGAACATATATTCTCATTGTTCAATCCAATTAGATTTTGTGAAAACTACTTTCTAAAATTATCTGAAATTTAGGTCTAGTTGGATAGTTAAGTGTAGACTTATGTAAGTTCTAAGCTTATAGAGTTTTCTAACCTGAAGGAGATGATAACAGCTTTAAAATTATAATAATTTAAAATTATTAAAGGTAATATTTACTGAGCAATTTCCATAGAGTAGACATAGCACTATATGGGTCACATAAATCATATAATGTATTCTTATTACCCTAAGAGTTATGTTTTAATTTTTCATTTTGTAGATGAAGATATTGAAAATATTTTCTCAGATACAAAAGGTGTGTACTCAATTTTGAAACCTGATATCTTTATTCCCCAAACACATGTGTTAAAATGCTATGACACAGTATCTCCCAGTGTCTTGAGTCATGTTGCAAAGACCTCTATCTGTTTCTGTCCATTTTCACTTTGAGAGTACAAACACTCTTTAACTGAATTTAGGAATATTTCTATCCATCTGCCAAAATGATGATGATTATCTTGAGATTATTCATCTAAATATGTTTCTGAGATTTATTCTTCCACAAGTGAGATTAAATATTACTAATATAATTATTATTAAATGTATAGAGAGACCACTCAATATTCTCCTGTGAAGTCTGGTTCTTTCTCATACTGTCCTTAATTATTTATTATTTTTACTAAGATTTATGTCAATAAAACTAGCTACTATACTAAGTACATTGTTTTAAAATTGACAATAGACATCCTTTCCAAGAATTTTGTTTAAGTTATTAAAAGGTTTGAAAACTTAACACTTATAGTTACTTGGTAGTTTCACAAGAATATTGTGTCTAAACCTTTCTACCATTTTTGAAGCCAAGCTTCTTTCCAAAATGTCATATCAAAGAACTAGTATGTATTTTACATCTAAAAATAATCAATTCACAAAATTTTATTCACAGATATTTTATCATAAAACAGATGGTGCAGGAGAACTATAATGAATTTTGAAACTTAACATTTTGATTGGGAGGGAACTGAAATCTGTAAACGTTTAATTAGCCTAGAAGATTTTTTTGTTTGTGTTTCTATCTTTGTAATGTTTTTTTTTTCTCTCTCAGAGATGTGAAATGAGTAGTTTTTAGCTCCTTAAATTATATTTAAGTTCCAACATTGTTGGGCTGGGGATGTGACTCAGTGGTAGGTACTCCATGAGACCCTGAATTCAATCTCCAGGACCCAATACAAATGTAACTAACCACAGGGCTATTGTGTTTCTAGGTATTGACTAGATGTGCCAGGGAATATATTTTCAATGTCTTTGAATTTCAGTTTCCTAGCTATAAAACTATGATAATGCTTTTTAATATCTTTTTTACAAAGATAAAAGGAAGAATATAAAAAGTAAGGAGCCTCATAAGTTATTGCTAGTACATCATGTATGTTTTTCTTTCTCAGCAAACATACAGAAAATCTTTCTATTGCTGTCTCTTCTTTAATTATTAAGCAACACAGATTATACAAACCAAACTTCCTTTCACTCTGGACAAAAATATGTGGCAGGTAATACAGTGTTTGTGTTCACAAACTAGATCAAACACTCAGAAAATGATAAGGTACAATGGAAGAAAACTCACAAAGAGAACCTTACAAAGAACCAATTTTGTTTCATTGATTCTGTGTGTGCGGGTTTTTTTCCTGTTTTACTGATGTCAGCTTTGAGTTTCATTACTTCTTCCCTTTAACTCTGTTTGTGTGTTATTTCTTCTTCTTTTTTAAGCTTTCAAATGCATCATTGTCATTCATATGATATTGGTGTTTTTTGTGTTTTATCTTTATTTAGGCACTTAGAATTATGAACTTTCCTATGAACTGCCTTCACTGTGTCCCACAGATTTTGTTATATTGTGTTTTCATTTGGTCCTAGAAATTTTTTTTAATTTTCTTCTTGATTTCTGTCTTGACCCATCTTCCATTCGGTAGTGAGTTATTTAGGTTCCATGAATTTGTGTATTTTCTACCATTTGTATTGTAGTTGACATCTAGCTTTTATCCTTGGTGGTCATATAGATGCAAGGTATTATTTCAGTTTTCTTAGATCTGTTGAGACTTACTTTGTATCCAAAGATATGATTAACTTGGAAAAATGTACTGTGAGTTTCTGAGAAAAAAACTTTATTCTCTAGTGTTTAGGTGGAATTCTTTATAGATGTCTTATAGGTGCATTTTAATAAAGATGGATTTTTTTAACTCCAGAATTTCTCTGTTTATTTTTTGTTGGATGACCTGTCTATCAATGAAAGTGGAGTACTGAAGTCACACACTATTACTGTATGAAGTTCAATATGTGATTTTTACCTGTAGTATTATTTCTTTTATGAATTTGGAAATACTGATTAGTTTTGGTTTGAAATCTCTTTTGTCAGATAGTAAAATAGCTACTTCTGCTTGCTTCTTGATTCTTCTTGCTTGGAATGCCCTTTTCTATCCTCCTACCATAAGGTAATACCTCTCTATGATTGTGACATGAATTTCTTTTTTTTTATTACTTTTTTATTTTTTTAAATACTTTATTTTTTTTTCTTCAAGTTACATCTCAGTCACAAACCCCTCCCTATTCCCCCTTCCTATCCCGCCCTTCCACCCTCTCCCCCCCAGAAGTTTCCCCTTCCAGTCCAACAGATGGTTCCTTCTCTTATAACAGTAAGTATTATACAAAACAACAGATATAAGTATGCCACATTTATGAGAGTTAAATGGCCCAGTATACCTTCCCAATGTCCAGTTTATACATATTTGGCCCCTGACTTTAACATTCTACTATCTAACCATCTCCATGAGTTTAAAGGTCTATATCTGACTCAACATTCATACTAACTTGCAACACACTTTTAAGAGTATCTTCTTAGATTTATAACACCCTCTTGATTCCTAAAAAACTCAAAATTTAACTATGAGACTCTAGCTGTCTATTCTTCAACCACCTCAGAGACCTGAGAGGGATAAATATATCTGCTTATATAGGAAGTGCAGGGCCTGCAGCTTCCAAAACTAAGAAAGGACATACCAATGACTGCCTGGACAGTTCCCATTTTCTCTCCATACATTCCTGCATCAGTCTTCAGCCTTTGGGTCCTGTTTCTCTGACAGACATTTGTTGTAGAGCCAGGATTATGAAGGACTTACCTACCCTGTCTTGGCAGAGTTAGGCTGTCGACTTCCCTGCTACCAAGTTTTGTCCTTTTTGGACAGCAGTCTGTCTGCAGTTGGTGCAAGGGGTTTTTTCATGCCAAGAGATAAGCTTGCCACTAATTCAACCATCTTACAGTGGAGGTTCTTCGATGCTTATCTTCTACTTGTAGTAGAATAGGGGGTGCTGTCAGGCGCTGATATGTCTCGATATCAAAAATAAAATCTTGATTTAAGATAACATCTTTGAATGCCATATTCTGCAGATCTCTTGGGGTTTTTGAAGATGCCCTATCCATCTCTTGTATTTAGATAAGCAAATGTT
>CAJQZJ010034157.1:2516977-2579285 GCA_907164525.1 Lophiomys imhausi | reverse complement strand
TATTTAGATAAGCAAATGTTGCTTGTCTCTTAGCAACTTGATTACTGGGTAGTTTAGAGAATATCTGTGATAGACTGTCATAGTAGCTAACAAAGTGACATGTTTGCATGACTAGGAGTTTGTTTTAACTATCCTAGACCGTTTTAGACGGTTGGTATCAAGAGGCCAGAGCTTCACATTTTATTTTTAAGTATCTCTAGGTATGATACCATTAGGAAGCGTTACCTTTAATTTTGTATCAATATACAAAGATCTATTCAATTGTGGTTAAATATACTCTTAATTATGTATCAATATACAAAGATCAATGCCTATGTAGCCCAATACAATCTTAATATTACGTTCATATACAAGGGTCAATACTATTGTGGCCAACTATAATCTTAATTTTGTATCAATATACAAAGATCAATACCGATGTAATCCAATACAATCTTATTTTTACACATTAAACAATGGTCAATACCACTTTAGCCAAATAAACTACTAATTTTGTATCAATATACAAAGGTATAAGGGCATATTCAATAATCTGCCCCTTCTTCTTGGACCTTCCTGTGCTATGTCTATATCTCATTTTTCTCAAGCCTATGCACTCCTACATAGGAGAGGAAGAAGGATACAGAAAAGAAAAAGTAGGAAGTCCCTGGGGCTAACCTCCAAAACCCATTAAACAGGACCATTCATCAGCTTGTAATCTCTTCCCCTAAATATCGGAGTTTTCAGTTATCCTTCAAACAACCAAAAAGAAGGGTGGAGAAACACCTTCCCCACCCTCTGGGCATGGGACGTCGCTCTCTTAAAGTGGCTTCCTGCTGATTTGGGTCGTAGTAGACCTGTTTGGGGCCTGAACCCAAATGGAAAAAATGGTTAAAAATGTTAGTACACTCCTTTTATGTTCAGTCCTTCTGTTCTCAGCTGTTTAGGTGACCTAAGGGGTTTGTAGGCAGAAGCTGATCTTGCAGGCTTCACTGTGGTTCCTGCCGGGGCATTGTGTAGAACTGAATGGTCCCAATGACATTGGATTGCCATGGTGGTTGCAGGCCCCCAATGGAGACAGCTATTGAGGAAGTCTGCCAGGCAGAATCAACTGGGTCACTCGTCCTCCTTGGTGCCTGATTCTGCTCTCTGCTGAGGTTTCCGCTGTCCAGCCATCCCGGGCTCCCCTAATGGATGCTTCGATTCTCCTGGAAAGATAAGAACAGAGCCCTGCCCCAATCCCAACCCTGGGACAATTGCCCTCTTTTTTTATTGTGGGGGGGGGGCTAGGTAGTACTTCTCCTGAAGCAAATTTGGCCTTCCGACAACATACAAAGCGTTATCTTTCAATCCGGGTTAAAGAAGAAATCATTCTGTCACCTTGGAGCTAAACCAGCTCTAGTGTATCTATTTTGAGATCCCAAAGGACAATCTGCCTGCATCGAGAAGGCCTTTTGTAAGTAACCTCCAAACCTAGGTCCCTCCAAATCCCATGTGTGTGTCTCTGAACTCTAATTATTGGGATCAGAGACCTGTGTTTCCCATCTGAAGGGATCAAAGATGTGTTCCACCACTCCTGGATCGAAGTCTTTCTCTATTTAGTTTGCCCAGAATCAGGCTGACCCTGAGCTCCGGGATCTGCCCATTTCTGTCTCCAGTGTGCTGGGAGCTGGGACCAAGGGTGTACTCTTCTTGAATGGTGGGACCAAGAGTATGCACCCTCACCACCCCGCTCCGTATGACTCCAGAATACATAAGACCACCAACTCTACGGTGCTCTCCCCCCCACACCCCCACCCCCCACCCGCCCCCCACCCCCCCTACCCCTCCCACCCCCGTCTCCACTGAAGTCAAAGGCATGGGCCAATACCACAATTCTCTTGCATTTTACCTTAGCTCCACGTCTTCTCGACACCTGGAGGTCTGCAAAACCAGGCCGAATGGCTGTATCCTCTATTCCATTCACAGTGTTTCAGCCCTGCCACCTGCCTTTTTTTTTTTTTAGTTAATAAATTTATTTGTTTGTTGCTTCAGGTTACATCCTTATCATATTGTCTTCTTTTCCCGCTTCCCATCCCCACCCTCCCATGCTCTACCCCCTGACCCTTCCGTCTTGTTCCTCTGGGGTGGAGTGTCCCAGTGACATGAATTTCTTGGAGTCAGGAGAAAGACAGATCCTTCAATGCAATCTGGACTAGTCTGTGTCTATTTATTGGGAAATAGAGACCATTAATACTTAAAGTTATTATTGAACAATACTTATTAATTTCTGTTATTTTGTTTCTGTGATGTTGTTATTAACGTTTATTTTTTGTTTGTTTTAGACTTTTTCTAGGTAAATGTTCTGTATTATTCCTTGTCACCTCTTGGGTGTAGTCAACCTTCTCTTTAGGCTCAAGTTTTCCTTCTAGTGTTCTCTTCGGAACTGGATTGGTATGCCATGGATGTAAGATATGTATTTGAATTTAGGACAAGTGGGTATTTCCTCACCTGTTCATCAGAAAACAACTGCTCCTGAGTTTGATCCAGCTTTCCTTCTCAAGCTCTCCATCTTGCTTACACTATCTACTGTCTGGAAGTGAATAGTTTTCTTCCTTTTTTGCACATGTGAGTCACATGTGCAAAAAATTTTGCACAGACACTTGAAGGAGCGCGTATTCACGTAGATGCCAGAGTTTCCTGTTGCAGTCTTTCTCAATTGCATCTCACCTTATTTTTGATACATTATCTCGCACTGTATCTTGAGGTCACACATTAGTCTAGACAGGCTGGTAAACAACCCTTGGGGATCTGATAGTTCTCCTCTTTCTGAAGATAGACCGTAGAAGTAAACAGAAGTACTTTATGTCTCCAGAGGTTTCAGAGTCAAGTGGAGAGTTTCTAGAAACTCCATTTAGTCAAATCATACAGGAAATGAATGGAAAGTGATTGTTTATTTAAAATATTTTTTTAAAACATTTGATGCTCTAGATCAATACTATGTGCTTGACTTCTACTGGAAGCATTACCATTTCAAACAAAGGCTCCTAGATTTATTTTACTATTTCATGTGTGAATGTATTCTAATTCTCTTTTATCCAGGAAAAACTATCAGAATTTTAAATGTAAGAGACTGCTGTGTTAGCAGCAGGCAGCGAAGATGTTGACTAATTTGTTGACAGTGCAGGGGTATTCATAAGCCCTGGTCTTCTCAAACATCTGCTTGTTCAGTGCCTCAAGAACTGAAGAGGTTTTAAAATTGCCATACATTGTTGCTTAGTCTTATGCGCTTATTTGAGAATGAAGCTCTCAGCAAGATTTTATTGAAAGGATCTGTCCAAGGAATTGACTGCTGATTTTTCTCAAAATTTAGCAATTAACCTTCCTTCCCTAATGTGTGAATGATGGTGTCCACCTGTTAAGAACTCATTGTCATTTTTAACACGCCTCATTTAAGGTAAATAATTAAATTGTGCTTTTAGGGACTCACATATTACCTGTTAAATCATGAATGTTAGCAAATGCTTGCCTTTCATTTAAGGACTTCTTGTAGGGTGATGATGAAGACTGGGGTTGAAACTTGGGAGTTCTGGATTTGAATGTCCGCTTTATATATTACTAACTTCATGCAGGTCCTTTTATATGTCCCATAACTACTTGAATTTGGGAGAATGCTTATTTTTTAGGTCTGTTAGAAGGATTACTTGAGGAAATACAGAAAATTATGGTCTTTGGCACTCAAAAAGTATTTGATTCATATGGACCGATCTTTCAGTACTACTTAATTTAGCCAAATGTAATATGACAGTGTTTGTGTCACATGAAGAAGAAAGGAAATGCCCCAATTTCTCTCTGTCTCTGTCTTTCTCTGTGACTCTGTCTATCTCTCACATACATAAACACACACAAATGCATTTTGTTGCTTTTCTTTTAGTTGGTGGGAGATAATGACTATTCCACACTAAAGATAAAGTATTCTAACTGTTGCCATTTCTGGAGGAACTCTATGGTCAATTATGTATGTGACAAGTGTGTGGTGTTATAGCCAGGGCACTTTGGAATATTATACTGTTTTGAATGATATCTTTAGTGTAAAATGTATAGTTACTCTCACACTGATTGTTACTCAATGCCAGTGAATTCTTAGGTCAGTTTTGAACTATTTATAAGAAACATTTAATTCCCATCCACCTGGTACCATGAAAGATTTTTACCAATGGAATTAATCTGAGAATAGGTAAAATTGATATTATCACTTAAACCTCAGACCTGTTAGTGTTCTTTGAATACCATGTAGTATTGGAGGGGTTATGGAAATAAAGGCATTGTGTGGAACTTGTGTCCAAAAACAATGAACTCTGTCTATTGCCAGGTGGCTATGTGCGAGGGGCAGTGCAAAATAGAAACAATGAACATGGGGTGTGATGCCGTCTAGTAACAAGGGGTGGAATGAACACACTCAATTATCGATCCATCTATTCATTCAACCAATATAAGTCTTGGGCATAGTATGTGCCACATGAAATAAGATACTGGAAAACAGCTGCTATAAGAAGGGAAATTTGCCTTCTCTCATGCAAGCTACAGGCTTACTGTACCTGAAGGCTGTTGTTCAGATACACATTCCTGAAACAAAAGAGCCAGGTATCAGAAAATGAAGAAAATAGGCAACTGGGGTCAGGAGGCCTTGCACAAGCCGTAAGTTATGCCAACCAAGTTTATTAAGAGTTACAGCATCTTATATAGAAATAGGACAGAGTCTGCAGAAAGACACCATACAATGGGATGAAGTCAGCAGCAAACCACTCAAGCAGTGTTGCACAAGGGGGGCAGAACATCTCAAGTGTGTCAGAGACCAAGTGCTTAACAGCCTTGGGATTGATAAAGCTCAGTCTCTGCAAGGGAAATATCCAAGATACCAGGAATTGAAACCTTAACTCCTTTGTACCTCTGGCCCCAGCCCCAAATTAAGTCCTGCCACTTCTGCCCCTGTGCAAGAACACAGGACTAGGTTCTCTTTGTCCTTTCATGGGTTGCCCTGGCCTTCAATACTTACTGCTATCTAAGAACAATACTTTGTTTAGCATGGATGTAACAACATCTTGCCTGGGCAAAAATGGGTGTCTTAAAGATCCACAACACAATGTCTGCTGATGTAAGCTTCGTGTATTTATAGAGTACCTTTCCCAAAGAACACACACACACACACACACACACACACACACACACACACACTCACACACATGATCAAAAATTCAAGGAAGGAAATTAAATTGGATGCTTTCATTCAGGGCGGGGCTACACAAGTATGTTCTAACCTTACCCTTGACCATTTCCAGTATTTGTTAGATTGACTAATGAACTAGTATTCCAGAAGGAAGAACTTAATCACAACCTTGTTTTGTGTGCAACACTTGGAGTCACAACAGAGGAATCATAAACTAATGAAGAAATAAAGCTCCAAAGAATATTTGAGTGGTTTTAAAGAAATAATGAAAACTGAAGAATAAGGGAATCTTAAGTAAAATGTAGAGAAGCTTTTGGTGGTAACATCAGGGGATTGGATTTCCAATTTTTCGCAGAAGTCTTAACTGGCTTCATTCCAAGGAGAATTCTTTCATTATAAGTCAGAAAAGTACAAAGCATGTGAATCTCTGAGATGCTAATTAGATCCAATGATATTTTCAAGGAAATTAATTCTCATATAGTAGACTAAATTATATACTGCTTTTTGAAAATGTTATCACTTATTATAGGTCCATAGTTTAATGTAAAAAGAATTTGTCTAAGATTATAATATATAAATATAATTTTCAGAAACAAATAATATTTCAAGATAGTAGCATGCACAGTTTGAATATATAATATTTGTAAGTTCATGATTTTTAAGAAAGTGTCTCAGTTCTGCTGGCCGAGCTACTGGTGACTCCTTTTCACCTCCTCATTATCTCCCTCAGGAGGTCAGACTAATA
The DNA here is from genome assembly GCA_907164525.1 of Lophiomys imhausi. Classification (NCBI taxonomy): domain Eukaryota; kingdom Metazoa; phylum Chordata; class Mammalia; order Rodentia; family Muridae; genus Lophiomys; species Lophiomys imhausi. The sequence goes on along the minus strand of CAJQZJ010034157.1, from coordinate 2,573,355 downwards.
CATTTCTGAATTTCCCATTTATTCATTTCTTTATATTCTTTATATTTTACCACACAGACTCATTAAATATAGACAATGTTTAGTTTTCTTGTTTTTGAATTTCATATATATGTCATATATTTTTTGCAAACTATTTTTGTAAAGACCTCATTTCTGCTTTTGGGGATCATTTGTGTTGGTATGGGTGCCTGTAGTGCATTAGTTGATGCCTTCAATTCCATCATGTGACTATGCCACAGGGAATTTACTGAATATATGGAATATTCTCCAACTTTGCAAGTTTTAACTCCGTAAACATATGGCCAGGAACATGGCCAAATGACATTCATGGTATGGGCAAGCATTGCTTCTCATGTGTATGAGCTGAAGAGCAACAACCACTGTATGAGGCTAAAAAATTTCCCCAATTCTTTCCACATACTCTCAGCAAGTGTTTTCTGAATTATTATTTGCTCTTTTAAATCTAGTGGATTTGACGCTTTCATTATTATAATTTCTCCTCTAATAGAAGACTGAATATATTTATTAGCTATTGATGTTTACATTCTTCCTAAATGTTGTTCATGCGCTTTGCATATTTTCTTATATTGACGTTTTCATTTTATCTTAAGTATTTTCATTCTCATTATATTCAGTTCTGCTAATAGGATATATTATAGTCATGTTCTCCAAAGTCTTTGGCTTTGCTCATCTTCTTGTGTCATCTTTTTAATGGACAGATTGTTTTTCTTATTTGTTTTTATTAGCTTGCTTGCTATGTATTTCCTTTTTAGTTCTAGGCTTGTCTTTCCTAGGTACTTACCAGACCCCAACACAATTTTAATCTGTGTAGTTACCTGGTTCATTGACTGGTTTTGTATTTTAACTTGACATGAGCTAGTGTCATCAGACAGGAAGGAGCCTCAGTTGAGGAAATGCTTCCATGAGATACAGCTGTAAGACATTTTCTCAATTAGTGATCAATGGCGGAGGGTCCATCCCATGTTCAGGGGTGCCATCCTGGGTTCCATTCAGCCATCAGAAACAATGAAATCATTCCATTTGCAGCCAAATGGATGGAACTAGAGAAGCTCATCCTGAATTAGCTAACCCAGACTCAGAAGGATGCACATGGCATCTATTCACTTATAATCAGATTTTAGCCATATAGTACAGGATAACTATACTACAACCAATGCACCAAAGGGAACATGAACATAGACTTTTTTTACTGTCAATAAGACACTTTGCCCTAGTGGTGCTTCCTTGTAGGCCCCCAGTGTATGAGGAGGCTCTTGGCTCTCATATGACTGCTGAACTGGGGTGGGGGACTGATATGTAGGAACACTCCACTCCAGAGGAGTGGGATGGAAGGGATAGGGGGTAGAGGGTGGGAGGGTAGGACTGGGAGGGGTGGAAAGAGGGTACTGTGATGGAGATGTGACCTGAAGTAATAAATAAATATTTTAAAACAAACAAAAAACAATAGAAATAGCAAAAAAAAAAAAAAAAAGCTGATGGGTTAAAAAAAAAACATTCTATATTCCCCCAATGAGGATAGCTATCAACAAGAAAACAAAGAACAACAAAGTCTGCTGAGGATATGAGGGGCACAGGAAATCTTTATGGTGGGAATGCCCTGACCATTGTGTAAATCAATGGAAGTTCCTCAGAAAAACTAAGGAGAATTACCATAGGACAGCTTTACCAATCTTATGTACTAGGCATATATTCAAAGGAATATAAGTCAAGATATGACAGAGACTTTGTTTACTAAAGCAATGTTCACAATAGCTAAGCCATGGAAGTTGTTTTGTCCCAACAAGAAGTTCTGGGTAGCATTATAGAGGTTCTGGGTTCCAGCCTCACTCAATTCATTACTAAGCAGGACAATTTATTGTCGCAGATACTGGAGCTGGGTTGTCTATTTTCATAAACCTCAATAGCTCATGCTTCTTTTCCTGATTGAGCCATTGAACTTTTTATGTCAACGTGATACAAGCTAGAGACTTTTGGGAAGATGACACCTCAGCTGAGATATTGTATCCATTACTTTGGCCATGGGCAAGCTTGTGGTAATTTTCTTGATCGATGATTGATGTGGAATGTCCCAGCTCTCTGAGTGTTGCCAACCCAGATTGTTGCTCCTAGGTGCTATAAGAAAGCTGGCTGAGCAAACCACAGGGAGCAAGCCAGCCGCAGCATTCCTCCATGGAGTCTGCATCAGCTCCTGCCCTAGGTTTCTACCATGAATTCCTGCTTTGACTTCCATCGCTAATGGATTTTGCCAGAGAATTGGAAGTTGAAAACAGAAACAAACAACTTTTCTCCCCAGGTTGATTTTGGTCAGTGGTGTTTTTATCACAGCAATAGAAACCCTAACAATGAAAGCCATTAGGATATACTTTGTATTTTAGTATATATTAATTATGCAAAACAAGGGGTTTCATTATAGCATTTCCATACACGTATAAGAATATACTGTGATTATATCCACTTGCTCCACTATTCTTTCATATTTCCTCCACTTTCCATGCTTCCTTCTATATCAGTGATTGTCATCATATTTTTATGCCCTGCTTTCCACTCCATATTCTATTTATGTGAGAAAAATGTGACACCTGTCTTTGTGAAACTAGCTTGTTTCAATTAATGGATCTGTAGTTCTATCCTTTTTCCTGAAAACAATTTTGTATTCATTATAGCTCAGTGAAACTCCACTGTGTTTATATACAGTCCCACCTTTTCCCTCATCCATTGATTGTTAGCTAGGCTGGGTCCTGCATTTAGCTATTCTGAATGTCTTCATAAATATTGCTATGCAAGTATTACTGTAGTAATCTGGCTTTGATACTTTTGGGTGAAACACATAAGTGTTACAATTTATCTTGAAGATTTTGCAGGACATCAGGTCTGGTTTTCATGTGGCTAGACTAATTTTCTTTTTTTTTAATAATTTATTTTTTATTTCTTCAAGTTACATCTCAATCACAATCCCCTCCATACTCCCCACTCCAGTCCCATCCACCCTCCTCCCCCTCAACCCCCCATCCTCTTCCCTTCTTTTTTTTGTTTTTTTTTTTTTTTAGTTTAAGGTATTTCTTTTTTCCCCCAACAGCTCTCCCTTTCAGTCCAAAAAATGGTTCTTTTTCATATAACTATAAATACAATTCAAAACAACAGAAATAAATGGGCCACAATTATAAGAGTTATATGGCTTAGCATACATTCCTAATGTCCAGTCCATATGTATTTGGCACCTGACTTTAACATTCTACTATCTAACCATCTCCATAAGTTTAAAGTTCTATATCTAACTCAGCTTTCATACTAACTTGCCTCATAATTTTAAAAATATCTTCTTAGATCCAGAACACCCTCTTGATCCCTAAACAACTCAAAATTTAACTATGAGACTCTAGCTATCTATTCTTCAACCACCTCAGAGGCCTGAGAGGGATAACTATATCTGATTATATAGGAAGTGCAGGGCCTGCAGCTTCCAAAACTAAGAAATGACATACCAGTGGCTGCCTGGACAGTTCCCATTTTCTCTCCATGCATTACAGCATCGATCTTCAGTCGTTTGGCCCCATTTCTCTGACAGACATTGATTGTAGAGCAGGAATTATGAAGGACTTACCTACCCTGTCTTGGCAGAGCTAGGCTGTCAACTTATCTGCTTCCAAGTTTTGTCCTTTTTGGACAGAAGTCTGTCTACAGTTGAAGCAAGGGGTTTTTCTTGCCAAGAGAAAGGCTTATCACCAATTCAATCATCTCCCACTGGAGATTCTTCGATGCTTATCTTCTACTTGGAGTAGAATAGGGGGTGCTGTCAGGAGCTGACATGTCTCAATATCAAAAAATCTTAAATTAAGAAAACATCTTTGAATGCCATATTCTGCAGATCTCTTGAGGTTTTTGAAGATGCCCTATCTATCTCTTATATTTAGATAAGCAATATTGCTTGTCTCTTAGCAACTTGATTTCTGAGTAGCTTAGAAAATAACTGTGATAGACTGTCATAGTAACTAACAAAATAACACGTTTTCATGATTATTAGTATCCGTTTCTTAATTATCCTAAACAGTTTATGTCGGTTGGTAGCAAGAGGTCAAAACTTGACATTTCATTTTTAAGCATTACTACGAACAATTTCTTTAAGAAGCGTTACCCTTAATTTTGTATCAATTTACAAAGATCAATACCAATGTGGCCAAATATAATCTTAATTTTGTATCAATATACAAAGATCAATATCGATGTAGCCCAATACAATCTTAATTTTACATCAATATACAAGGGTCAATACCATTGTGACCAAATATAATCTTAATTTTGTATCAATATACAAAGATCAATACCGATGTAGCCCTATACAATCTTAATTTTGCATTAATATACAATGATCAATACCAATTTAGCCAAATATAATATTAATTTTGTATCAGTACACAAAGGTATAAGGCCATATTCAATAATCTGTCCTTTTTTCTTGATCTTTCCTATACTATGTCTATGTCCCATTTTTCTCAAGTCTGTTCACTCCTATATAGGAGAGAAAGAAGGATACAGAAAAGAAAAAAAGAGAAGTCCCTGGGTCTAACCTCCAAAACCCATTTAACAAGACCATTTAACAGCTTGTAGTCTTTTCCCCTAAATAACAAAATTTTCTATTATCTATCAAATAACCAAAGTGGGGGGAACACCCTCCCCACCTTCTGGGGATGGGACATTGTTCTCTTAAAATGACTTCCTGCTGATTTGGGATGTAGTAAACCTGTTTGGGGCCCAAATAAGAATGGAAAAATGGTTAAAAATGTTAATAGAATCATTTGATGTTCAGTCCTTTTGTACTCAGCTATTTAGATGTCCTAAGAAGTTCATAGACAGAAGCTGATCTTCAGAGCTTTACTGAAGATCTGGCTGGAGTAGTCTGTGGAGCTGAACGATCTTAGCAATTTTGAGTTGTTGTGGTTGTAGACTTTTGAGGAAACTGCTATTGAAGAAGTCTGCAAGGCTGGATCATCTGGGCCACTCGTCTTCTTTGGTGTCTGATCTGTTTTCTCCTGAGGTTTCTGTTGTCCAGTTGTCTCTGGATTCCTTGAATGGATGCTTTAAATCTCCTGGAAAGATAAGAACAGAGCCCTGCCCTAATCCTAACTCTGGGACAATTACCTTTTTTTTGGAGGGGGGGGGGTTCATGTAATATTTTTCCTGGAGTAAATTTGTTTTTTTTGACAATATATAAAGTATTACCTTTCAATCCAGATTAAAGAAGAAATTATTTTGATATTTTGGAGCTAAACAAACCTTTAGTGTATATGTTTTGAGATCTCAAAGGACAATTTGTTTGAATTGCAGCCTGCCTTTTGTAAGTAGCTTTTAAACTTAAATCTTTCCAAATCCTATGTGCCTGTCTCTGCATTCTAAGTTTTGGGATCAAAGACATGTGGTTTCCAACTGATGGGATTAAAGATGTGCTCCTCCACCCCTGGATCAAAGTTTTTCTCTGTTTAGAGCTTGTTTTGTATCAGGCTGACCTTGAGCTCTGAGATCTGCCTGTTTCTGTCTCTAGTGTGTTGAGATTAAGGGTGTATTCTTCCCCAATGATGGGACTAAGGGTGTGCACCATCACCACCCTGTTTCTTGTAACTCTAGAATTTAAAAGACAACTAACTCTATAGTGATCCTCCTGTCTCTGCTAGAGGTAAAGGCATGGGCTAACACCATGCATTATTTTACCTTAGCTCTAAGTTTTTTCAACTCTTGGAGGTTTGTAAAACCAGGTTGAACAACTGTCACCTTTAATTTATTTACAGTGTTTTAAACCTGTTACCTGCTTTTTAATGCCAAACCATGGAAATAGCCTATACCTCTACAAGAAAAAAAAAAAACTTTTAAGCTGCTATCAAGTTTGTGTAATCTCTATAGCCACCTGGCTAGACTAATTTTCAAGCCTACCACCAGTATATTTTTGGTTTTCATCCCTCATCCTCACCAGCCTTTGTTGTTGCTTGTTTTGATGATAACCATGCCCACACCAAATCACAATGTGGCTTTAATTTTTATTGTTAATGGGTAAATCAGAGAAGACAGGTCTTCAAGGGAACCAAAGAACTTTATTATTGTTGTTGCTGTTTTGATTTTTAATTAGATAATCCCAAAAGGCATTAGATATTATTCTGGTTTGTGATCATCCAAAGGCTAAAAGACACAAACAGGCTTGGGTGTATCTTGTTTGGCATAGGATCTGGTGAATAGAGAGTCAGAAAAGTCCTTCAGAGACAATAATGAGATACCACTGCAGTTTATGAGGAACAAAGGAGTCTGCTGAGGAGCAGGCATTCACACAACCCTTTGCTTGAATGGAAAAAAGGAAAAGGAATATGATATCTATCTTAATTGATAATATCAATCTGAATTGAATTGATTTGATACATCTATCTGAATTGAAAAGCAACTACAAACATATCAGAGATCATAACAAAAGAAAACATACCTGTACAGTTAATGGATGTAACTCCATAGATAATTGCTTTAATTCAAATCATTTGAAGATTGAGAACAAGTTTGTAAAAGTCATAAATCAAAAGGAGCACTAACTGGAGCAAAACTATGCAATGTGTTTACTTTTAAAGATATGAGAGAGAATATATGATATACCTGATATCCTGCAATTTGACTTACTGCAGTAGCAACTCCATTTGGTTCAACCTTAATGGGCAGTTAGGATAGAAGAATGGGCATGAATGGTGAGCGCCTTTCTGTCTAACAACCAACATCTGATGTGAATCCCACTGGCCCATGGCATCGCCCATGACTTTCTGATGATACAAATGTCACACCATGATAACCCCTGCACTTGAATGATTTTCTCAGTAGACCATGGACTTGCAATGAGGGTTCCTTTAAAGCATCAATCCTAGCTATTACAAATAAAGCTGCTATGAACATAGATTAGGAAATGTCCTTGTGGTTTGGTGAGGAATCATTTGGATGCATACTCAGAAGTGGTATAGGGTCATGAGGCAGAGCAATTCCAAGTTTTCTAAGATGTCTCCAAACTGATTTCCACAGTGGTTGTATCAGCTTGAACTCCCACCAGCAATGGAAGAGTGTTCCCTTCTCCACAATCTTGCCAGCATGTACTGTCATTTAAGTTTTTGATCTTAGCCATTCTGACAGATGTGAGATGGAATCTCAGGGTCTTGAGTTGCATTTCTCTGATGATTAAGGATTCTGAGCATTCTTTCAAGTGTCTCTCAGCCATTAGGGATTCCTCCTTTGTGAATTCTCTGTTTAGCTCTATTCCACATTTTTTATTGGATTATTTGGTTTCTTGGCATTTAAATTCTTGAGTTCTTTGTAAATTTTGGATATTAGCCCTCTATCAGATGTGGGGTTGGTGAAGATCTTTTCCCAATCTGTAGGTTGCTGTTTTGTTCCAATGACAGTGTCTTTTGCCTTACAGAAGCTTTTTAGTTTCATTGGTCCCATTTACTGATTGCTGGTCTTATATCATGAGCTGTTGGTGTTCTGTTCAGGAAGTTGTCACCTGTGCCGATGAGTTTGGGGTTTTTCCCCCACTTTCTCTTCTAATAGATTTAGTGTGTCTGGCCTTATGTAAGGTCTTTGATCCACTCAGACTTAAGTTTTGTGCAAGGTGATAAGTATGGGTCTAATTTCATTCTTTTACATGTGAACATCCAGTTAGATCAACTGGAAACACCCAGATGTCCCTCAACCGAGGAATGGATTTAAAAAACTGTGGTACATCTACACAATGGAATACTACTCAGCCATCAGAAACAATGAAATCATGCAATTTGCAGCCCAATGGATGGAACTAGAAGTAGAGAAGCTCATTCTGAGTGAGCTTAGACTCAGAAGGATGCACATGGCATCTATTCCCTTATAATCAGATTTTAGCAATATAGTACAGGATAACTGTAGTACAACCAATGCACCAAAGGGAACAGGAACATAGACTTTTTTTTCCTGTCAATGAGACACTTTGCCCTAGTGGTGCTGCCTTGTAGGCCCTGATGTATGAGGAGGCTCTTGGCCCTCATATGACTGCTGACCTGGGGTGGGAGACTGATATATAGGGACACTCCACTCTAGAGGAGTGGGATGGAAGAGATGGGGGTAGAGGGTGGGAGGGTGGGACTAAGAGGAGTGAAAAGAGGGTACTGTGATGGGGATGTAACCTGAAGTAATAAATAAGCATAAAAAATAAAAATAAAAAACCGAAATCTGGCTTACAAGTGGTACATGCATGCTGGATGATGTTGCTTCAAGACTCACAACTCATGAATATTTCAATTCTATATTAATTGTAACACAAAACTTGCCTTAACCATGTATACTACTTACAGAAAATAGTAATTTTACTTTATAAAAGTATTTTTCTGTCTATGAAATTGTTGTACAATAAATTTCTTATTTAAAAAAAAAGCATCAATCCTAGGTAACTCAAATATCCTTCAACCAGATGTGGGTGACAGGGTAAATTGATAATTAGAAGCTGGATGCTGGATGAGGTAAACACAGATTTTGGAATGAGAGCTCATCATCTTTGGGAACTTTAGGGAAAGGCTCATGGGACTGAACCCCTACAGCAGACATCAGAGAGGAAAAAATGGGTGAAGATCAATTGCCAAGATGGGGTAACAATTTAGATGCAATTTATAGTCACTCAGAGTGACTTTCACATCAGAGAATATATTTCATATTTATGTTATGGTTCATGAGTAGCATGTCTAGCATCTGTACAAATCTAGAGAGGGTGCCCTTCTGATATTTTCATTACTGCTGTCCTTACTTTGTAAGCATAGCACACCATTTGAATTGACTCTAAGTATTTACCAAACATCTGGGCATCTGGGAATAAAAAATTTGGATTAATCAGAAAATGTAGTTAATCTTTAAAGCAAGAGAAGATTTATAGAAAAATACACATGCAACACATCATTTTATCAGTTAACTTTTTTTTTTTTTGGTTTTTCGAGACAGGGTTTCTCTGTGTAGCCCTGGCTGTCCTGGACTCAATTTGTAGACCAGGCTGGCCTCGAACTCACAAAGATCCACCTGCCTCTGCCTCCCAAGTGCTGGGATTAAAGGCGTGCGCCACCACTGCCCGGCTTATCAGTTAACTTTTAATGTAGGTATCCAGGTAGAAAATGTTATTATTCTATCAGAAAACTATTGTACATTTTGTGTGAGAACATCCTTGTTTAAAAAAAATATCCTATGAATTACCAATTGCCACCCAGTCTGATTAGATGAAAACTCTTCACAAACAGTAACTAACAAGACAACAAGAATATATTGCTTACTTTTCTCCTCATTAAGCATCTGTATCTCAAGCTGGATGTCGCTGAGTAATGCTGAGATATATAAAATAAATTAAATAGCCCAATCACTGTGTTGCTGGCCTCCTGGATGCTCAAAAGCCTTATGAAAATGCTAAAAGTAGAAACAATTAATCTTTGGAATTAGGATGAAAAGAAAATATTTGATAAATATTGTTTTACCTGTTCAGTGTACCCTTTATTACTTTGTATGTTAAGAATACAATTAAGGATGATGATTCTTGATCAAGGGGAGACTGATAAAAGTTAGTAATGTTGAACCATGTTCTGTTAGAAGAGCCTTCTTGTTGACAGAAAGTTAATGTGAGGTGGCAGAATCTGTATGCTTTATTGAGAACCTATAGTGGAATGTACCTTGTTATTCCTTTCCCCCACTTGTTTGATACATGAAAATCCTCACTTTTAAACTGTTATAATGACATTTAAAAGTAAGTCTTTCTAAAGCTTATGGAATTTGGACCTGATGTCAGTCAGCTACCCCTAGGGAAGGAAGTGCCTTATGGGCATGTGGCTATCTGCCTGCTGTGATAAAATTGTACAATAATGGATAATCTGCTTCAAAATGAAACCTCGGTCAGGTGTTTTTTTTTTTTTTTGTATGGAGCCCACAGTGAATCCATGGAATGGTAGGCAGTCTCTCGAAATGCAATATCTTTGGTAATACAAAGAATCTTCTGCTGGTGTTTAGGTAGCTCAAAAGTGGTACTCACAATTCCAAATTCTGCATCAGTTTCCAAGAGCTTCTAATGAAAAAAAATGTAAAATGGATGACAAATGTATATTTTTCAAAGTTTGTTTCTCTTTTATCATTTTATATCCTTTTAAAGCTAGGATATACTTTAAAATTTTCTGTTTGCTTTAGTGAGCAGCACACTTTGCTTGCAATTTCTTGCTTCTTCATATGCCCTGGTTCCTAAGCCCACCCTATCCCCACTTCCCCATGGAAGTCTATCTTTAGCATTTTGCTATTTCTTTTCCATGTGTAAAAACATGAATACCAAATTTAGGACAACTATTTATTCTCTGTCTACAGATCCCAGTGCCAATGTTTGAGAGAGTGAAATATATTTGTAGACCTCTCTGTTGTTTAATGCATATGAATTTTACTTAGTTCCATAATTTCAAACAACTTTTAATTCTAATTCCTGCTTTTAATGGTTCAAGATTACAGGAAAATTTTAATTTCATGTATATTAGCAATGCACCAGTAAAAATGAAATAACTGAATAAACAAACTTTTAAGTAGAAAAAGGTTACTTTGATCCATAGTCTAGATGTTCCAGTTGAAGATCAAGTGATCCTATCACTTTGAGCTTACGACAAGGGCTGTATGTTTCCAGTGGGAACAGGTAAAATGAATCTCTAGGATTATAACCTAGGAAGAAAAAGAGGAAGCTAGGAGGAGTAAAGCTTCCATAATCTTCCAGGACATGCCCTAATGACCTAAAGATATGGACTTAGACTCAGCTTCCTACAGGTTCCCAATTGTACCACACTGGGGTCCAGACCTTTCCCAGCACATAGACTTTTGGGAACACTGGACACGTTTAAACCACACCATTATGATAAATGTAGATTACAGCTCTGAACACTTTAGTTAAAGATTATTATTACTCAGTGACCACTTTAGGCTAGTTTATAATGAAGATTTACATGATCAAATTATTTTACTTTTAATTGATAAATAAGCATTTTATTATTTTTGTATTCAATGTGAAGTTTGAATAGGTTGTAATGTGAATGAAAAAAATCCATCTCACGTATTTTTTCTGTGATGAAAATATCTAAAATCTCATTTATAAAATGAAATGTACAATGCTTTATTACTTATTATATGACTTATTCTATGTGTTAAACCATTAAATTTTGTTTCTATCCCTATATTCAAATGAAAATATATTATATCAAAATAATTTCAATATTACTCTTGAAATGATGACTTTAGCAAAAGAATAATTATGAGTAGCCTTTCCCCTACTACACAAATTAATTAATACATAAAACAAAATTGGGAAACACTAACAATTCATACCTATTAAAAAAGTCAGTGGTATGTTCTCCCTTTACATTAGTGGTTTGCAAACTTGAGAATATATATAAATATATATATAATTTTTTCTCTATATAAACATACTTATACAGTGATTCATATATACCTCACTCATATTCATGTACAGTGGAACAGAGACTCTGTTGAACAATTTACATAGAAATTATATTTAATCTATAAGTTAGTTTCTGATGTTAGCTCTAATTTCAGGTAAGTAGAAAGTTGAGTAGTTTAGCAAAGTCTCCGCAGTCATGTGGTAAGTACTAAGTGTCAGGTCTTAGGTGAACCTAGTACACATAGGTCCACACATCAAGTTTATAACATAGCAACAACTGGTGTCATCACATATGTATTTGTTGTATTTTCCCAGTATACACTGCAAAATATTATGAATTATATTTTCCTGCACTAGGTTGGGGATGGAAATACCATATTCCCTGCTGTAGCTGATGTAGAAATGCTTTTAGCTTTCCTTTAATTTTTAAATATGCAAGGAAAAACTGCTTCCTTGAAGAGTATACTTGTGACAAAAATGATCTTTTCATAATGGAGAGGGAAAGAAAGGGAAGAAAATTCATGTTTAGCCGGACACTGTGCATATAAGAAAAACATGAAAAATAGTATATGTATCACTAGCATTCACAAGAGAGAGCTCTGAACTGTTTGGCTATGTTCTGAAGCATATTTCACATTATATAGAAAGCTAAGTATTTTCACAGAATTACAAGGTATATATTTGAGTGGGAAAGTGAATTATTTCATTAGAATTCTCTTTGTACTTTATATTAGCACAGATTAGTGAGTGTTCCATCAGAAGTGAGACCTATTTCCCTTTAATGTCTCATCCTCATCAACATTCACTCAAGAATAAGTTAGAGCAGAGAATGGTTGTCACAAAAGCCTTTGAGGAAATGTGTTTCTGAGAAGATGTGGTTCACGGATAGCAAAGAGAGAGAGGCATGATTCCTATCACACAGTTTTTAAATGGATATCACTAGACCCCAGGAGAGAAGAGGAACCCCAGGACTTCTGTTCTCTGCCTGTTCCAATAGTGTTATTCTCAGTGTTATGCTCACTCTAAGAAGTTGGTGCTCAGTGTCTACAAAAGCCAGGAAGGCTGTGGGAATCCTTGGATTCTTGCAGCCACGGTGTGGTCTTCAATTTGTCTGCAAGATGTTCTAATGACCATTAGCAAACTAAGGAAAGTGAAAATGGTTCACAAACCAAAACAACATAAAAGTCTAGTGAAAAAAACTGTTTTATATTTCTTCCCATTTGAGAATGAAAAAAACAGATGCTGCTGTTGTTTTAAGTTTGGGGAGACATCAAGGGAAAACTGCCTGAGAGAATTCTGAAGGCAGCACCATATGCCTCCTTGCAATCAGTGTGAATATGTGTGTTCACCAGCAGGATAGAGGACCCTCACTCTTCACACTATAAACCACAAAACCCTAGTAACCCGAAGTGAAGCTATGGGCTAAGATATCATTGATGCCTGCTGCAAGCTTGTTAGGATTGAAGCCTACAACCCAGACTCATGAGTCAGACTGCATTTTAGCAGGACCTGGGAGCACAGGGAAGACATCAAGGTTTAAATAACTGTCATGAGTGGTCTACTGATGATGAAAACTGGCCTCCATGGAGAACAAGAGGTAGAGGTATATAAGTTAGTGATTCTAATGTCAAGAGTGCCCTGCGTCTTCATGGGAATGATGTTAGGTTTAGCAGGGCTGGCCTATCCCATAACTTCAGGCTCCTGATAGATTGCTGAGCTGTAGTCAAGGCTGAGGTTGCATATTGCCTGAGGTCCATGTAGCCTTTGCTTTTGATTCCCAGTGAAGCCAGTTGGAAAACATTTGCCCTGCGAGGCTCTAAAGGGTAGAGTCTACACCATCAAGTGCCAACCCCAGTTGGAGGGAGTCATGAGGTCAAGTCCTCTTAGAAGTTCAGACACCTTCCTCAGTATTGTGGAGAGTCCACTGCCCTCACCATTCAGTGCTCACTCTGAAATACCAACACTTTCTAGTGTGTTGTCTCCTGAAAAACACATCCCTGTGTTTCATTGGAGATTTGGCACTTAATGCAGGAATTAATGCTAATTCAAAGATTTTGAAAAAGAGAACTTGCCCCTGTACTTATGGATGTTAACTTCTCTGGAATCTTCCTAGTGCAGAGGTCTTTGTGTTTTGTGACCTTGCTCCTCTCCCTTCCCTCTTTTCAGCTCCCTGTGGCTGTCACTTCAGTGTGCTGGTTCCTGTGTTAAAGTCAGTACTAATTGCTTTATTATTTCATGAAGAGATATTGATTGCAAACATAATATTCCCTCTCTTCCAAATTTACTACTCTTTTAATGTAATAAAAACCCCAACCCCTACAGTCTTTTGTTTTCCTATCAGTAGAGAAAGAATGTTTACCTTTTGGGATGGCTATAGAAGTCTCTACATACAGAGCTGGGTTTTTGCTTTATAATGGAAAATTTATTCTTTGACACACTCATCAAAATTCTCCAAGCCTCTTCTTCATTTTTTTATGTTAGTTTTTTAAAGCGCATCTAGTTTTAACTCTCTAGGTACTCATCTTAAAGTTTTCATTATCAGAGACATTAAAACTTGAACTGGGAAGCAGGTGTGAGATGAGGATGTCAGAATGGCTCATCATATCTAAATTTATAATGTGTATGCCAAGGAAAAGTTTTTTGATCAATATAGGTAGCCCCAGGCTGTAAGAGGTAGAGAGGAGCTGGATTATCTGAATCCTGTCCCTACAGTGGTACATTGGTTTAAGTGCATCCAGATTTGGTCTCAACTCTGCCTCATTTCCGATATTTATTGTGTGGAAGTCACAAACATCATGTGGCCCATGCCTATGCTCTATAGAGCCTCTGTCTCCACTTTCAGAGCATTGGTTACAAGAATCCAGGCTGCTTGGGTAAGGAGAGGAGCGCCCAGGACAGGTGCACCAAGGATAGTTAAGTAGCAGGAACAACCCGTCTCCAGGTCAGTTCAGAAAACAGAGCCTTTCTAATGCAGGGGTCAGACCCACAGGGCTCCATATCCTGAGCACTGAGCAATACACTTGAAACTCTAAAATGTAAGATTTTCCAGAATCTGACACTTCTCACATGAGAGCTGTAGGGTCGTAACAATCTTCCTAACTGCACGAAGATCTTAACATTATTTGTTTTGTCAATTACTAAACACCTCTAGCATCTTTTGTACCAATAATTAAACCTGATATTAATTTGCAGAGCCCAGGGATGAAACCCAGAACATGGCCCCTCACTAGAGCTTTTCCATGGACAACCATCTAACCTTTTATGTTGGCTTCCAACATTGACTTCCAGCAGTGCCCTGTTTATTCTCTGGTATCTTCAAAGTAAATCTCTCTGGAGACAATATGACACCTGGCTTTCCTTCTATACCTCTAAGAAGCACTGCATCCTTCTTAGAGGTGATCATTCTAAATTCACAAAATTTAGAGATCAGATCCAACTTGAATATGCAAGAGTGATTGATCTGTGTCTCAAGTGTAGCATGCCTAGCCAAGGAGAACATGCCATGTGGAGTGTCAGATCTACAGGAACGAGACATACAGGTGAGATATTGGTATGAGTGAAGGCATGGCTGAGGCCATCACTGTCAACTCTCAGAGTCTGATGAGACACAGCCATTTGAGAATTTTATCACATGATATTAAATATTGTCAACATAGGAAAGAATACAGGCAAAATTTAAGTCACCTAGAGATAACACTGACCATTCTCATGTATATTTTCTAGCTTTCTTTCCTGTGAGTAGTTTACAATGTTGAGATGTTATGTGTAGAAATTTCACCCTCCCTCCTTGTCTTTCCTGCCAGGGCTAACTTTAGATGTTGGCATGACTGTATCAAGAAATTTCTACTCAACTATGCAAGCATTCCTTCTGAATTGTGACTGTGAGTCCAGAGCAGAGTGGTCTGCCTCAGGGAATGGAATGGAGAAAGCTCATCCAGTGTGGTTGGCTGGTGACATCCAGCTGGCTGGGACTCAGATAGAATATGAAGAAAAATATTTCCTCTCTTTCATTCTCTGTCCTGGAGCAGGGAGAATCCCTTCTGCCTGCCTTCAGATATATGATCCCTATGCTCTCTGACTTCTGACTTCTACGGCTTAGACAAATGACCCTTGGGTTTTTGCCTTTGATTTCAGACTATGGTTAAATCATTAGCATCAAAATCTAAGCCTTTGGGACTTGGAATGTGTCATTTCTCCTCTCTGTGTCCCCAGCTACCAGATAGCCTATAATGGGACTTCTCTGACTGAATATTTAGGTGAGCCAATTGCCCTAATATGTCCCTCTGCATCTATCTGTAATTTATACCTACTTCTATATCTGAATGTGTCTGTATGTGATATATAGAAAAATCGTCCATTTCCAGTTTATCCAGCTGTATCTTGTGCCTCTACCCTTAGTTCTGTTGGGAGAATCCTGACTAATAACACTGACTCTTTCTCCTCTTCTCTTTCTTGTGTTGATCCCCCAAAGAATCCCCAATAAGCTGCTTTATGTTATATTCCTTATCCAAGTCAGTTTTCTGTGGAGCCATAATGACATTTTTTTAAACATAGGATATTTAATCTCCAACTGTTTATAGAAAAATATTTTTGAAGTAAACTTCAATTCCAAATTATTAACATCTTATAAGTAAAAGTACATTAATGAATTTTGAACTCTAAATTTTCATTAAACTATTGAACACTACTGTAGAGTATCTGCCTTGCCGAGGGACTGAGACTAATGGTTAAAGCATCCATAGTTACAGTTGGTGCTGTGTTTTGATAAATGACTTGTGTGGTATGAGCAATGATTGTGCATGGTGTATATACTGTTGTGTTGTGTATGTGTATGTATATGTGTATGTGTATGGACTGGAATGAGCAGACTAAGAAATATGAATAGTTTAACTTATGATGTGAAGTTAGCAAAGCTGACAAGAAGAAAGCGCTGTGAATAGAGAGATTTTGTTCTATTATATCTATAGTGCAAGAGAATGCAGGATGGTACGTTAACAGAAACTGTTTAATATACAAATCTAAGCTTACTACAAGGTAGAATACTGCATAAATTTCATGGCAATGACAGCTTTAAGAAAGCAATCTCATAGCATATGTTATATAATTCTAATATAAATGACTATTTCTACATAATAGTAGAATAATGGAGCCATTTGAACAAAATTATTTTGATAATTCTACTGCAGATATTAAATGCATATTGGATAATTTTAACAATAAATTAAGGCAAGATCTCTCAAATCAATGATTTCAGATTGTTTGAAAATACCATTAATCTGTTTAACCACACTTTTAAATGGAGTATTTCTGTTTGTTTGAAATTTTTATATTGAATAAAGCATAAGATATCTCCATAGCCAGAGTTGACTCTGCCGTCCCAGACATATTCATAGTTATGCTAAAGACTCACCATGCCATCTTTGCTCTTTGTTTACCACAGGCAACCAGTTTCCAAACTCATCTTTATTTGACTCTAGTCCCTCGGGGATATCACTTTTTATTGAATCATTTCCCCCGTGAGTTTCTCTGAAGCACCAAAGCAAAGTTAAAAATAGATCAAAGATGACTCAAATCATGTGGAACTATAGTGTGCATTTCTTGTTCATGAACTATGTAAAAGTTGTCCTCATTGGTTTTCTTTTCTGAGCATCTACATATTGAATGTTCTTCACTGAAAGAGGCTTTGCCTTGTCAGACCGCTTGACATTTTGACTGAAATTAAACAGTCTGTTTAGTAACTTCACCAAAATAACACTATTTCAAAATAAAATCTGATCTTGGTTTTAAGCAGTCATAGTAGGAGATCACTGCTTAAGTGAGAAGCAAGCCTCTGTGCCTAAGGCAAGGCATGCCTCGCCTTGATATTTGAACAAGGTCATCTTCAAAGTTCACGATGGAGCATCCACACAGTCAGCTTACCAAAAAATAGATAAATAAGCAAATAAAATGGCAATATATGCCATAATGTTTTAAATAAGTTTAAGTACCCTTGATTTCCAAGATCTCAGAGGCAGTGTCTACAGGATCTCCCCATGTCACCATTTCTGCAAACACCCGTTTGCCCAGGTTAGCACTGACCCTGTAATGTTAGAGTTTCTTTTCCAAAATACTTTCATTACTATACTCATAACATAAGCATAGATTCCATAAAATGAGCATTATCTTAAGTGAATCTCTTAAAGTCAATTCACACCAGTTAGTTGTCAAGGCCAGAAAACTTCTCTTGGGTCCCAGAAGCCCTTGCTGCCGCCTTCCTGAAGCTAATAGAAGCCGGATGTTCCACCATAAGTCAGGGATGACTTCTGCCTCCCAGGAATGGCTCCTGCTGTTCACACTGTGCTTCAGATGTCCAGCAAGGTATACCCAGACAGCACGTCTCCTTCTCCAGGCTGTTTTCTCTGATAGATGCTCAGGAAGCATTGAACAGAGTTCAGTATCAGTTTGTCAATGGACACATGGGACAAGGTCCCTGTGAGCTCCCATGAACTGATTAGAAGTCTTTGTCACTAGACCCAGACTCTGAATGTTTTTTTTTGGTAGTTTCTAGAGACTATTTCCTCTCTGGTCAGATCTTTCACAATCCCTCTGATATATTTCAATTACTGTGAATTTCTAAAGTTCCCCTGAAATAGAGGACCTATTCCTGAACATATATGAAATTTCTTCATGTATACATTTATGAAAAATACATATATATATATATATATATACATTATTCCATCGTGAACCATTGGAAATAAGTGTTCTTTGTTTCATGAGTAGCTGCATTTTGGTTGATGAACCTTTATGCACTCATGCACAGAGGAGAAGCCAGCACTTCGTTCTTTAAGAGCATTGTATTAAGGCTCCGCTGATAATCACAGATCCAAAGAACCTCTGTCAATACAAGTTATGCAAGTTGAACTTACAGATTGTGTGACTCTGCGATGATGGATGGTACTGTCATTTGACACAGTACAGTTGTAGGGGAACAATATGTTCATTCTTTGTGATCCCTGTGTGAGATGCCCAAGTTTAGAGACCAATTCTGAAAGTGACAATGATTGATCAATCCCGCTGGGAGCTTTTAAATGTGCCTTTCTTTACACGCATGCTCATACTTCGGAGTGTTTTAAGAATTGGCTCTATTAGCATTGTTGTGGTTTAATATCATTTCAGCTATTTACTAGGGAAAACTGTTTAGAGAACCCTCTAGATGCTTCCAAATCTCAGCACCATGCCTAGTGTGTTGATGTTTCCCAGGTACCTGTTTGGAAGACATGCATGCCATTCTTGGTTACCGCACACCTGTGTGTCCACTGTTTTCTAAAAGCAGTAGAGGAAATTTAAAGTAGAATCTCACCCTTTCTCATTGGGAATATGCAGTAATATTTGCAAGACAGGTTTATTTGAAATGCTAAATACATACAATAGTTTCAAAGAATGTCATCTGTGTCCATCCTTAGTAAGAAACTAACTAGAGGAGGAAGTCGAAAGCCTCAGCTGCACCAGAATGACCTTTGACCCACCTTTGGTTCTGTCCATCCAAATGATGTAGACTTTGAAAGGTGACCTTTGGCACCTAGAGGACTGTGGGTGGGGGGGAGGAAATGGAGAGCTTGCTGAAGTAGAGTAGCTGTAAATGTCTGAAGCCTGGGCAAAGATGGGTTAGAAGGAAGCTTTCAAGACAGGCTAGAAAGTGGACTGGCAGGGTGGCATGTCTCCCAGGAGGAGCTGTGGCGAGGCACGATGACCTTTCAACATGAATATCTTGTTTCCAATCAGAACTGCTAACAGGGCTGGATGCAGCCTGAGCAGCACTCTGCTGTTCATGGACAAGAACAAGGCCCCAGGCAGAAGAGCCTATTCTAGTTGTTAGGTATGTTCCATTGAGCTTCCTTGAAGGAGGAGGACATTCTATTTCTTTACAGTATATATACCCATACCTTTTGTATATATTTTATTACATTTATATATATCTATATAATATATAATACCATATATACCGTGTAAGAGTGCTATATATTCAATAATTATAGCATATTATATGGTGTTATGTGTTAAATATTATATAATTATATTATATAGTAATTATATTATGTATATAAATATATAATGTATACTTATATATTCTTTTATAGGGTTAAATGTGTGAGTGCCACATTTTGCTAATGCACAATTTTATCCTTAGATATTTGGTTGCTTCAATCTTTTGACTTATTGGGAAGAATACTGATATTGTTACATAAGTGTTTACCTCAGTCTCTGCCCTTGGTTCTTTTTTGTGTATATCCAGGAGTAGAATTACTGGACTGGACCAAAGATCATATTGCATTTATCCTTGCATGTAAGTTTTCTTCTGGCTAAAATGAGGATATGGGTGTTCCTAGTAGGCAGTAATGTTGGAGGTATTGAGTGTTGGTGCATATAGAATGTTAAGCTGTGTGTAGAAGCATGCTGGCACAAGGGAAGCTGTAGGCTAGTGTTCACTGCTCTTGCCTTGGTCTTGGCCCACTGTTGAGCCAGCTTGTCAAGCACCCATAGGTGACAGTTGGTCATCAGCAATGTCTACAGAGAGCTAGGCACTCCAGCTGCCTGCAGTCTTGGACAGTTCATCCTTTTTACCTGTGTGACGTTTCTGCAGCTCTCATTCTTTCAGCTGTGGATAGTTCCAGCAGGTGAGGTAGCTCATGCAGCACACTTACAACAACTCAAATCTAAAACCACAGCATTTGAATGCATTCCCTGTCAGTTTCCTTTTAGGAAACAAAACGTGACTATATATCTTAATTGATAAATCCTTATTCGTCATATACAGGGACAGTGTGTCAGCTTTCATAGCTCACATGTCTCTTTCTCTGAAACATTCGATGTACTGACAGGAGTCTCCTGGTGGAGGGACTGTCCTGAGAATGAGATTTCAACACATAGAAAATTGAACTCAAACTGGTGTATGTGCTGTTCTGAGTAAGAAAATTCTCCTTTGATATGGAACTCAACCATGCGAGTATGGCCAAAAAACCTGAATGCTTAGTTCAGCTTATTTCTTCCAGTAGATGTTAGTTCTGAGAATACCTTACTTCCTATGACTAAACAGAGGTCAGCTCACAAAGCAAAAGCAAAAAACAAACCAAAAAAAAAAAACACAAACAAAAAACAAAAGAAAGAAAAGGAAAAACAAACAAAAAAACCCTTTCAGCCTCTTTTGACAACCTAATTTTCTAAAATAGTAAAAATTACTTAAATATTCCATTTTAGTTTCTCTGTATCAAGTGATATCCTGTGAGTAATTCTGAGACTTCTAATGAACATGCAGTGTAGAAATGATTCAAGTAAAAGGACCATTGAGGAACAGAAGTTTTATGAAATTGATTTGACTCTGCAGGCACCAGTTGGTGCACAACAAAAGCTCTAGTGTTCGCTGCCACTAGAAAATTTTCAGAGAACACCTAGTTTTCTAGAGACAATAATTATGTTAAAATGTGCAGGTTTTTGTTGATTAGGAAAAAGAAAAAGAAAAAGTGAGCTTTTGTAGAGAGGAATTTGTCCAGGAGACTAGACAAAAGCTGTTCTCCTTCATTTACCTCCAGCATTAGTCTTCAGATTACCTGTAATCCTTTCAAGAGTGGAGGTTTTGTTGGGGAAAGAAACTATTAAACTGCACTGTGTCACCATTAATGTCCTCATTCATACCCTACTAACGCCAGAGGTCTGGAGTGTCCTGTGTCGGACCTTCCAGAGATAATCGAACAATTAAAGACCCTAGGTTGCTGATGCTGAAATTCCCTTAGCCAAGAACAAAAGCATTTTACTCGCCTGCAACTTACCACAAATGCACTTTTGGGTCTCGGCTTTAGTGTGATTACATTTGAGTTCGGGTACAGTTAGTCCTGCAAAGAACTCAAATGCCACCCTGTTTCATTATGCTGTTCTGAGAGAGCCTTGAAAGGAGCTGAGCAGAAGGGCCAGAGCTAGGTGGATGGGGGCACTTGAGGGGTGAAATGCCAGGGAACTGGATTAAAGATGCCAGCCTCCTCCCCTCTGTCCCCTTGCCTTTAGCTGAAGAACTTCCCAAAGGAGGCTTCCCTTAAGAGATTTTTCTTTTCTTTTTCTGAACAAGCATTTCTGCCTTATTGTGATTTATGAGGATCACTTTTGAAACATGCTTAAAGTTGTATAGCCAGGGGATTAATTAGCTGAAGACTCACACCGACCATAGCAGAGATAAAGCACTGGAAACCATGAGACGTGATTGGAGGCCTCTGTTCAGTCATCACATGGCAGAGAGAGAATGTGCAGCCCAGAGTCTGTTCCCTGTAGAGCCGGGACAGTTCACAGCTGCAGGCAGGGCAGAGAAGATATTCTGCATTTAGAAACACGTAGAGAGGCCATGGCATCAGAGACAGAAGAGAAAGCCTGCCAAATACTGTCTTTATGGACAGCAGTGAATAGTTTCATTATATTCTGCTTTGAAATGACATAGGATGGTCACTTTGTTAAGCTCATCAAAGTTACTCTTTCAAGAGGCACAGCCTCTAGCCTGTAACACACTTCATTGAAGCAATAAATGTGTAATTACCCTGGCCCAGAGCTCTAACATTTAAATATAGCGTTGAAAGTTCCTGTTGTGGATACTAAAGTTTAGGGTCATCATGCTATCGAAATTATGGGAAATTTATTCATGGTTGTTAGATGATATAGGGAAACTGATATCCACACTTGTGATTCTTAGTCTCATTAATAAAATATCTAAGAATAGACTCAAACAGTAGCACCTGAACAATTGTATTAATTTAAAAGAGAAACCTTAGGACAGGCAAACTGCAAATCTCAGCAGCTGCCAATTGAGTTAAGCAGGCAGGTACAAGATTGACAAATGAACACATGGCAGGAAGGAAAGCTTTAGAGAAAGAAATGAAACCAAAAGAACCAGAAAATTATACTTAAGTTCTAGCTAATATCCAAAAGAAAGACAGAAAAAGCAAACCGAACAAGCAGACAAACAAACAAAAACAGGAAAAGTGGTATTTTTCTTAGATAGGCCAGCAATGGCCAGACCCAATGAAACTTATGACAACCTCATGGTCCTTGGAGGGATTGTGATAACTTGTGTGTCCAGTGGGTGGGGGAGGAATCTGGGAAAGAAAAATACATTGTCTCATTAAGGGAATAACCATACCCCTATCTCTTTAGCATGATTTAAGTTGAACCTACTTTCCTTGAGGTGGTCCCTTGGGTAGGTGACAGGCCAGTGATTCTATTCTCCTGAATAGCACTTTCCTCGTGATGGTCTTTATTGCTGCCCTAATAATCACTTGTCATGAGTTTTTAGGTCTATACAGTTGCATTAATGCATATGCCCCATGTGCTTAAATTTACACTCTATCATTATGTTTGTAGTTCTTTTTTAAAGATTTATTATTTTATGTATATGACTGGTCAATATGAATATATGCCTGTGTGCCAGAACAGGCATCAGATTACAGTATAGATGATTGTGGGCTACCATATGGATTTGTGGATTAAGAAAGCTATTAAGATCAACCATGGAATGTTAAAATTCTACACATTTAATAGCACCAAACATGAAGACTCCAGTCTATGACAAAACCACGCCAAATAGTTCAGTTATAACTTTTCCTAACTTCTTGATCTTAGAATTGTAGGTGAGGTACATATTGAATTCAAGTTTCCTTCATTCACTTTGATTTTCGCTAAAGTGTGTATATATTTCTATGAAATAATCTATGTGCTATGTTTAGCTTTGAGAGACAGAAGTTATCAAATAGCATTTTTCTTATATCCATTTTTTTTACTCCTTTACCATTCAAGAATGGTAGTTTTGTCTGTATGGGTAAGGAGACTCAATTAGTCTTGAACAATGCAGCCAGACACCTGCTGTGGCTGTGCCTGGCACTCTGCCCTGAGCTGGCTGTGATAACAATGGAAGCCAAATCCAGGGTAGGATAGATATGGACCTTGTGCAGTTTCAATTTGCACCAGCAGAGTCTCATTCACACGGAGACAGAGCTGGCGGCTGTATCCAACACACCCTCATTGTGAATGCTGATTTGATATTGTCTCCCTCTAGATAGAGCCTGGATGGATTGTTGAATTCTGACTTGGATAATACAGTTGATTGCGGTCCGTGGTGATGCTTTGGGAGAATGAGACTAAGAAAACAACAGATTGTGTTGGTGGATTGTTATTAGAAACTTAAGATTTTATAGCTACAAGGGGACAGACAAATTTCAAATAAAAACTAAGGCCTGCCTGCAATACGACTTATCCAGAATCAAAAAGCCAAGATTGACTACGTGGTTCCTTTCCAATTCATTCTCTTTCCATTCAACCATTCATTGCTGAGATTTAATAATAAATTACACTTCCATTATGCCTGTCACAAAATTTATATTCTATGTCCGTATGCACAGAGATAGAAATTTGTTTATGACAATATTACACTCCATGCTGTTTAATATCTACCTTTCTGTTTAGCATTTATTGCTTTAACCTTTATAGTATGTGATGAAAGAATTAATAGTCACCATGTAGCATGTGTGTTTGATATAAGATGGAACTCTTTGCTGTGCTGTATGAAGCTGGCCTCATCTGCTAAGAAGATGACAGGTTCAACCATGTTCTTCAAACATGTGCTTACCTATAAAAGCAAGAAATGACAGTTTGCAAATTATTCTTATTGAAAATACACCTGATATCCCCGGCATTACAATGGAAAACATACAACTCTTAATTGTTTTCTAATGGGTAATTAACATTGGCGTTGCCATCTTCATTCAGTGAACAGCCTTGTGCCGTCCTGAAATGCCTAGTCACTGCTAGATACTTTGTTTGACATGTGTATCGGACCATTGAGGAATACTCTCACAAGTTACAGAAAGTTAACTGTTTTTCTGTTTAGTTATGATGGTGAAGACAAAGGAGACAAACATACAGTGAGCAATTACTGTGAGACAAGCATTATACTCAGTATTTTGTGTGAATTATTTAATCCATTCTTTAGGACAACCCTCTAAAGTAAGAGCTGTTGTCATCCCCCTGGAAAGACAAAGACAAGGAGATACAAGCTAAAACAGATTTGATAAATTGCCTAAGAATAATCCAGGAAAGCTGGGTAAGAAACAAGAGCCTTTTAATCCATGCCTTGATATTAAGATTGATTTTTATTTGATTGGTTTGCTTGGGTTTTTACATTTTATATTGAATTGCTGGGGGGCAAGCTTGGTGATGTTATTGAAAGGTAAATACATTTAAAAATACATCAAAAAGCTACTCTTGAACTCGAGCCCCACTTTCAGCCTCTTTAATGCTGAGGTTATAGGCCTCTGCCATCTCCCCTCACTGGGCCATTTTAGTTTTGACAAATTGACTATATCATGTTCTCAATATACCAAATTTCCCTTTGCTATAAATATGTATCCTGTTTTCTGGTAGTAATAAATATATCTGCTTAAACATTCAAATTTTCCCTTTTTTCTATTATTTCAAATTAGAAATTTAGAAAATAGGAAAACAATGAAAAATCTATTAAGTAAATAAACCAAACAGCATAAAGCAGCCCATTCTTGTTAGTTTCCTCAAGTTCATATAAACATGGTGTTTCATCATAAAATGGGACTTTTCCCAACATTAACATTTCTTCCAGAGACCTCGCCTGTATTAAATCTGTTTCTCAAACTATTAGGTGCTGAGCCCTGGCTTATGTCTGATCTAATGGTGTAGGCTCCTCATTAAAAGAGATATTGAAGCTGCCCAGCCAGTGAGGGAGGACAAGATATGTGGCAGTCAACGAGCTAGCCCTGGGTCAAGATGAGAAGTCCCACACAGTTCAGAGCAATCTCAACAGCATCAGCTAAGACTCAGATGGACAGAATGTGGTCTTAGACAATGTCACACTAATATGCTGTGAGACTGAAATATGGCACTAACTAGAGGTTTCTGGGAAACTCTGGGGAAGAAGAAATGCTTAGGTATCTGTTGCCTTCATGATATCAACATAGCT
Source organism: Lophiomys imhausi (assembly GCA_907164525.1). Lineage (NCBI taxonomy): Eukaryota > Metazoa > Chordata > Mammalia > Rodentia > Muridae > Lophiomys > Lophiomys imhausi. The sequence goes on along the minus strand of CAJQZJ010034157.1, from coordinate 2,547,892 downwards.
GCTTGGAGAGGGGGTCTCTACATCCATGATGTCTATTTTTCCTCCGAGGATTTATACCCATGGCAAGTTTCCCATGAAGACTTGTTCCTCTCCAAAATGTATGTTAACTTTGCATGATGGCAGGCTGTGGTGGTATTTAGACTCAACATTTCTAATGCAATTGGCCGAGGGTATGGATGCAGGAGATGCTGTGTGTGCACTGAGCAGATTTAAGTGTTGTCAGAGAACTTTCAATAGTCATTCTTTACTACATAGCATGACCATGGGGGGGATAGGAGGGGTGATGAGGGATTGATGCTTGCATGCATCCCTCCCTCAGTCTGTCTTTTTATCCCATTACCCCCCCACCCATTTCTCTATTCAGAAATCCAGTTAATTATTTTAAAATTTTTTTTGTATGTTGTGGCTCATGGAACTTGCATACTATTCCTAGGAGACAAAAACTAATCTAGCAAGTAAGAAAGTAAAGTCTAGAAGATAATCAAGCATAGCTCCTGCTGCTTCAGAGAGTTCTGGTGTGGAACATGGTGCCAGTGCTCTAGGTCTAAGCACGGTGTTATCTACAAGCTGGCTAGAAAGAGTAAAGTCCACAAAAGAGAAAGAAAAATAAGCAAATAAGCCTTTACGTCACGGTGACCAAAGATCACCAAGTGAGCAGTGCTGCTAAGAACGAAAGTAAGATGAATGATGTCCGTGGAATATTAAATATGCCATTAAATATGCCCCCCAAAGTACTGCTGATGTGGTCAAGATCATATTCAGTAAAAGCATGGAACAGAAGTCCAATGAAAGCCATACACATGTGCCCTAAGCAGTGGAAGCAGTTCTGAAAAGCTTTGTTGTAAAGGTGCATGTGGACGGTTGCTGCTGAGGTGTGCTCTAGCCACAAGTCCAGCGGTGCTACTGTTAGTGTGTGCTCGCTCGCTGTACTAGGAAGGAGTAGCTACGGAGGGTTGCGGAGGCTCTGTGATGTCACACAAGCAATGAGAGTCTCAGTTATGCTTCACAAGGAAGAATACATTGGTTCAGTTTTTTCTCTTTTTCTCTCAATATGGTACAACTGAAACTTTGTACGCTTAGCCCGACTCAGCCCAGGACCTCTTCTCCCTAAGCACTGGCAAGCACTCTTCTAACATGCTTCTGTGAGGTTCGATATTTTAGATCCTACATAAAAGTGAAGCCAATCAGTGTTAGCTATTTTATGTCTGGATATCTCATACACGACATTCTGATCAAAATAAAACCATATTGTAGGCTAGAAATTTGCTACAACAAACACACTTCAGTTTGTGTGTGTGTGTGTGTGTGTGTGTGTGTGTATTATATATATATACTTAAGTGTGTTTCTACTCAGTTCTTAGTGTGTAATTTACATATTTCATATGGAATGTGCCCACAGTGGTCAAATACAGCTTACTAAAAATCAAGAATGCTGGAATTCATTTTAATATTAGTAAAAAATATACTATACTTGCTTTAATATATATAATCACATACATATCTATGACACAAATCCCTTTATAATTTTTGTAATATATATATATATATATTAATTTTAATTAAAATAAAAAATATGTGGTAACAGCTACATAAACTTCAATGAGTTTAAAGGTTGGGAATTCCAGTTAAGCATATTTAGACTTCTTTGTCACTTTATTAATTATTCTGTGTCATTGTATCTCCATTTAAATTTCTAGATCATTTTATTCCTTTCTGCAAAAACAGGAAAACAACTTGTATTTTCATAGAAATTGTGATCCATCTGTAGATTTATTTAGTAGATATTGTCATCTTAACAAAATTAAATTTTCCAGTTTAGGGACATGGCAAGTCTTTGTGTTGACTTAGATCATCCTTAATTTTTGAACACTTTTTCAAAATTTTCATGCCATATATATATTACATGTATGTTGGTAAGTTTACTTTGAAATATTTTGAAGATCATTTAAGTAAAATTATATTTCAACTTTATTTTTGGATTAGCTCATTTCTAGAGTGTTAAAATAACTTTTCTACAACGATGTTGGAAACTTTGCTGAACTTGATTGTCAGTGTAAGATTTGTCTTTTCGTACTCCTGTCTAGATGCTGTAAATTTCTGTTTCACGCCTAATTGTCTTGATCAGGACTTCCTTCCCATGTTAAATGGAAGCGTTGAGATCTCCCTGTCCTTATGATTATAATTGGCTGTCAGAAAGGATTGCTCATGATTACATATGGATGATGGATGATGAGTGTACAGGCAGCTTCTGCTTTTCTCTTTATTATTTAATTGCACTATTACACTTTATAAGTTAAGAAAATGATTAACAGAATTGAAATATTAATAAGCTTTCTATTCACTATATTGTGAAAAGCTTCCATAATTAGATTTTTTATAGATTCTGTAACTACTTTATACCTTTTTAAGAGAAAGCTGTACCTTTGAATATTTAGATTTTCCCTACAGGCAACATACATACTTCTGTTAGAATTTAAACAGTACTATTCATAAAAAGGCATACTTTGTAGATTTGTAAAACTCACATAAGGGAATACTTATGGATTGCTCTTATGTCAGGGATTGTCAAATTCAAAGAAATTCAAAGTCACATTATAATACAGAACATGGTATAAGCTAACGAAGGTTGCTCCTTGAGTATAAGATCAAATCCTCTTAGGTATTAATTAAATAACCACATACACTAGTATGTGCTACCTAGTAGAGTGGAGCCCCTGCCTGTTATAACACATCATAAAGTGAGTCTCCACCAGAGACCCAACACTGCTCTTCCCGAGTGTTCATATTGCAGCAGTGCAGTCTTGGCAGCACAAAGGGGATAGTAGCTTCATTTTGTCTGCAGTCTCACACCATTAACCTTCCAGTGTCAACTTTTATTATACAAGGAAAATGAATGGACTGATATCGGAGGAAACACACACCGTGTCCCCTGTGCTGAGGAGAACAGAGTATGATGACCAGAGCGCTGAGCAAAGAGAGCATCTCACTTGCATTAAAGGACTCGTTTTGTTGGCATGAATCATTAGGCTGCATGTTTCCAGGTCCTTTGCTTACTTTTCCTTTCAGGAAATGTCATTCATTCTGTTTCATGTACAAATTACATGGAGCAAACATTGTGAGCCATTCTTTTCATCATCTCAAGTCCAAAAGTATTTGAATATGTGTCGTAGAGCAACACTGCCTGTGTGGGCATATACCAGTTTTCAGTCAGATGGCATCAAGTTTGGAGCCAAATGAAATGGATATTTCACCGGCTGGTGTTCCCCACACAGGTTTTCAAGTCACCAAAACTTTTAGGTCACTGCGCAGGCATACTCCTGCTTCATTGACTTTTGAGATCACACCATGGCATTTAAAAGACAAGAAAAAAGTTATGTTTTAGACACTTTAAAGAGTAAACTAAACTTGATGGCTGGTCACGGGTAAGTGTGCTGTGTAGGTGCTTACAGGCACAGTGATTTCGGGGGACTGTCATGTAGGGACACTCCACTCCAGAGGAGTAGGATGGAAGGGAGAGGGGGTAGAGGGTGGGAGGGTGGGACTTGGAGGGGTGGAAAGAGGGCACTGTGATGGAGATGTAACCTGGAGCAATAAATAAATATTATTAATTAATTAATTAATTAAAAAATGAATAAATATTTTCACTTAGTTTGAGCAATACAGAATCTCATGTGACTATCTGCAGCCAGTACTCAGGAACAGAAGATAAATAACCTCCTTTTAGAACAAGATATGTACTTGGAAACACTAGTTCATAAAGTCTAGATCATTTGCTTAGAACCAGGAGTCAGAAGTGGAATTCACCTCAGATATGTATACACATGTACATTTGTCCTTAGCTCAGCACTTTTGCTAATCACTTTTGGTGATACTTTCTATCACCACGTATTTAGTTTTCTCATATATATATATATGGTCTATGTTCTCTGTGTGTGCGCGTGTTCTGCAGTGCACATGGGGAAATCAGAAGAAAACTTGAAAGAGTCTATATTATTCTTCAACCATGTGAGTCCCAAAGGTCTAACTCAATTAGGCTTGGTGCCAAGCACTGTTACTCACTGAGCTATATAGTTGGCCTCCATGTATTTGTTTTTCTTTCTTTCTCTCTCTCTCTCTCTCTCTCTCTCTCTCTCCTATTAACAATGTATCTTTGGGTCTGTAGTGATACATATTATAGGTTTAAATATAATCATTTATATTATGTAATAATTTAATAGTATAATATTGACCTATATTCAATGTTATATAAATATCATGAGCTGTTAACTGTCTGAAAAATGAGTAGCTGAACTTCTAGTAGATTAAGTCCTACAGAACACATTGCTTCTTAAATTACTCTTGAATTTATCAGCTAGGAAATCAGGGGCAAAAATTAGTAACAGCAGTTGGGGTTGTTCAATAACTTGTTTTTACCTACCTTTGCCTTTCCCTTTAATCAGTTGATTTTAACTTAATAGTAACTAGACTTGTACATGCCTGTAACACCGGAACTTGGATGTGATATGGTGAGTGGTAGGCAAGACAGGGATGTAGACAGGCAGAGTTGGGGTTCTCACCCTGGTCTGTGTTTGCCTCATACTCACTCATGCACTCCTCCAGTGAACATCCCTATGCAGAAAATGACTTTGCAGGAAAAGCAGTGATGGGAATGGAGTTACCATGATCAGAAGTAGACAAGTTCATACTGTCTGCAGGAACCAACAGGGAGAGAGGATCTGGAATTTTTATGAAAACCTAATTTGAGTTCGGGTGCTTGAAGGATCTGATGGGTTGGGTTCATCTGTCTTTTCCCATGGTGCCTTATCTCAAAGCCAATGTAATTAAGGAATCACATAGTTTCACATCCATGCCTGCTCACCTGTTCTCATCAAACATGCTGCCAATGAAGAAGTCTAGGAACAGAAGGGACCCCTGCGTCAATGAGATGGCCACCACTGTTCTAACTAATACTATTGTACAGAGGTGATGAGCCACGCAGAGTGGGTGCAGGAGGGCCAAGAGCCGCCACACCCCATGCCGTGTGCTTATAAGTGACTCTTGATGAATGAGGTGTGTGTCAACTATAAGAAGGCGTAAGCTTAAGTCCATGTAACATTAGCACAATCACAGACAACCAGGGCTTGCAGTCCCTCTTTGGTGACAGATCTCTTTGAGCTAGCATTGCAGGTGGTTGAGTGCCACCTGACATGGGTGCTGGGAACCAATCAGCTTCTCTGAAAGGACAGCAATTGCTTTAACCACTGGGTGCTCTCTTAACCCCGAGTGGAAGATTTTTTTTTGTTTGTTTCACCACATTTTCATTAGTGAACAGACTGTCTAGACACAGGAAAGCATTTTTCATCTGTCTTGTGAAGGGACAGGCTACAGAGAAGCATCAGGAAGAGCAGAATTTATGTACTTTGGGACAGGTCAGTCATGCAGTTCACAGGGCTGAATTAAAAATGAAGTAAGGGGGCCTTTCTTCAAAATTGAGTCTTGAGGTACTGGGGCTAGTGAGATGGCACAGCAGATACTGGCACTTGCCACCAAATCTGACAACCTGACTTTAACCCCTGTGGCCCAAATAGTGGAAAGGGATAACTGACCTCTGCAAGTTGTCCTCTGACCTCCACACCACACACACACACACACACACACACACAGACAGACAGACAGACAGACAGACAGACAGACAGACAGACAGACAGATAGATAGATAGATAGATAGATAGATAGATAACTATGTAATTTTAAAAATTAAGATAGTATCAGCAGAGAATTGAACCAAATACTAAGTACTCCAGATAAGGAGTCCTGTGAGATTGCATGGATCACATAATCTTGGAGCTGCTTCGGATAGGGTAATGAGTGAAGAGTTGCGTTAAATTCAGTGAAGTTGAACTCACAATCTGGCACACCTGCATATGGATTTGTTCTAATAAGTCTGAAGTGTCTTCAACAGAGAAAAGTCTCTGGAAGCATCATGAACAGGCAAGAATTAAATCTTTAGCTCACAAATGTGAGTGAAGCTTAAAAAAAGCTGAGTGTACTGATATATAAGTGGTATAGAATGCCTTATGGAAACTATATGAGGATATAGAATGAAATGGAGACTGGACAAGGACACAGACTATAGGACATCAGAATTTAAAATATATAACAAGTGGTTTTTTTTTTCCTATGAGACAGAGTCTCACTATCTATCATGGAAAAACTCCAAACTTGTTATTCTCCATCAAATTACAGAGTACTGGAATTGCAAGTTTATGGTGTATGTGCCGTACCTAACTATAATTGTTTTTTTGTTTTTTGGGTTTTTTTTTTTTTGCTTCATTATCCTCTACAGTATCCTTATCCATTTTTTATTATTTTATTTTATATTTTCTCATTAATTTATTTGTTCATTTTACATCCCAATCGCAGCCCCACTCCCTCCTCTCCTCCCAACCCCCCCCCCCCGCCTTTCCCCATTCTCCCTCTCCTCCTTGGAGAAAGGACCTTCCTTCTGGGTACCAACACACTCTGGCACATGAAGGTGCATCAGAACTAAGTGCCTCCTTTTCCACTGAAGCCAGACAAGGCAGCTCTGTGAGGGGAAAGAAATCCAAAGTCAGGCAAAGAGTCCAAGTCAGAGCAGCGCCCACTCCAGTTGTTAGAGGACTCTCTTGAAGACCAAGCAGTCCATCAGCTTCCTATGTGTAGGAGGCCTAGATCCAGTCCATGCATGCTGTTTGACTGGTCATTCAGTCTCTGTAAGCCCCCATGGGCCCAGGTTAGTTGGCTCTGTAGGTCTTCTTGTGGTGTCCTTGACCCCTCCAGCTCCCTCAATCTTCCTCCTAACTCTTCCACAGACTCCCTGTGTTCTGCCTAATGTTTGGCTATGGATCTCTGCATCTGTTTTATTATCTGCTGGATAGAGCCTCTAAGATGGCAGTTATATTAGGTTCCTGTCTGCAAGGATAGCAGAATATCATAAATAATGTCAGAGGTTGGCTCTCTCTCCCATGAGGTGGGTCTCAAGTTGGGCCAGTCATTGGTTGGCCAGTCCCTCAATCATGGATTAACATAGTAAAAATGGCCATTTTACCAAAAGCAATCTACAGACTGAATGCAATTCCCACCAAAATTCCAGCACAATTCTTTACAGACCTTGAACGAGCAATATTCAACTTCATAAGGAAAATTTAAAAACCCAGGATAGCTAAAACAATCCTGTCCAATAAAAGAACGTCTGGAAGTATCACCATCACTGGTTTCAAGTGTCCTATGGAGCAATAGTAATAAAAACCACATAGTATTGGAATTAAAAAAAAAAAAGACGGGTTGATTAATGACATTGAATCAGACCCAGAAATAAACCCACACACCTGTGGACACCTGACTGTAATTTGAGGAATCCTGTCAGTGGCTCTGAAGATAGAACACAATGCCTGTATGATGTGCTAGTCAAATGCTCTACCACACTCCATAGCATCTCCAGTTAAGATTTATTTCTTAGTATTCCAGCCTCAGTTAAGATTTATTTCTTAGTATTCCAGCCTCAAGTTTAATGCTAGGCCTATAAGTAGTTAATTAATTGAAATAAGGAAGAATGTAAAATAGTTATTTGGAACAATATGCATATTTTCCTACATATCTGGAAATATTTCCAATTTTCAAATGGACAGGGCACTCACACAGTTTTGGGGAATGGAATGGAATTTTGTCAGCCTTACTGTTGTTGAAGTTCTGGGGTATCTCTCCTGGACACCCTCTCACTGTGCTTGAGCAAAGCATTTATGTATTCCCAGTCTCAGCATCTTCCATTTTACAGCCAACATTGGCCTTGTGTAGGAGCCATACCGGTCCCAGTCTCCCCTGGAATGTGGCTCTAGGTCTTTATTCTAACCCTGAAACATCTGGGTTAAAACTGTGGTTTTGATCTTTGCCTGTAACAGTTAGAATCCAAATAGAATGCTATGCTGTGACTCATTAAATATTGGATTTTTTTTTCTTAAGAAAGTGAAGAGACCTTTAACATTTTCTAAGAAAACATGACAGAAATGCTGGGAGTAATGATTCCTTTAAAGCATAACTCCAATCCTCTCTCAGCAAGACAATGTGAAATGCCACAGGGCTTCCACTGCACAAGGCCTTATTATCATAAAGTTCAAATTCCTGGATACAGCACTACGTTATCAAAGTCTCCTGCCCTGTCATGTAGAAATGGCTATGGGCTCCATTTCCAGATGTGGTGTGAAAGCTAGTGATATTCTCTCATTAAATGTCTTTGAAACTTGGTCATATTTGCTTTTTAATGACTTTATTTCTTATATAATTTCAGTGCCTCTCACAAATATGTACATATATATAATATATGCATATATATACCGCCCACATGCTCACATATATGCATACATACATATATATATGCATGTATATATTTATGTATATTACTTCTGATAAGTAATGCTCACAGATTAAAGTTACTCAGACACACATACAGGACTACCCAGCAAAACTTGCCAGAAATGGAACTCAAACCAGGCCAATTTCTCTCTTCTAATAGTTTCTGTGATAAGTACTTCTTAACTTTCCTTAGTGTAGGGGTCAGTGATCTCCTTAGATGCCAGTCATAGCTGGGTGGGTGGGAGCAGGGGATAGATTCTGCTTTGCAGACAAATTTCTTAGATGATGCAACTTCGTTGTGTCCATGGACCACACTTATTCTGTTGGGGATATAGATATTGGGATAAACTGGAAAGCAATCGTATTTCATTTTTTCCTGACTTGTGCAACTTTGTTTTTGTCTGCCAAAGAACAGGAGGCATTGCTGCCTAGAGGGGAAGGGAATTCCACCTAGAAAAGATGAGAAGAGGGAAAATGTGGGAGGGGGGGTGAATGAAAGAGGATTATGAGAACGAACGGAAAGATGAGGTCTAAAGACGAGGGGGAAACAGGACCGAGCTAGGAAATAAATGAAAGACGGAGCAGGAGCATGATTTGAAGAAAGATGACCAACAAACCAGCAAGAGATGGAACAGGGGACGGTGGGGGAGGGATAAGGAAGAACTGCATACATACGAAAATGTCACAATAAAGCCTATTTCTTTGTATGCTAAGTGAAGAAATGTTTTTAAATCACTTTGACTCTCACTGGTTTGTTATATAAAATGTTTGACAGCTGCTTGTAAAATAAAGATGAAGGAGAAAAAAGGATGAGAATTTTGTCACATGCTCTCATTATCCCTGTCTGGAACTATCCTATGCTAAAATTAAAAACTGATTCTGTCTAAAGATAGGGAAAGAGGTTGAGTCCACTTTTAACATTTTTCTACCTTAGAGAGTCTATGAATTACAGATTAAACATATAGATGGTATACTAATTTCTCACCTAGCTACTTTGTATTTATTTATTATGTTTTCTTTTATCTTCACTTTTTTTTCCTTTGAAATGATTTGGGCATCTTAACTCTGGGGCTTAGTTACTCCATCTGCCATGATCAGTATTTCAACATAAACTCTTCTCATAGGATCCACTTTCAAATCATCATAGTGTTTAGAATAGTGTTTCTTTTCCATCCTTACTTTCTTTTCTTGCCTTCTCAGCCTTCCCAAAAGTAAGATTTAGAAAGGAGAAACTGGAAAAATATAAACTTATTATGAACTAAATGAATGTTGTAAAACCGTCTCAGAGATGGTTTTTTTTTAAGTTTTTTTTTTAAATAGATTTACAGTATGTGCAATCTATGGCTTCTTCTATCTGTTTTATAAGCACCTTCTATAAGTCTAAATGGCTCTGTTTATGGAGAATTATTCCCTTTAGCCAATAAAGCTAAAATCTGTTCACTTCTGCAGTGCCTTGGGGAAAGTGACTGGGAGAACCAGACCTTAGTGTCTGGCAGCGTGTTTCTTTTTATTAACGCTTGGTTATTTGATCTCTGTGGTACTCTTGCATTTTAAAGCAGTAGTTTATTCTTCATTTTAACAAAGTGCAAAGTTAGCAAAAAGGTATCTATATCAGAGGAGAGTCACATGGATGTCCTATGTTTTTCCCTTGTGTTCCCGTATTGCTATTACCTGTTTCTGTGGCTTTAATGATGGCATGGAAGGAGTGCTGAATCCTCAGACATTTCTATATTGTTTTTCTTTTATGCTATTAAGAATTTTGTTATTTCCACATGAATATTAAAATTTCCTGAGAGTACAATGTGACAGACATTATTTCACTTGATAATGGGTTGATATATAACATCTGGGGCTACATTAAAGAAACTAATTTCCTCATTGACATTATTATGTCAGAAGCAGAAGGGAAATTCTTTTCTTTATACCTCCATACCAGCTTTTCTCCCTGATGTTTCAGCAACCTGGCAGCAATTTAACAGGTACGAGAGGAATGCAAGGGGAAGAGCCAGATCCTATATCAGACCAAGGCTTCTTTTCAGGCACGTCTGTCGATGAGTCGACAATCATTATAAAACAGACTCTGAATTTTGACTTTATAACCAAAATTACTTCAGACAGAGGAGTGCAGTTGCTGAGTTATTTCCTTAGAATGACCCCCTGGAAATGAAACCATCATGTCATATACTGGAAGTCATTGTGATTCCTAACTACCATCATATAGAATGGGAACTACGGAAAGGAATGATTGTACTTGTACATCACCTTACTCTTTCGTTAATGCAGTAGAATATGAGCCGGCTGGTTTATACGTCCAAGGCATCAGGTTTCTTAGCCTTAGTGTCCAGTGGTTATGAGCATTGCATGTGCCACCCCTTGCTTGACTTCCAGCTACTTGGTCCTCGGTGTTGTTGGTGTGTGGTGCAGGCACAGCCACGTTCTCCTGGCTGTGCTCAGGGCTGCTCTGTGGCTCTCATCGGGCCCCCTGCACCCTGTAGTCCACAGTGCATAGACAGCCCTGGCAAAGTCCAGAGAGAAAAAATGGCTGATCCCATTCAAAGTGTCTCAGTTGTGTAGGTGAAGATAGTACACCTTTCTCACTATATTCCACATCTCCTTAGAGCCAACCACTCCTGTGACATGGAGCAAGGGGAAGATCCCATCCCTACTCCAAAGCCCAGGCTCTTTGTACCTCTGGATGATGGGCTTCCAGACCTCTCCATGGGAATCCCCTGTCCTTGTTTGCAAGGCACACTCTGGATGCTACTGTGGAATTTTCATTACAACTGTTTTCTTAGATTAAATGAATGGGAATGCAGCCATGAACTCCAGGTGACTAAGAATCAATAGAATCCAGTGTCTAGCCACAGATTTCCTTGAATGCAGTTAGCAGAAAATCAGACTCCACCGTACCTGACCCCCTATCACCCTTCTTGGATGCTTTGGAGTCTTTGGATAATTGTAGACATCTCTCAAGGGTAAGGATAATTTCAGCCTTACCAAACTTTCCTGTCTCTCTCTGCATAGGCACTGTTTGTCTAAAATTCATGCAATTCATATTAATAAACAGTGCTTAGAATCACGGCTGGGGCATCTGCTGTGTTCATGCTTGCCTACCGTCTGCATGACCAGCCAGAGAGCTTCCCTAAGTCACCTTCCCCAACCTGTCCCCAAGATAAAAACAAAGCACAAGGCCAGAGTTCATGTGTCAGCTTCAGGATCAGCGGCTGCTGTGTTCATGGTGGCAGTGCTCCAGCTCCAACAGTCCCAAGGGCCTTCCTCAACACACTCTTCATGAAGTAGCTAGATCATCATGAGTAGTCAGGATACCTGTCAGGAAGAGAAGAAAATGTCTGCCTTTCCAGAGGTTTCTCACATCTTCCCCAAGGTTGAGCCAGGCACCCAAGGACTCTGGATCAACTGTCATTGAAGAGTAAACACCACTTTTAGGGTGAAGCCTGGCCATTTAAGTCATATCAAACACTATTCTTTCCATTAGCCATCCTATAAGCATTGAGGTTCTGAAGCCTCTTTGCTGAGAATTTTAACAATTGCAAGAGACGCACGTACTAGTGATGAAAATAGTTGGTGTTGCTGCACAGCTCAGAACTTTCTAGGAGTCGGATGTATAAAACACGAATAGATGATGAGTATTGGAATCAAGGTATGAAACTGAGCATAGGTTAAGAGGCTGCATGTGTCTTGGGAGTTGTCTTGACATCTTGGGGACGAAAGGGTGTGTTTCAACTTACAGGCTCTAATCACAGTCCATTACAATGGAAGGCAGGGCAAGGAACTCATGTCAAGAACCTGGAGGCAGGGGCTGGTGTGGATACTGTGTAGGAGTGCTTGCTACTCATGGCTGTTTCAACCTGCCTTCTTATACTATCCAAGAGCACCAGTACATAGGTAGCGTCACCCACGATGGGATGGGTGCTCCCACATCAATCATTAATTGACAAAATAGCCCCACAGGCTTGCCTACAGCCAATCCTATGTGTGTATTCTCTCAACTGAGGTTTCCTCCTCTCAGATGACTCTGGCTTAGGTAAAGTTGACAAAAACCTAGCCAGCAGGAAAGGCCGAGAGGGAGATTTATTTTTTATATGGAGCCCAGAATTTTGCTTATGTTGGTCTAGACAATGGGTAGAGATAAAATCAAAACAGACTGTGTCTCTATATTCTTTAATAAAGTGGTGGATGTTCACTGAACCTTGAACACAAATTATAATTAGGCCTCCCTGCTGTGGGGACCTTTTGATGAGGTTTTGATACCTCTTTTTCTGCATGGCTTTTCTTAAGCAATAATCTAAGGCTTATCTTTTTCAACTGAGTGGCTTTTCGATGAGCTTATACCTTATTATTTATAAACAGGAGCCACTCCCAAATATCATACTGCAGAGTGTTCTGTTAGAGACTCATGTCAGGTGAGCAGACTCTAGGCATCTAATAGAGAAAGGTTACTAACCCCTTGAAGAGAATTTACTCTCTGCAAATTTAGATTGGTACAATTTGCTTGTCTTGTGATTTCTGTGTGTGGTGCTAAGGGGTTAAATCTCAAGGAAAAACAGAACTGAAAGCGCCAAGTAGGTTTGTTGTTCCAGACTGTGCTTAAACAGAAGGCAGGAAGCTATTGTAAACCCAGCAGCACTGTCAAGGCAATATGTGCTCCTACAAAGAGATAGAGGGACACAGACATTTAACAGGCACTGTTCACAATTACTGTGACAAGGATATTTCTCATGACTAATGTCCCTGTGACAGCCATATATGAGTCATCTATAGCCAAACTAATGTAGCTCAAAATGCTTTGAATTCTGATCTTGTTTTTTTCCCACTAAGAATTTAATTTAGATTATACTAAATTAATAATAAATTTTGAATAGTGGCTAAAAACTTTTGGAAGCCATTGTATATGATTTTGAAAAATATGTGATTTCTGCCACATATTTTGCAATACATTTTTAAATAACATCACTCATAGTTAGATTTTTGCACAGCATAACATGTTTACATAGATTGAATTCTTTGTGTTGAGTAGAATCATGGCAAGTAAATTCCTTAGTAAGCATATATATAGTATATATTTATTTATATATGAATATTATACATATAATACATATTAAATGGCTCAGAAAGTTCCAAAGGCTTTCTACTGCCTGAAGAACCAAGCCTAGGCTCTGTGTAGAGGGGACTGTGAGCTCAGTCTTCTTTTATTTTGCTCTCTCACTCCACTAGCTAGCTCTTAGGTACAGGTAAGCACCCTACATCTTTGAATGTAGGAAATATATATTTTAAACATGTAGAATAAGTGCTTTAAAACAGTTTGGGGAGCTATCATGGACAAGGAGAGAAGGAAATCTGTACTTCCACAATAGCTTATTAATGAAACCTTGAAGAAAGTAAGAAGACTTAAAATATGGCTAGTACATTTGTAATCAGAAATGGAGTAAATTCTTTTCTGCACTGAGACCTCGGTGTCTGGAACTGGAGAAAGTGCTGCATTTGAAGAAGTAGGGTACCCAGCTGCACCTAAAAGCTAATGCAGTGAGGGAGCAGAATAAAATAAGACCGAGCTCACAGCCCTGTCTGCACAGAGTCTAGACTTGGTTCTTCTGACAGTAGAAAGCCTTTGGAACTTTCTGATCCTTTTAAGGATCTTATCATGTAGCTGGGTAAGGATATATAGAGAGAGGCAGTGAGGTTGTATGGGCAATCACTCACCAGAGAAATGTTTGTCCAGTAGTCTGTTTAGAAGCCTTCTGCAAGTCAGACGATGTTGCTGAGATCACAAAGTAGGTTGGTGAATGGGTGAGAAGACAGAGGCCACTGTTCACCTGTAAGGTTCAGATCGTCGGTTTGTATGTAAGCAGGCAGCAGCAAGTCTAGGCACTACCTGGCCAGGACCCAAGAACTGAGAAGCACCAAAAGACTTTGAGACTGATCAGTAGTCTCTGTATCTAAAGATGAGTACATTTTGTGAGTGAAAGGAAGCTCGCAAAACAACAAGGGAGTGAGAAAAAAAAAAACTGAGCCTAAGGTAATACCATAAGTTTTGGTTTTGGACACATCTGATGTGAAGGTTAAACATGAGAGGGGTGCTATTTAGAAAGATGTTACTCAAAGCTCCTCTACAAAGAGTGTGTGCCACTTATAACATTTTTCTAAAACAAAAAAAAATAAGTATGACTATATATTTTAGATGTATAGCATATTGTTATGGGAAAAATATTGATAATAACATGGTTACTCTAGTAAAGCAAATTAGCACAAGCATGATCTCATATAGTTTCCTTTTCTTTGCATGCGTTAAACTGTCAAGAGCAATGGGACACTACCTATCTGGACTCTTATGTGCAGTCTTATTGGGTAAAGCTCTGTTGCTATACATTAGCAATGGAGTCAGCTCATCCTACTTAGCTGCTACTGTGTGTTCTCTGGCCTGAGTGATTCCTGTATTGGTGTGTTCAGTGGTGAATACTGATAGAAATAAAGCTTCTGGAACAGAAATTCATTCCTCATCCTCGGATTGTACTGTTACTTCTGTTGCACGAGTGAAGGAAAATTCCTTGTTAAATTACCCATATCCCTTCCAATTTATTAGTGTACATGACTCAGGCTGCAGGTACCACCTCAATGTTTTAGTTACATTATGATGAAGGCAACTTATATAAAAAAAAACAAAACAGGATTTTGGAGGGGGTTGTGGATTCAGAGGACTAGAGTGCATGACCATCATTGAGGGGAGCGTGGCAGCAGGCAGGCAGGCATGGCTCTGGGGCAGTAGGCAAGAGCTCACATTTTGAGACACAATCATAGGCTAAGGGAAGTATTGAGTAATGGCATAGCATACCTCCTCTAACAGTGTCACATCCCCTAATCCTTTCCAAACTGTTCTACCAAATGGGGACCTAGTATTAAAGTATACAAGCCTGTGGGGTCTATTCTCATTCAAACCACCACACCCTATGACAGCTCCAACTTTGTAGATTTGGAGATTGTGGCCTCTTCAAGGCTCATAGTATAGTTTGAAAAACTGGCTTTTTATAGCATTCTCTTTCAATGAGACCCCATCCGTTCCCAAACAGAATGCTCTCAAGTGTTCACAGAGACACAGCAGGCTCCACCTTAAAGTGTAAGATGAAGTCCTCCTGTGAAAAGCTAACAGCCTTTGGAATGCGCCACTGGGTAGATGTTATTGGAGAGAGGAAACTGAGTCATAAAAGTTAAATAAAGCCTTCTGAGTCTGGGTTAGCTCACTGAGGATGAGCTTCTCTAGTTCCATCCATTTGGCTGCAAATTGCATGATTTTGTTGTTTCTGATGGCCGAGAAGTAGTCCATTGTGTAGATGTACCACAGATTTTTTTATCCATTCCTCGGTTGAGGGACATCTGGGTTGTTTCCAGTTTCTAGAGGAGGCTCTTGGCCCTCATATGACTGCTGAACTGGGGCCGGGGACTGATATGTAGGGACACTCCACTCCGGAGGAGTGGGATGGAAGGGATGGGGTTAGAGGGTGGAGGGGGGGGGCGGGACTGGGAGGGTTTGAAAGAGAGTACCGTGATGGAAATGTAACCTGAAGTAATAAATAAACATTAAAAAAAAAACTTCAGTAAAGACAAATAGCACAGGAACCAAGAAGGGTAGGGTAAGAGCATTATACTTCTAGTCTATAAAAGAAAATTTGAGCTGTTAAGAAAAAATGGTAGAGGGTGGGAGGGCAGGGCTGGGAATGGGGGAAAGAGGACAATATGATGGAGACATAACCTGAAGCAACAAATAAATAAATTTATTTTAAAAAGAAAAATGGATTTATGTCCTATGCAGGACATATGGACAATGCAGGGGTAATCGGATTAAGTGAATTATGCCACACATGTGTTTTCTCTCATTTGTGCTTCCTAAATTTTGTAACTGCACATAAAATTATACAGTTATACACAACATGAAAGTAGAAGAAAGCATGTCTGGAAGACAAAGGGGACAAATAAGAAGGAGAGGGGTGAGACAAATAGGGTAGGCATTTGGAGGGAATTGTAGTCAACATAAAATATCTACTTGTATAATGATTGAAGAGGAATTAGTTTTAAAATGAAATAATTCTCAAATACTGAGAACATTATAATTTTGAGATAATCAATTACCTTCTATCCCATGGAGTATATAAAGATCAATATGCTTGAAATCGGGGCCAAGAAAGAAAAGCAGATATGAAAATGTAGTTTATGGGAGACAAGAAATTTTTAAGAGGTTGTGCTCTTTCTGTTCTGCCTCATTTTTCATAGTTTGCCCTTTTGTTTTCTGACTGTAAGTGTAAAATAGGATGAACCACTTGTTGCTATAAAGCCAGAAATAGTATGTAGGTGATATGGCAGGGAAAAAAAATGGATCCACACAGAAAATCATAGATATATGTGTTTACTAACATGCTCCTTTTAACATGAACTGTGTAGTGTGGCCACCCACCTTTCCCTGAAAGCCCATGCCGTTTATGGCTGTGTGCTTTCTCACTTCACTTGGCATCTACAAACTGCATCCACCGTCAGCTCTTTTGCACAAGTTTTGGTTTCTTTCAAAGGGGAAATGTGGAATGCCTTCTGAAGCAATTTGAAAGCAGAGATGTCCTTGAGTTTCTATGAGTCTTTTTAGCTTCACCATTCTTGTTTTCACATGGAATTCAACAATTTTGGATGATTCCTTTCCAAGCATTCCACTTTGTTTCTATAGAAACATCAACTATTTTCACAGAACCATTTGCCTAATTTACAGTATAATACAATCTATGTCAGTCTATAGGCATGGAATTACCTGAAGTGTTCTAGGACAAGAGAATTCTCTGGGCAGGAAACTAAACCTTAGGAGTCACCGTGCTAATATGCAGGAGACCAGATTGGGGATTTGCAAGCAGGGTCCTTCTCAGGGCATTCAGAAAATGAGTTCCCTCAGGAGGTCTACCAAGAGCAAGGGCCACATTAGCACTGTCAGGCGGTTGGCTCATGAGAGGAAACAATGGAGAGCTATTGCCTAGTAGGCATTCCCTAGGAACAGCTACCAAATGTTCTTTGGAAATGCATTAAATCCACCTAGCAAGGAAAAGAAAGGATCAGCTTTGGGAATCTGATCCTTTGAGGAATCAAGGCCCAACTATAATATAACTCAACCAAGCAAGAATTCCCTATCCCTAAACACCCTACCTTAGAGGAATGAGACACTTTGGTGACAATAAGTGGAGGATTTGAGGGAAATAATCATCAGGGTGAGGAATAAGTTAGGAGTTGGCTGTACTCTTCACAAAGAGAGATTTCTCCACTGAAACAATCACTGATGTGAAGTATAATATGTGTATACTGTAGCCATCTTGAGTCTTTGCAAAGATAACACATTTTAGTTACTAAATTTTTTCTGACTTTTACAATAAAAATGACCACAATGTTTGCAAAATTACTATTTGAATAATCATCATTACTCCCATTTTTATTAAATTTGAGTTTTATTGGTGATGTAAACTTAACACATACTTTCAGTCCCACCTTCTCATCTCCCTTCCTTATTGCAGGCCCTTTGCTCTTGTTCCTGTCCTTTTGTTTTGTGGTCTTGTGAGTTTAACTAGGCTGTCTGTGTGATTATAGACTTGGAACTATCCCTTCTCCCAGAACCCATCATTAACTGATAATCCAGCAGGAAGGAGGTGGAACTGACAAGCCTTCCTCCTCTCTCTCTGACTGTTCATGGGTCCTATGCTGTACAGACCCAGTGAGGGCAGCTGTGACTTCTGTGAGTTCATGACTGCAATGATAGTCATATGCAGAAGACAATATTTCTTCCCTTCTTCCTGTCTCCTGTCTTGCATTCTTTCATCACTCTCTTCTAAGGTGTTCTCTGATCATAGAAGGGGTACTATAAATTTCCTCTTTAGAGAAGAACATTAAATCATCCTTTATTCTAAGCACTTTTGTCAGTCAAGAGTTTCTGGATTCACTGCCATTCACTTCAGTAAGTGTCCATGATTAAGTTTAGGAGTAGCTTTTGTCTATGGGTATAAATATAAATGTTTAGAAGGTGGTATGATTCCATGTCAGTTTAACTAAACAACATTATCTAAAAAAATTTCCCTAAGGCTTATGTTCTTCCTAGCCATGGACTTTTACTGGGTTTACCAGGTCTGGATTCCTTCCTATGGTGCAGGCCTCAAATCTGATCAGAGTACTGTGGGTTTCCCCATAATAGGTATACCATTATAGCACTGAAAATTTACCATATTAGGTAGGGTTATAGTTTGTAGTGTTCACAGCTGGGTGATACCTATGTTCCCTCAGAGGCCTGTATAATACATTATGAAAGTTAGTTAAAGCCAGCTACCAGGGAAGAAGATTCCATCTCAGTTTCAGTTTGATTTCTCTATATCTTGCAGCCAAAGTATATATTGTTTTCAGCAGCAGGGTCTTATATTCTAGTTCTTGAGGACAATCAAAACGAATGGGAAGAAAGAGCCTGTATTATTTGAGAAGCTTGTGAAGCTTCACAGACCAACAACCCAGAAAGAGTGTTCCAAACTTGGCACTGGGATTTTTGTTTAATGGTCATTTAACAAATATTAGAACCTATGACTTCTAAGATCTCATGGATCTAAAAAGCTTCTATACAACAAAGGAAGCAGTCAAGTGAGAGAAGAGACAGCCTATAGAATAGGAGAGAAATCTTTGTCAGCTATGCATCAAACAGAGAATCAATACCTAAGATGCACAAGGAACTCAAGAAACAAAACATCAAGAAAAATAAACCAATTCCCCCCCCCAAAAAAAAAGACCATAGATCTTTAGAGTTCTTTAAAGAAGAAATGTAAATGGCTAGCAATCATTTTAAAAGTATTCAGCATCATTAGCTATAAGATAAATGCAAATTAATGGCTATTATCAATACAACCAAGGACAGAAAAGACCAATGAGGCAAGGGAAACGACCATTCACTGTTAGTGCAAGTGCAGCCACCATGGAAATCAGAGGAGAATTTCTTACAGAACTAGAAATAAATCTAACATATGATCCAGCTATAGTCTTGATTATAACTGGGCTGTATGCTCAAAGTTATAATCTTTACTTATTTACACCTTACTACAGAGATGGTTGTTTATCTGCACTCATTGTTCCTTTATTCAAAAATAACCACAATATGGAATCATCCATCAACTAATGAGTGGGTAATGAAAATATAGTATATACACATGATGGAATTTTATTCAGCCATAAAGAAAAAATGAGTTTTAAAATTCCTCTTCTTGTACTTACATATTTGTCTGGAAGAAGTGGAAACTAGTGTTGTGGTGGTGTGTATGTGGAGGTGAGAGAACAGCTCAGGGGGAGTCAGTTCTCTCCCTCCACCATAGTTAGCACATAGTATGTATAAAACATCATGGAAGGTACAAGCATAAATAATGAATGTACAGAAAGAAAAATAAAAACAAATAATTGTGAATTCCATTGTGCAGTTCACCTCTCTCTGGCTTTGGAAGAGCTTCGTTGAATTCTTTTGGCATTTGTAGCAACATGGCAGAAGCTCCCTTTGTACAAAATCAATAAAACTTGTGAAGGACTGTTGGTTGCAGGGAGAAATACGATATCATGATACTCCGACAACATTTGAATCCATAGCAAAGACTAGGTGATTTGTTGGGTGGTTGATCAATTAAAGCTTATTACCATATGATTGACACCCTAAGAAATGTAATCAAAGTAAAAACAAAAGCTTTAAATGGGAAAACCTCAAAGAAGATGCCCATGACATTTCAAGTAACACAGGCAGTAGTTCTTTAAGTTGAAGTCATGATCTTGAAGCTAAATATAATAGGCTAGAAAACCGCAGAATTTAGATCATGGTTTGTTTTTATCAGAATGGTTTAGGAACAGAAACTAAGACGTGTAATCTTTAGTACACATGACACTAGAGTCTTACATCATTTAGATATTGTTAGTGAAGGACACTGGATCAGTTATGTCTTCATGCATCGTATTTGTGTTGGCACAAACATTTATGTATCTGTTAAGAGCACAGATTCATCTGGAAATGCTGATAAACTGGTTCCTATGGTGTCATCAATATTTAAGCACTATAATCTATGTACTTATTCATATTTCCATATAAGTTTTGTTTATTGATAAACCTTTTGGTGTGGATATAATAATACAGGTTTTATGTATTATGTAAATTTGATGATAATAATTCTGAGCACTCTAAAGACTCTCAATAGATTTCATGTTTAGATATTAAAGTGCAAATCATATCTATTGCAGTTTTTGACAGCCATGTTTGTGAGATTTCATGACGTAGCTTCTGACATTTTGTGGGTTAGGGAGGAAGCTCACAAGACCCCAGTCTTAGACAGATAACTACAAGCAACCAAGGGGTACTGAAAGTAGGAGAAATGATCTTTTTGAGGGAAGAACACATCAATTGGTTATCTAATACCAAATAGTCAGCCATGAAAATATAAGACAAACAATATTCAGACTAAGAATGTTGTATTTCTTTATTTAGAAATACACAGCCGTGCATGCGCACACAAACACACACACACACCCTCTGGAAAGTTATTTCCATTATGTGAAATGCACATGTCTTTCTTTGAAGACACAGTAGATGATAGTACAGTAGGAAGCTTGAAGAAATGAGTAGGGGTGGATTATGGACTTAGACAAGAGGCTGTGCAAACTAGTATGGGTGTGTGATTAGAGGTGGGGTGGGCTTTGTGCTGTCTAATCTGAGCAAGGAAGAAATAAACAATTAACCCCACTTGGGTTCAAGATAGATGACCGTGATGAGACAAGGGTTAATAGTATGAGGACTATAGATGATAAGGGTAGAAGTTTATTTTAAATAAGTCTTTATGCATACTCTTGATATAAGTTAAAAGCTTCTTGTTATTAAATAATATTTTTATTCTTTGAGAAGTCATATAAAATATAATGATGAGATTCTTTTCCCTTCCCTAACTCTTCCCAGTTCTGTCCCCACCTCCTTATCCTTCATGTTCTTTTTCTCCCTTAAAAACAAAAACAAAACAAGTCTGATTAGGACTCAATGACAACTCTTGAACATGGGGATGCCCTGGAGTGTCATTGATGTATCCAGTGTCACTGCATTGAAGAATCTGATTTTCTTCTCCAAGAAGCTACCAATTATGAATAGCTTTTGACAAGGGATGGGATTATGTGCCTACTTCTCCTTCCTCATCCTAGGATTTTGTCTGGTTTGAGCTTGAGCAGGTCTTTTGCATGCTATCACAGTCTTTGAGTTCATAGATGTATCTGCCCCATTATGTCTGGAAAACACTGTTTTCTTGGAGTCATCCAACACCTCTGATCCTTACAGTCTTTCTGCCCTTCTTCTGTATGGACCCCTGAACCAAGAGGGTTGGGGCATGTTGTAGACAAGCCAGTTAGGGCTGAGCATTCCAAAGCCACTCTTCCTCTACGCATTGTCTAGCTGTGGTTTCTGTGTTAATTACCATCTACTGCAAGAAGTAGCTTCTTGGATGAGTGTTGAATGATACACTGATGGTTGGGTGTCCCAGTCCTGCGTGTGTGTGTATGCATGCGTGTGTGTGTGTGTGTGTGTGTGTGTGTGTGTGTGTGTGTGTGTGTACCTGACACATGCCAAGGTTATCTAAGGAAGATCAATTGGAAACAAAATGCCTCCCAAGATTGGTTTATAGGGAAGTCTATGGGGCATTTTCTTGATTTATGATTGGTATGGGAGGGCCCAGCTCATTGTGCATGGTGCCACTTCTGAGAAAATGGTCATGGAAGCTGTAGGAAAACACGATGACTAAGCCATGAGGAGCCAGCCAGTGAAGCAGCACTCTCTCATGCCTTCTGCTTCAGTTCTTTTTAAAAATTTGTTTATTTATTCAAGATACATCCTGATCAAAGCCCTCTTCCTCCTCCCCACACAAGTCCTACTCTTCCACCTGCTTCTTCTTTCCCTCTTCTGCTTCTCTTCAGATGAGGGGAGCCCCCCCATCAACCCACCCTGGTTCATTAAGTTGCATCAGGGCTAAGAGTGTCCTCTACCACTGTGGCCAGACAAGGCAGCCCAGCTAGGATAAATTGTTCTAGGAACAGGCAACAGGGTCCATGTCATTGGCAGCCCCCTGCTCCACTTGTTAAGGGGTCTGCATGAAGACCAAGCTGTTCTTATCTATAGCATGCTACCCTGCTTGAATTCCTGTACTGAGTTGTCTCAACAATGGAATATCCTGGAATTTGTAAGATAAAATGAATCCTTGCCTCCCCAAGTTACTTTTGGTCATTCTATTTTATCACAACAATGGAAACCCTAACTAAGGCAATGAGTATAACAATATACCATTATGGGTTGGTTTATTGCTATGTTCATTTATCAAAATAACAGTAATAGGTTTCCCTCTAGACCTATGACCTATCCAGGTTTCAGGTACTTGGCTTCATAGACAGTTTCAGATGTGGGTTTCATGTAGTGGAGTGTAAGATTTTGACTAAGAACTAATTCATGGACAGTCTTAGCACCTTCCAGGTAGGTAAGTATGTAGCTCTTGCTTTAATTGCACATATGATACTCCCAAGATCAGATCCCTTGACACGAATTTCCTTTCCAAACTCAGAGCAACTTCCAGTGGAATTAATCGTAAATTAAGAGTTACATGAGATTCTGTTGTCTCCATCAGATTCTTTGAGTTCAATTTCCTAGAAGCAAGATATCAACTGTTCAGCACTGTACAGACAGTACCTGGAAACATGCCAATTCATAGTACTGTATATTTAATATCATGGTCAGTTTGGTCATCAGCAACAGATTATCATAACCTCCATAGCTTAGCATTCGTGCATGTCTTTCTTTTCTAGAGGTTGGAATTCTGAATCCTGTGATCCTAGTGAAACAGGGCTATGTTCTTGGTATGAAATCTCCTTATGGTTTAAGCATTTTAGCTGTGTCCTCACATGGCAAAAATAGACCAAGCTGACCCTCCATCATATTTCTGTTAAATCACTGATCCTTTTCAGGAAGCCTTCCCTAATAGTTTTGTAACTATCCCAAAAGTCCCACCTCTTTAAATTTAGTTTTTTTGCAATAAATATGTATCAAATTATATTAATCCTATAACAGTGATTTCAATTTTTGATACAAAGGCCTCTCTGAGTTTGGACCTAAGACTAGTAGCTTCCACTTCTTGGCACTATGGGTCAATTTAGAGCAGTGGTTCTCAACCTCTGGGTCACAACCACTTTGGCAAACATCTGTCTCCAAAAATATTTGCATTATAATTCTTAACATCGCCAAAATTACAGTTATGAAGTAGCAACAAGGTTTTTGAAGACCATCTATCTATCTCCATATATTTGGATAAGCAAATGTTGCTTGTCTCTTAGAAACTTGATTTCTGATTAACTTAGAAAACATCTGTGATAAACTACGCTAGTACCTAAAAAAATGACATGTTTGAATGACTATAGGTTTGCATTTCTTAATTATCCTAAACAGTTTGTGACAGTTGCTATCAAAAGGCCAAAACTTCACATTGCATTTTTTGGTTGTGAGCCTAGCCTTTAATGGCTGAGCCATCTCTCCAGTCCTCACATTGCATCAATACAGATGTAGCCAAATATAATCTTAATTTTGTATCAATATACAAAGATAGAAAGCATACACTATAATCTATCCCTTTTTCTTTATCGTTCCTATATTATATCTATATCCTTTTTTTTTTCAAGTCTTTCCCCCCTACATAGGGGAGAAGGAAGGATAAAGAAAAGAAAAAGAGAGAAATCCCTGGGTCTAACCTCCAAAACTTATTTAACAAGACCATTTAAAAACTTGTAACCAATCCCCCTTAATAACAACAAATATCTATAACACATCAAATGACTAGAAGGGGGGGGACTGAAATCACCCACCCCACCTTCTGAGAGTGGGATGAAGCTCTCTTAAAATTACTTCCCATTGATTTGGGATGTAGGAAACCTGTTTGGGTGCCCAAATAAGAATGGAAAAATGGTTAAGCAAGTTAATAGTAACTTGAAATTTCATGTTCAATCTTTTTATGGTCAACTATTTAAATGTCCTAAGAAGTTTGTAGTGAGAGGCTGAACATCAGGGTTTTACTGAAGACAGTCTGTGGGACTGAACCATCTTAGCCATTTTGAGTTGTTCTGATTGTAGATGTTTGAGGAAACAGCTATTGAAAAAGTCTGTGAGGCTGGATCATTTGGGTTACTTGTCTTCTTTGGTGTCTGGTACCTTTTCTTCAGAAGTTTTAGTTGTCCAGTTGTCCCTTGACATCTGTAAAATATGGCATTCAGAGATGTTTTCTTAACTTCACATTTTTTGATACTGAGACATGTCAGCTCCTGACATCATCTCTCATTTTACTCCCAGTAATGATGTGCATTGCAGAATCTCCATTTGGAGGTTGCATCAGTGGCAAGCTTGTCACTGGGAAAGAGAAGTCCTTTGCTTCAACTGTAGACAGAATGCTCTCCAAAAAGGACAAAGGTGTGCATGTGTTGTGCATGTGTGTGTGTGTGTGTGTGTGTGTGTGTGTGTGTGTGTGTCTGTGTGTTTCGTCAGTTTCTCTGGCTCCTCAAAGGGAATTGTTATCTAGAAAACTTGGGCTGCACAGGTTACAGGAGGAGAGAAGCACTTCCTACCTCTGAAAGTCAGTAAACTCATGTATCTTTGAAGAAGAAATGTAATTGTTCTATTTTAAGAACTCACTAAATGGCTGAAAAGATAACATCTAGTGCCAAGAATACATGTATACTCACATGTGTATACACTGACAGAAGCAAAGGCCTTCCAGGTCTTGGCCAGGCATTCTGATTCTGCTCCAGACAGTGTTCAGACAGTGGCAGTGTGCAAGCATCTTGGATCCAGGATGAAGGGCATGTGCTTCTAGTGATGGATTGCCAGAGCATCTGGCAATCAACTCTGCATAGTCTCTCTTCCTAGTGGCAGAATTAAGTCACCCATCCAAGTCCAACGCTGATGGGGCATGGAAGACTATTCCAGTGAAGTGGTGGGAGGAGGAGGGGTACAGATGCTGAAAGATAATTGAATTTATCACAAAACCATTTCACTACACAATATTACACCAGCACATCATTAATTTTTCTCACTCAATTTCTGGATAATGTCTTATATAAACACATTATATTTATGTTTGGTTCAAACATGCAAATCAATGTCCAAAAAATAAGCCCCAGGATTGACTGTAATTTGACTGACATTTTCTTAATATAGATCTGCTGCCTTTTCAAAATACTATTCAAGATGTTCCACTCAGGTTCTCCCCATAAAGGAACTTTTTCAGGTCTCCAGGATGTCTTTCATGACCAAATTCCAGTGAGCCTGCTGGTCCCCTCTACCCTATCCAGCTGCTTTTCCACGGCCCTATTAGACTTGGGGCACCCTGCTGCTTCCTGCATAGCTAACCACATTTTCTGGATAGATCACACCTGCCTGTCACATTGATGCACAAGTGACATCTCCTCTCAACTTTTCATTGAAAGCATAATTTAAGTATATCATTCAAACGTGTCATTGTGTTAGGTACTAGGACAGTCTATCACAGTTATTTTCTAAGCTAATCAGAAATCAAGTTGCTAAGAGACAAGCAACATTTCCTTATCCAAATATAAAAGATAGATAGGTGGTCTTAAAAAACCTCAAGAGATCTGCAGAATATGCATTCAAAGATGTTTTCTTAACTTAAGATTTTTTTATTTATATTGAGACATGTCAGCTCCTGGCCATACCTCCTATCCTACTCCAACTAGAAGAAGAGCATCGAAGAATCTCCAATTGGAGATGGTTGAATTAGGGGCAAGCCTATCTCTTGGCAAGAAAAATCCCTTGCTTCAACTGTGGACAGAATGCTGTCCAAACAGGACAAAACTTGGAAGCAGGGAAGTCGGCAGCCTCACTCTGCCAAGACAGGGTAGATAAGTCCTTCGTAATTCCTGCTTTCAATCCATGTATGTAGGAAAAATGGGGCCCAACAGCTGAAGATTGATGATATAATGTATGGAGAGAAATTGGGAACTGTCCAGGCAGCCACTGGTATGTCATTTCTTAGTTTTGGAAGCTGCTGGCCCTGCACTTCCTGTATAATCAGATATATTTATCCCTCTCAGGTCTCTGAGGTGGTTGAAGACTAGAAAGCTAGAGTCTCATAGTTAAATTTTTAGTTGTTTAGGAATTAAGAGGCTGTTTTGGATCTAAGAAGATGTTTTTAAAATTGTGATGCAAGTTAGGATGGAAGCTGAGTTTGGATATAGAACTTTAAATTCATGGAGATGATTAGATAGTAGAATGTTAAAGTCAGATGCCAAATACATATGGACTGGACATT
This sequence comes from Lophiomys imhausi, assembly GCA_907164525.1. Lineage (NCBI taxonomy): Eukaryota > Metazoa > Chordata > Mammalia > Rodentia > Muridae > Lophiomys > Lophiomys imhausi. The sequence continues at coordinate 2,521,145 of CAJQZJ010034157.1, read as the reverse complement.
GGGAATGTATGCTAAGCAATATAACCCTCATAACTGTGGCCTAATTACCTCTGTTGTTTTGTATTGTATCTATTATTATAAGAGAAAGAGCCATTTGTTGGACTGAAAGGGGGAGCTGTTGGGGGGAAAGATATACCTTAAACTTTAAAAAAAAGGAAGGAGATGGGGGTGTTGAGGGGGAAGAGGGTGGGAGGGTGGGACTGGACAGGTGAGTAGGGAGGGGATTGTGATTGAGATGTAACTTGAAGAAATAAAAAATAAATTTAAAAAAGAATGTATTTTCAAATCCTTGAGTTAGTGAGTTAATACCTTGAAAGTTCAGTTTTCTCTTTTCAGATAACTAAGTCTCCCAAGTTTGAAGACATATAGACCAGCACAATTTTGAGCCACATTCTGGTGGTTCACAAAGCCTTAATCCTTCACTGAGTGAATGGACTTCTCTGTGCCTTGCCTTTATTAATAACTCTATGGCCCTAACTCTGGCTATGGTTTTTGAGGTCAAGTGAGAGAATGACTGTAATTTCTAGCTCAGTAATATACTGACATTAGGCAGTCAAATCTCAAGAACGGAAGATGGGTTTGGTTTTTCTTCTTTCCCGAGAGTGGTTCTCAAGTTGCATCATGAGAACTTTATAATCTTATTGTACCAACTTCCAGGTGTGGCCAAGAGTGGTCCTGGATACTGCCATGACTATGAGCTAAAGTTATAAATGAGAGTAGAAGGTCTATAGGAAAATCTATGTAGACTCCAGAACAATGAGGTGAGGGACATTTGGAACAACTGCAAAGGAGCCTCTGTGTTAAAACGTGTGCAATACAAAATCCTGTAATTCCATTATTCAAAGCTGTAAGTAGGCAAACTGTCCAAGTATTTAGTTTTTAAGTCATTAATTTAACAATTAATCATTTTAAAGGTGACAGAGAAGACACAGAATGTCACCAACAGTACTGCTGCATGTCCCTTAAGACAGTTTTCATGCATGTGTCTTCATTGTTCTACTTTCATAAAAGCATGTTCTTGCTGGTTGACAATGTCCCCTGGCCATCTTCTCTCCACATCCAACCCTCCCCTCTCCCTTTTCTCCCTCCAGTCAGTCTACCTCTTTTTCCTAGTTTCACTTCTACTTTCATGTTTCTTATAGACACACATGTTCTTATATATCAATATAAGAGCTAGAATCCACAAGTGATAGAAAACATAAGTTTTTCTTGGATCAGCTCAGTTCAAAATGATAACCTCTGGTTGCTAGTTGCATATGATTTCTTACAAATGCCATAACTTTGCTTTTTTATGGGTGAATAAAATTGAGTATGGAGATAGAGATAGAAATAGATATAGATATAAATATAGATATAGATGTAGATATACACACACATACATTTCATTCCTCTGTTAATTGACACTAGGCTGAACCCATAATTTGCTATTGAGAATAGTGTGTGTTTTAAGTGAAATAATTTTAGTTGGTAATTCACAATAAACCAAATGAACAGTCAGTGATATCTAGTGCCAAGAATACATGTATACTCACATGTGTGTACACTGACAGAAGCAAAGGCCTGCCAGGTCTTGGCCAGGCATCCTGATTCTGCTCCAGACAGTGTTCAGACAGTGGCAGTGTGCAAGCATCTTGGATCCAGGATGAAGGGCATGTGCTTCTAGTGATGGATTGCCAGAGCATCTGGCAATCAACTCTGCATAGTCTCTCTTCCTAGTGGCAGGATTAAGTCACCCATCCAAGTCTAACACTGATGGGGCATGGAAGACTATTCCAGTGAAGTGGGGGTGGAGTATAAAAGATATCCTCACAGAAGAGTGCCTTAAAATATTTATATCAGTAAAAAACATTGATCAATGAACTAACAAAAAAAATTTCCAACTTCAAATCAAGGATAGTTAAGGAAGGTTGTAAAAATGCCAAAGCTTAATCTGGTTATAATTATTGATCCATCGGCAACTGTAGAAACTACAGTCCGCAAGCCTCTTCCTTAGATCCCAACTCTTAGACATAGGACAGAAGAGAAACATTTTTCATTTTGTCTTAGAGACTGAATTGAGGGAAAAGATATCCACAGCCTTGGTCATTACTAACAAAATGATACTCTGATCTGAACAGAAAAGTGGGAATATAATTTTCAGACCTTTTAATCAGGACAATAAAAATGACCTGTTACTGCCTTAATGGTACCTTAGAAAAAGCATTAATGTATCCAATTCCTGTAAAACACAGAACATTTCCCCATTTCTGAAATGGATGTTCTCTAGAAGGTGATATATCAACATTTGGAGAAACTGACTTCATACCAATGAGTCTCTTCCTAGACCTATCAGAAATGCTGGGAGCATCCAAATAAGGAACAGTGTGTGATGGTGTCACTTGTTCTCATGTCTGTAAGGTCCTTCCACTGGGTGGCCTACAATGAACGGCTGACTCTGACTGTCCTGAGTATATGCCTCACAGAACAGCGGCCAAGAGGTGGCAGTACATCTTTAGGAAAATGTTTATTTCACATCAAAAACTTTCTTCTAAATACTACTTACAGATTTGGTTTTTGAACCATGCAATGATACATATTTGTGGACTATCTCCATGCAGATAAAACATGCCAAAATATCTCAGTTAAACTGAGCTTCTGAAAGCATTTGTTCCCCTAGATTTGTTTCTTTCTGAGTGTATGAACTGAAATGACGTAACAGGTTTGGCTGTACAGCAACTGACTCTATCTTCGGGGTCAGGAAAGTTTTACGGCCTCACCTGACCCATTATCACTGATTGTAGTGATTTTCCAATGGAAGGCTTAGAATCTTACTCATCAGGATATTATGAAAACCAATGTCTTGGTTTATATGGATTATAAATAAATATTTTCCCCACAAATGGTAGATACTGAATTAAGAAATTTTTAAAAATTGATTCTGTCTTCCTTAAGTCCAAACTCTACCATAGGTTTCATGAAAATATTTGTCAATCACTGTACTATTTGACAACTTTTTAATGTTAAATATGTATTTTAATTACATTTTTAAAATGACCAGTGTCAGAACAGGAAATGGAACAGTCGTGCTGTGAAAGTATATCTGAGTGTGGATTTTCAACACCCATGTAAAACTTGGGTGTGGCTATATGTCCATGTGCTTGTAGAGGCCTGTAACCCCAGCACTGGAAGAACAGACACAGGCTGATCCTTGGGGATATTGCTTCTAATACAGTCTAGTGGAAAAGACAATCACCAGGTTCAGTGGGCAATCCCTTAAAAAAATAAAGTGGAATACAAAAGAAAATGATACCCAAAGTTAACCTTGAGCCTCTATATATGAAACATATGCATACATGTGCAACCCACCCACATATATATATGTACACATGTACACACATATATAAAACCTCTACACATACAACACCCCAAAATTTAAATTGTAAATATAATTATAATTATAAATTATCCAAATTACATTCCTCTGCCTTTCTTAGATTAGGGATTTTTAGTTTCTTAAACTTTGTTCCCATATTCAGTGAATTTATTACAAATTAGTGATACTAAATGATCAGTGTTTCTTAAAATATTAGTTTACCATCTTGAAATAAGGCATTAAACTAATGCTCACTGATCAGAGTCTGAAAACGGTAGTTTTGTTTCATGGGTTCCATTTCTGTTGGTCCTTAGAGGCAACTAAAGTTGAGCTCTCAAGGCAGCAGATCTTGTGAACACTATGCTTTGACATATAAATTATAAACTACTATAAATGACATCCAGGCTATTAATCAGCTTCAATAAAGTAGCAATATTATATCTATCTGTGTTTTGCAAAGATGTATAGTGAATGAAGGTGTCTATAAGAGCACAATTAATATAAAGGTCAATATATCTCTTTAAGTCATTAAATTATTAAAACATATACCTATATGGGACTTGTGAGGCCAATCATGTTTAAATCTTTTGAAACAGCTTTCATAGCAGCCTTGATGTCAAATTTCTAGTGGTCTGTATTTTGCTGAAGGCTAGTTTATAAGCCAGCTGGGACAGGGAGTGAGTTCCTTAAAAGTGTGGCACATGCTCTGACCTCCATTCCCTCTCAGTCTTCCTGAGACTTTAAGGGTAGTGTTTCATGACACTGGCAATCTCTCTCTCTCTCTCTCTCTCTCTCTCTCTCTCTCTCTCTCTCTCT
>CAJQZJ010034157.1:2484339-2501741 GCA_907164525.1 Lophiomys imhausi | reverse complement strand
ACACACACACACACACACACACACACACACACACACACACACACACACACACACAGTACAAATGGGATGAGACCAGAACCCACATATGAATCCTACATATTAAAAACACTTTTATTGACTATGTTATTGGAGAACTTTGGCTTTTACCAGAGTCACACTGTCCCTGATCTTTGAGGAAATTTGGGGAGAGACTCACTCAAAGCTGAATGACTTATGACATTTAGCTCAGTGTTTGGTATCCTTATCCCGACTTTTTATTAGAAAGAGTAAATGCCACAATTCATGCAAAGAATGTCATCATAAATCAGTATAAGATGGTGGAAGGATAACTGTGTAAGGGAATTGTGGATGTGTAAAGGTAGGTGAAACATGTTCAGCTCATGAACTGCTTTCCTTGGGTTGACTCTTAGTTATGGTTTGAAGCTGAAGTGCAACTGAATGGCTTGTGTGTTTGAAAGTCTGGTTCTGTACTAGGTTAGACCCACTGGGTGAATCAATCGAGTGAGGCTTTTGAAGGTTCATCTCAGATCTGCTTTTGGTGCCATTCTTTGTCCTCTGCTTGCTGTGTGTGACCAGTTGTCTCATCCTTCTGCTTACATGACTGATCTCCTGTACCCACCGTGTATTCTACTTCTTGATGGACAGAGACCCTTGCGAACTCTAAGTCAGAATAAATCCAGTGAGCAGCTTCTGCCAGGCAGTGTATCAGAGCAACGAGGAAAGTGATGAAGAGTATCGACTACATTACTAAGTAATGTATGGCTGTTCAATACATTACACACAAATACGTTTGTTAAAAACAAATCTGAGAAAAATGAAATAAAGGTGCCGTGTTGAGAGTTAATTGTGGTTCATGGGAGTTAATTACCATGATAACTGCAGATTAAATCATTATCTACTAGGAAAACAGTGACATGTAAAGATCTGCCTATAAAGCAGAGGAGTAAATTAACAAACAGTCACCCAGTGGGTCTTCCTGACTTTTGCTTTTTTCCAGTTTATTAAGAACAAAAGCATTATAAAAGTCCTATTATTTCTATCATCAGATATTCCTAATAGCGACTCCCTCAATTCTTTCTTTTTTTAATATTTTTTATTACTTCAAGTTACATCTCCATTACTGCCCCTTCCCTCCACTCCCTCCCAGCCCAACCCTCCCACCTTCTACCCTCTCTCCCACCCATCCCATTCCTCCATTGTTGGGTGCCTCCGTGTATCAACCCCTCTCAGTTCATTAATCACATAAAGTCTAAGAGCTTCCTCTTGCTCTGGAGGCACTCATGGCAGTTCCACTAGGGTGGAGTGTCCCACTAATAGGTAACCAAGTCCATGTTCCTGTTCTTTTGGGTCTATTGACTGTAGGATTGTTATCCTGTACTATATGGCTAAAATCCAGTTATAAGCAATTAGATGCCATGTGTATCTTTCTGAGTCTCAATTAGCTCACTCATGATGAGCTTTTCTAGTTCCATCCATTTGGTTGCAAATTGCATAATTTCATTGTTTCCGATAGCTGAGTAGTATTCCATTGTGTAAATGTACCACAGTTTTTTATCCATTCTTCAGTTGAAGGACATCTGGGTTGTTTCCAGTTTCTAGCTATTACAAATAAATCTTCTATGAACATAGTTGAGAAGATGTTCTTGTGGACTGGTGAGGAATCTTTTGGATATATACCCAGGAGTGGTGTATATGGCTGGGTCTTGAGGTAGAGTTATTCCAAGTTTTCTAAGATATCACCAGACCATTATGGAAATCAGTATGGTGATATCTTAGAAGACTCCCCCAATTTCTAATGTCAAATGTATCCTCATATCAAAGTAGAATGTTTGACTTCAAGCAGCTCACGATTAGTTGAGGTCCATTCATCATCTCACAGTAGGTTTATAATTTAGATAAAGGAACAGACAAACATAAAAACAACTATAAACACAGCAGTCATTTTGGTATAACTTTTCCTATAGGCATTCTTAAAATATCTAACTTTTGGAGCTGGAAAGGTGACTCCATGGCTAAGAACACTTTCTGCTCTTGCAAAGGACCTTGGTTTGGCTCCCAGCACCCACATAGGGGCCCCCAACTTCCTCTAAGTCCAGTTCCATGAAATACAATGCTGTCTTCTGACCTCTGTGGGCACTGGGCATGCACAAGGTGAACAGACATATGTGGGGACACTCACACATATACAAAGAGTAAACTAAATTAATCTTTCAAAAATAAATAAAATATATTAGTTTTATATTGTGCGTTACAATGTTAATTGTTTTGAACCACACAGCAAATTATTTCTAAATTTATCATGTGAGTTTAGTATATCTCTTTTATTGATAAATGATTGTCTTTGTCTTCTATTCTATGTGAAATAGGTGTTATAATCACAGAAAAAGAAACTTGTGACCACGTGATGAAAGATTGTTGGTTGCATGGTTATGTGATATTTTTACAGGTGTTTATTTCTCATCATATCTGCCTCATCTTGAAAGTGTTATTATTGCTAAGTTTCCTGGCACAACAAGCCTCCTTTCTCCGCACCTAAACATATTAACAATAATTTCTCTCTGTATTTGTTATTCAGAAGTTTGATTGTAATTATACACAGAACTCACATGGCATGGTGCCTAGCACATGCCAAATTGTCTGAGTAGTTATAGGTGAGCAGGGGAAGGGTCAGGGGAATTCAGAAGTATCCTGAAGTTCTGAGAAGTCATTAATAATGCAAAGCTATTGACAGAGTTCTGAGTCCTTCAATAGATTTTCTAAGTTAATTAATCTCCTGAATATCTACTTTAAGTCCAATTATGTTTAGTAACATAAAGTCACTTACTTTTTCCTTTATGTGAATATAAGACATATAATGCCCATGATAACCCTACTTTAAATATAGAAAATCCAAGTTTCATTTTTTGGGCTTCTGCCCTCCAGTATCAGTTGATTCTTTCAGCCCCAAGCCACATTAGAATATATTATCTGCTATCATCTGCTTGGATATTTGTGTCTTGATTTTGGAGCTGAACACAATGTTTGGGGAAATCATAGCTCAAACAAGTTCAGCATTAACTCTCTCTTGATTAGAATTCACTCTTCATACATGTATGTCTCTTAACTTGACAGCAAAAGTCTAAGAAATTACAGATCTGTTTGATTCTTTGTTTTCTCTCTTTGTTTTTCATGCTCAAATGAGCGCATAATAAATACTATTAAGCCCAAACTGATTCTAGATGCCACACCACTAAATTTTACTTATATTCATTTCTGGCTTTCAGGAGATTGGTGGGTAAATGGGACTAAGAATGAGTAACTCACTGTACCTTGACCATCTGAAATCTTAAATGCATCTCTTAAAGAAACTTTTCTCACCCCATGCTTCTGCTGTCAAAAGAAACTGTTGTCAGATCTACATTCCTTCATTTTCTGCTAATATATAGCATAGCTCATGGGCCATAGAAGGAAATAAAGCCCCTGGGCCAACTGGCTTGCAGTATGCAAAGAATGGTGAACAGGCCTGACATGCTTAATATATGTTCTCTATGTTAACCTTCAACAGTAGTCTGGTGGGCAGTTAAGAGTACTGTAGTTATGGGGGTAGGACATGAACCTTTCTGATCAAATGGAAAAAGAACCACGTGAACACAAGATTTCTAAATCCTAAACCCATAAAAGGCAGGTGCATAGACATAGGCACTGGGAACTCATGAAAGTCATGAGTTACAAAATACCTGAGTTTCAGAAATTTCTGTACATGGTCATCTGGATTCATTATTTTGAGGTCTGTGGCAAGATAGAGGTATCAAAATGTCAGAAGTTGACCTAGGAAAGCTGCTTGCTTCAGTGGTACCAGGAAACAGAGAATGAGTCATACTGTCATAAAACATTTTTCAAAATCATTTAAGTTTTATTCTATTTCCCTAGGATAGATTAGAACATCCTTGATAATCCCTGCTCATGTAGGTTAGGTAAGGAGAATCATAACATATACTCCAGCACTAGAGTTGGGGCTACCAATCAACTGAATTTTTATACAAGTGAATTATAAGCTGTCCACATAAATAATTAATTGACATCTCAGCAATATAAGCCATATTGGATTCTTCCTCCCCAATTTCAAAAGGACAGGATGAAAAAATATGCAGCTAAAATCTTGAGTTTTCATCAGACTACAGAAATAGAGAGAGAGAGAGAGAGAGAGAGAGAGAGAGAGAGAGAGAGAATCAAGTTTGGAGGAAGTGAGGAGGTGGAAGTAGATCTTCAAGGAGTTCAGGTAGATAGATCTTCAAAGAGTTAAGGGGAGGAAATGGGACAGGAAAGGGGAATGTCACAATGAGATGCAGTTTGGTACAATTACACAGTCTATTAAAAATCTAGAATTTTTCTTCCTAAAGATTTGAAGATAAAACCAAATAATAATGATGTAATGAGCATCTTTTTGTGGGACTGGGCTCCAGATAGATGAATTCTCTTAAGACATTCTTTAGTTGCCTGTGAATATGCAAGAGGCTGCTTGTAGTTACACTTAGTCACAAGTGCCTGTGCCTTACAAATATTAATGCCATGTCAGACCTGCCACAACAGGTTCACTAGGAGCTGTGTGACCCTCCTCCTCCTTATGTTGAGGATGTAGCCAATGCCCTACTGAAATGTCAGTGGCTTCCACAGAACACTCCACCACCCTGCCCTCGAGACACTGGATCTTACACTTTGTTCACTGCTGTTCTCTAAGGTGTCTTGCTATGTCCTCTCCTCTTTGGTTTGGTCATGTGTCTTGTCTCAGTATGTTGTCTGTACCTTGTCCCCTGTCCTATGGCCTGGTGTAAGTTTGTAACTTCGTATTGATTTGACTGATGTTTCTGAAAATGGTGATGGAGCCATTTCCCCAGTTGTGTTTACTAGTGAATGCTTAGTACCAGTGAGGGCAAACCAGCCAAGCCCTTCATTGCTCTGGAAGCCCCTACCAATGCTGTCCCCTTCAAACATCACTGTCTAATTTGGGGCTGAGTAAATGCCCTTGGGATGCCCTGTATTGCTTGGGTCTTTATTGTTTGGCTCAGAAGGATCTAGGGCTTACAACAAAGTACATGAGCATTCAATGCCAAGTATGGGCTAGAAGATGCTACAAGCTGAGGGCACTTCTTACTGAATTTGCATTTGCTCCTTCCCTCTTCTCATTGGTTTTCTTCTGTGGAAACGCTAAAATGTTTGCCAGTCTATGGGCATCTGTTCTCCTTAAATCCTGCAGTCATATGATCTCCCTGCACTGTGAATCAGTATATCCCTTTCCTTCAGCTGTTGAGCTCCGTCAATCTGTTCACTCCCTACTGCAATTTTGCAACTTCCACTAAATATTGAGAATTGGCACTGGTCAAAGTCATCTTAGAGAAGACTAGGAAATGTTTCATTGTCATAAATTTCACTCTTGGAACCTCAGTGTCACATAATTGCTGGTCAACCTAACACTTCTCCCTGTGTAGCTTCTCCAAACCAGGAAAGACAATATAATGGAAAAATCAATACCAATTCTATCTTCCAAACATTTGAAAGTCCATTACTGTAAGACTGCAAAATACAAGTGAAAAAAAATCAAAGTCACTAAATTATTAGAAGTCAATTTAAAAAAAAACACCCCTTAAAGTCTAAATACAGAGCTTACAGAAGTGGTTAAAAAATAAAAAGTATACATAACAGAATGTCTGTCAATATCATTCAATGCATTTACATACTGAATACAACCCTGAGATAAACACAGCAGTAAAGAAGATATGAGATCACAGAGACGAAAAAAAATCTAAAATTGATTCAGAAAAGGCAATGAGTGAAACTAAAAGATTTTAGGAAAATATTAAAATAATTGAAATTCCCCTTCAACTGTGAAAGCAAAAATGGTAATGTACATAGACCTAGATGGTACCAGGAAGCCAGGAATCATGTACAAAGTTAGGACAACTATAAGCACACTCTGAGAGAAACTAGCATTTGTATCATTGGCCATGAAGTAAGAATTAACATTAGGGAGGTTTCTATATTCAGCCTAATGTTGCCCATGATTTATGAGGGTTAAATGAGATTCTGCCTAGGAATGAAAGGATGGGCTAGTGAATCTGTGGAGACTGAAGTCCTAACATTGAAAACTTTTGAGTTTTGTTTTACATTTGTTTGTTTTGTGTATTTTAATTTACTTTCCCTTAATTTTAAAGACACTCTCTGGCTAGAGTACATACCTGTAGCCCAGCTGTAGGGATGCTAAAAAAAAAAAAAAACAAAACAACCAGAGGGAATTGCACGTTCAAGGCCAGAATAGGCTTCATAGTGAGACATTGTCTCAGAAAACAAAATAACAGTATTAATAAAATAACAGGTGGTGATAATGGCAGGGAACTGATATGGATTTAGAATGTCTTTGAACATTATGAAATTTACTTCTGCAAATAAACCAAAGACTGAGTTGTTCTGTATATAGTCATATGATGGACAAGCGACTCTGCCAGCCTGTATTATGGGCAGAACTGGGCCAACCATAGCTCTTCCACTGGCCTATATTTTGGCACAAATCTGTCCAGCTTCTTCCTTTCTAGACTTTGTTGTTTTACTTTGAGAATTATTATATTAAATATAATTTCTCCTGTTCCTGGAAGTTACATATGTTCTTTTGGGCGTCAGTAACTCCAGCTTCAAGATCAATCCTTGACAATGAAAGGAAACTCCTGTGTCAAATTTTCTCACAATGATTTTGATGTGATATTTAATGGGCTTGTTTTTGGCCTTTAGAGAATGAACTGTCTGAGCTTTAAAAAGTCATAGTCAATATGTGTCCATCAGATAGAGCAGGACACATTAATTAGCCGCATGAGCTCAGTATTTGCCTAGCATTCACTGTAGGTAAATATCTTTATCAAAACAAATATTCTCTTCCTAGAGTTTTCTCTTTACAAACATTGATAATATCAATGTGAGTTTTGAACAGTAGGGATCAATGCTTTCTGAGTATACTCAGTCCTGTGTCTCCTTTTCAATAGAAAAGAAAAAGTGTGTTAAAGTTATTTAATGCTGTAGTAAAGCAATCAAATGTGTTTAAATTCAGTCCCCATATATGTATGGAAACATTATAATAAGAAAATACATGATTAAATTAATAGCTAAAAATCCATGAAAATTGTAGATTTTTTTCCACCTAATGATGGGATAAAATGTAGCCATGCCCACACTAGCCATCAGGCACCAGGAGATGGCAAAGAAAAAGGAAAATATGACCTGCACCATTGATCAAAGTCACTATTCACAGTGATGTGCAATGCTTTCAGTGTTCAGTCTTACAAAGATATCACAAAAGTCCGTCTTCTGCCTGCACATCTATGTGCACAATGGAACCTAGGATGCCCGCAGTAGACATTTTTTGGAACTCCTGACCAACACTGCCAATGCCATTACCACAAGGAAACAGTGAGAAAGTGCCACAGCCGAGAGGAGCCTCTGGAGACATGATGGTAAAGAATAATAAGGAGTCCTACATGGCATCCGAAACAGGTAGGAGACACTAATTGAAGGCAAAATAAGTCTAAGAAAGCCAATATGTTAGTTAATGATAATATGGCAACATTTATTCAATAATTTTAAGAAATACACCATATTCATATAAAATGTTAATCATTGGAGGTAAATCCGGTATGGGGTTGCACAAGGTGACTTTGTGAGGCACTCAGATGTGTCTATGCATGGCATCCCCTGTAGGACTGATGGTGATGAAATGGGTACTGTGGAAGCTCTGAGAAAGTTGAGGTCTGGAAGAGCCTTGCAGAATTCATAAGAGATAAGGTCAAGTGCCTACACCAGGCAGTCACAGTGACACTGAACTGGAGGCCAGGGTAAGACTAGAGAGCTGTAGACTTGGTACCAGTAAGTCCAGAGTGAAGAGTGGATGGCCAAAAGGGAGGTGAGAGTCTTCTACTGGGTTTCAAGTAAAAAATGGATATTTGAAAAGGTTAACTAAGTTAGGGAAAGGGCCTACTCTCAAGAAAAGATCTATCTGTTGAGAAAGCCTTGGGAGAAATATACATTGGGTAGAATATGGCAGCAAAATGGAATTGAATATGTGGTTGTGGCTTTTCGAGCACTCAGTGGAGATCACGTAGACCAGTGTTATCCTGCTCCAGCCAGTACAACATTTGTGCATTTTTTGCACCAGCAGTGAAAGGAACCCTGAGTTTTATGACATTCCAAAATCAGTTTACTCAACTTCTAACAATGTTTCTGATAGAGATGATGCCATCTTGCCTTCCTTCTACACACACAAAACCAAGAAACCAGGCCAGTAGACAATCTCCCTCCAATGTTAATTCACAGCTTTTGTGGAAAGGAAGAAAATTTCGTACACACAGCAGAATGAGAACATCCAGAGCTGATATGCTTCCACTCACTTCTGTAGATCCAGCTACCATCCAAGAGCAAGAGGGGCACATAATGGACACCCAGCAGCACGAGGAGAGGATTTTAGGCTGGGTGAGGGAGAAGGGCACTAAAGCAGCATCTCTGAATAGTGCTCATTGTCACAGGGAATCTGCAGCTACAGAAGAGCTAGAAACTCAACACTGATACCCTGTTTCATCCACGAGAGCCACTCTGCTCTGAGGACTAGAGGATGGCCATATTAAAGGGACGTGATGTTAATTGTATCTTGTGCCTCTTTCTCCTGGCTACAGCATATCCTACCATCTTAGGGATATAAGATGGAGAAACTATGTCACATGGAAACCAGGAACTTTAAATGAAGGTCACAAGAAACCATTAGAGACTCAGACTAGAAAGAGAAGGTGACATTTCTCTAGGGAGCCATTTCACAAAGATCATGAAAGAATATCACAGAAAAAGAGAGAAATATTCTTGAAAATGAGCTCAGAGTTAAAATTTTAAAACGTCAAGATGAAGTTACCAAGCAGAACTCAGACATTTTAATTAACAGAGTGATTATCAACCCAGGAGTGTTAGCTGCTTGAGCAAAATGAAAGAAACAATAAAGTGAACACAGAGACTCTTAGCTGCATTGGAGGTAAGATAAGGATAGAAGAGTGCTCAGCCTTAAGCAAGGTATTTGCCTCGTCTCTTCCAAGGCTTGGGAAGCAGAAGACCAGGAGTGGGAGGAGTAAGAGAGGGTAGTGGGATGAATATGACGCAAATACATTATATACACATATGTGAACTGTATAATAAAATTCATTATAATATAGTTAGCCTTCCTTCTCCAATAGTTGATACTTAAATAACAGTAAAATTTCTGTGAGTAAAAGGATGTCCCATAAAGCACAAATTACTTTTTCCTAAATTAAACTCTATTTAATATATATTCACTTGTCTAGTTTTATTTACCCTCACCCACACATACAAACACAGAGAAAAAAAGTATACTTCAAAGGCCAGTACATGTTGCAGATGACTTACACTTGCTACTTATCCTGCCTAGGGTCAGGGCACTAAGACTGGAAGGAAGATTGAACACAGGGGAATCTGAAAATAATCTCCATGGCACTTAACACTAGACTCATTCACCTGGGACATCCATTGTGACAGGGCTAGATGGAGGGAGGCCAAGACTGAGACCAGACATGAGAGAAGGACGGAGAGGCATCACAGAGCCAACCCATTCCCAGTGGTGCCCAGCAAAGATCACCCAGGATGAGGGGACCCGGGAGGAGCAGGGAGGTAAGCAAGAGCCTCCATCCACAAAGGTCTGAGGCCAGCCACAGTGAACACTGACTGTACAGAGACTTGGACTGATGAAGGGCCGTGGTGTAGGTCACCTATAGTGAGTGACAAGACAAGCAGCCTTTGAGTTGATCTCTGAAGGAGGAGCTGTTGGTTACCACTATGAGATAATCCCACCAGGACCTGGAGTTCTCCCCATGTTCTGTGCTTCATTGTGTCCAAGCTAGATTTCTGTATACGTGGAGGCTTGGAAAGTGACCAGGTACAGGTATTTTAGATCAGTTATATCTGTGCAGTGTTTCAGGTGTAGTTCATGCGTATATAGGGGTATGACCATGGTGCAGAACACTGTTTTCTCAATCTAGGCATTTGTAGAAAGGAATTGATTTTTTGTGGTCTGGGTATAGGACGAGATAGATGATAATAAAGCAACAATGACCTCGTGGCTGAAGATTTCTCAGAACTCTGTAATTGGTTACAGATGTATTGGAAGTATCATTAAATCATCTCAGTCCATTTTCCTTGCTGATAGCTCAGTGGTACAAATTGGTAAGTTGTAAAGAAAAAGCAGCTTATTTGGTTCACGGTTTTAGTCAGAATTTGCTGGCTACATCTTTTTGGCACAGCTCTGGGGAATCAAAAGTCATTTTATGTCAAGAAATAGGGAGAGAAAGAGAGGGGGTGCACGAACACATGTGCACATACACACATCCATATGTATGTTTCTGAAATAAACCACCAGGAGATTCAATCATAGGCACCCTACCCAACTGATTTTATCTAATCCTCATCTCCTATCCAAAACTCCACCATTGAACACTATTCAGGTTAGATTTCTATCACATAATGCTGACAACAAGGATGAAGTTTCAACATGAGATTTCTGAAGCAAACAAATTATAATGGTGTCGTAAATGTCTCAGGAGTTAGGATAACTACCATTTTCATCAAAATGACTTTATGGTCATCACTTTTAGAAGCCTGATTTTGTAAGGGTACACCGAGAAAAACGACAAGTTTCTAACAGTATTTACCCAGTTGGAACAAAGTGGGAAGAAATGAAATTTCTTTTTATACTTCAGTTTTTAGACTTTTTCTTAAAATGGTATGCCATATTAATTTAGAGTTGCATTTTTATAGGGTATGGTAGACATTACCCATTTTTTCCATTTTAAACATGAATCAGAAAGGACACTGTGAGTCGACAGGCCAGACTTAGGATATGATGAAAGGCTTAGAAGTCAGTGGATTTACTAGTTGTCCCAAGTGCACTTCCTTCCAGGTGAATGGCTGGAGGGCAGAACTCTCTGTGTTGAAAAATGCTTTTATCTTTGTAATTGAATCACAAAGCTTCCATGAAGTGCATTTTCAGTTATACCACCAGCATATCTCCATATAATCTGTCATTAGGGAAGACTATCGAAAATTGTCATCTGCCCCTCCAGATTTATGCTGACTGTTGTCTTTAAGGGTTGCTCCCTGAGTCAGCCAACTGTGAAACCTGTGCAATACCTCTATTTTTATAAGGAAATCGCAAGAAGTGATAGCAAACTTCAGCTGCATTTGGTCATCTTTTCCCCTGCATTTCCTTTCCCCTGGAAAGGATAAGCTAGACCAGCCTGCTAAGTGGATTTAATTACTTTAACTGCTTTTAATATTTTTAGAGTCTGCATCATGTGGAAGGGGAAGCAGATGTTGATACACGGCATGGCGCTTCTAAGTAGCTGCTGCTGAAATTTTACAGATCAGGATCCACACAGTTAAAATGATCTCCATTCTAGTTAGCTTGGCAAAAATGAAGGGGACAGGAATGCTGGCTGGTCTCTGTCTATTTAATTCCTGAACCTCAAAATTAGAATACAGATCGCATAAGAGCTCCCAGGTGCAGAGTTCCTGAATCAATTATGTTTTTATTTTTTACCATTTACCAAAACATATATCCTATAATAAACTGAAAAAAGGCCCCAGTTCTACACTGCCGGGCAGGTAGAGAATTCTAAGAGAACAACCCACTGAGGGGTAGTTTGTACTGTGTCAAGAAAATCACTAATGCATATGCCTACTTAAGATAGACCATTTTAGGAAATACTTTAATTCTTCCAAATGAGCAAACTAACACAGGCTCATAACTTGAACAATAACCATGTAAGAATGTTAAATATTTTGATATAATCACTTAAGAAAAGATATGTCTCTCTGAAAAGAGAGAAGCTACTTAAGATATTTCAAAAAGTAAAGAACTCAAGAGGGAGGAAAAATCATTTAGGAAAATCAAAACAAGGCTTGCAAGAAGAGATCCACTTCACCCATAGCATCTCGAGAACGTGTTTATTCTTCTTCATTTAAGTAAAATATAGTCACAGTGAATGAATTCTGACATCACACTCACTACTGACAGTGAGTGACCCAGCGTTTTAGCTAGTAGGGTTTATGGGCAAGCCTGGGAATTTTTACTTTGTAAGCTCTCACATATATCCAGTAGCCAAGCGTGCCACCGTTGTTGTCATATGTCTGCCTGGGAACTTCTCACTGGTCACCTGTACAGTTGCTTCGGCTCTTTAACTCCCTTACTAGCTTCAATATCCCAACAGACCGATCTCAGCACAAGCATCTGCATTTTCCTTAAAAACAGCCCTTGGATCTCTTCACTAGCTAGTGCAGAAAGGTTCCAGGGGGGCTTTCTGGCTCCTTAAGGGCAGAGTAAACATGGAAGCTGTGACAATGGCACCCCGCTTGTTCCTAGCTGCCCGGAGCCTTTGCCCACTGATGATGGACAGTACTAACCTGCAGGTCCACTGCACTGTGATGTCTGTGAAATTTCAGAGATTTCAGAAGACACCTTTCCCTCTGCAGTGATTTGCTTGCCTTGTTTTTTTCTGTAACGCCTGCTTAGTAAAGCCCCTTTACCTACCACATGTTTTTAAATGTAATAAAAGTATACCACTGTATCCCCTCCATTTCCATCTTCCAGCTTCTCCCACCTAACCTCCCACAAACTTCTCTCTTGCCCTCTCTCTAATTGGTAGCCTCTTTATTACCATAATTATTATAACTGTGATACACACACATATGTAAGCATATGTATTATGTATATGTATATGCAGATATATACATATAGCCTTCTAAGTCTGTTTTGTTGTTTGAATGTGTATGGTTTCATGAATGATGAGCCTCCTTTGCCAAGCCAGTAAGGGAACTCATCCCTGGGAGAGACTAAGTCTCCCTCTCCGAGTACTCATTAATTGCCTGTAGTTCTTTGTCTAGGGGTGGGACCCCAGGAAGTTTCACTCATTCCACATTAACTTGTCCATTGACATTACTGTTGTTCCACACTTGCTTATGCAGCTATTTCTAGGAGACACTATTTCACAGCAGACTCCCTGATATTCTGGCTCTTAACAATCTTTCTGTACCCTTTCTGCAGTGTTCCCTGAGACATAGATGCAGAAGCTGTGTATTATTTAGAACCAAACCTTTGACACTACCATCCCATTTACTTTTTAAAGGCACTTTCTGCTACTGTAGGGTGTGTGGGGTGGGTGTGTGTGTGTGCATGTGTTTATTTTTCTCTTTCTTGCTAAAGGAGTAGCTTTGTCTGTTCTGTTTATGGCAGAATTCTCCATAGACTAAAATTCTACTCATGTGACAGTCAGTCAGTGTCTGACTAATGAATGAATAAAATACTTAACACTGTAATTTTTAAAAGATTTATTAATTTATTTTACATATATGAGAGCTCTATCTACATGTATTCCTACATGCCAGAAGAGGGCATCAGATTCCAGTATAGAGGGTTGTGAGCCACCATGTGGTTGCTGGGAATTGAACTCCGGGTCTCTGAAAGAGCAGACAGTGCTCTTACCCACTGAGCATCTCTCCAGCCCCAACACTGTAATTTTTAATATTATTTTTTCCACATACTCTCAGAAGTCAATTTTAGTGTCAGCTTACCACACATTACCAAAAGTTAGCTCAAAGTAACCAATTCAATTTTCTTTAAGATTGGAGCTGATATTGGCAATCTTTTTGAAGAACTTATTTCACTAATCAGTAGAGAATGGAAGAAGAAGCCAGAAATCCTTCACTGTCATTTACAAATAAAACCCTGTTCATGACACTTTCCTAGCTACCAAAACCTAGCTGCCTCTGTAGCTCATAAGCACCCGCATGCCTTGCCCAGTTCTTTCCATTTTGTTTTGGAAAACCACAAGAAACTGAGTCAGTATTTCTGCCTGCTGAATCACAGAATCATAAAAGATGCTTAAGACTGATTAATCCTTAATATTGAAAACACATGTATGGACATATCCTTGGATATCTAGTACAAACATTCCAAAAGATCAGTGCTTTGAATTAACCATACAGCCCTCCTGACAAACACTAACCCAAGACTTGAGACATAGGATGGGATGCCAGACATCATTTTCTTCTCACGCCAAGGAAGATCATAAAACTGTAAATAGATGTTGTGGTTCATCATGGCATATCATGGGAAGCATGGTACATTGTATGCAGGTTTACGAACTTGAGAAAGCAATGGCAGGATCTCCAGAGTCACTTTTCTCTTTATAAATAGAAATAGAAAATCTGACTGAGACTTAGTTCATTGACAGAACACTTGCCTAATATTCCCAGGCCTTAGGTTTGATCATGAGTACCGCCAAAGTGAAACAAATAAAAAAGTGAAAAATAAAATATAAGACCACAAGGTGGAATGCAAGAGCTAAAACAGCTAGCGAACAGTTATTGTGTTGTTGAATTTATTCATATGTACGTAAATATACAGTTTAATAGATATCTGGGTGGGTGGATAGATAAATGATTCTTAGTTCTGAAGATACTTATCAGTCCATTTTCAATTTTGTACATGAATTAACGTGAGGGACAGTCCTAGGAGGGTATCACATACCAAAATAGGGTTATTATTTAAATACATTTTTCTAACTTGGCCAGAAGCAATAGAATATAATTACAGTACATTTGAAATGAAATGTTGAAATGTTGAAGGGGGAGCATTTAAACTGGCAAAGTTCTTATGCTGGACTTGTGTGATTAATCTTTGAGAGAAATGGCAAGCAGATTTTTAATGAGTTTTAAATGTAAGAACAAGATTGAAGGATAGTCTGCACTTGGTGTCAAGACTGAAGACTATGCAAAGTAGAGAGGGAAGTCATCTGGGCCAAGTCCTCATGGGACAGAGGTGATTTCTGGGTGGCTAACTCTTGTTATTTTTCTTGTTTCTCTGCACTGTAATTGTTTGTTTGCCACCGACCAATTCTAAGAAATACCCAGATTAGAATCATAGCAGCTCATTTCTTTGTTGACATTCGCACAACATACATATCATAAAAATAAATTACTTTCCAGATCTCAGTAATAGAATTTAGCTCTCATTTATATTTCTGACTTTATCTTTTCTTTTTATTCCTTTTTTGGTTTTAGATATCTTATTGATATTTTTTACTTCATAGCCTATTTCTATATCATACTGATTGTTCTGCAGAATAAAATTAAAGACAAAATTTCTTTCCCTGGATGCAACTCTGATATCCTAAGAATAAAGCTTGAGGCTGCACATAGTAAACATTGCCACCATCAGATTTTAATCTACCATAACAAGAAATCTACTACCAAAACAGGCAACAAAGTTCAGAGGAGCCAGCAGAGAGCAGGTCAGGGCCCCAGGTAAGAAATGTCTGGCATTTATCAGTGTTCTGTAGCATGTCAATTCAGAGTGAGTCTTAAGAAGTCACACCTTGCCTAAAGGGGGAAAAGTGCTTATCTGAGTCTTGTGCATGATTGAGAATCAAAAGCAGGGAGTAAACAGCTAAGTAATGATACCTCAGAGTCAGAGCTGTGTCCTTTGTGGCCTTCAGCTGTTTGATTTGCCCAGGCATTTATGTCCTTGGCTTGTCATGAGTACTGAGTCATGCCTTCAGATACTAGTAGACTATACTGGGGGTTACAGGGTGGCATAAATGCCCTAGTCACCCTCTGTGAAGGTTGTGAAATCACCCTGGCTTGCTTACTAATTGGTAATATCAACCATCACCATGGAGCTTAACACAATCATAGAAGGTAACATAACCTGGGCATCAATATCATTTGGAAAATAATTATGAAGCAGCAGAGATATTGCCACTTTATTATTGTATAAATATTGAACTTTACCTTGAATCTACATGAATATTTTATAGAATCTCCCAGAAACAATAGCCCTGTCTTAATCTTCTACAATCATTTCTTAGAAAATAGATTGACCGAATTGTGAATACAACAATGCAATTCTTTTCTACATACAGTTCTATGGTTTAGTTATTTATGAGAAGTGCTAGTTAAATCATCCAAAAATATATTGCACTTTAAAAATAAAAGGTTTTATGATATTTGTTCTTTGGAGCTAGAATGTGCTCCAGATGAGTTGGCTCCATAGCAAACTCCATAGTAACCTTGACCTTTGGCCTCTGGCCTTACAGCAGTCTAAATAAAAGTAATTGGAAGTTAACAAAACTGTTTTGTTGAGATACATCCAGTTCTAATATGAAGTTTATGAACAACAACCCCTGATCTTCTTCCTTCTTACTGGAATTTTCCAGTCTGCTTTGTTCTGATTTCCTGGAGTGGTGCTTGTGTTCACCATGACAGACATTGAGGTTGTGAATCAGTTTGTTGTAAACTGAGTTTGGAACGGCTGTGCCCTTTGCAGTCCAAGCACATCTCAAGGTGAGTAGGAAAATGCTGCACTATTCCCACCGTGCATTCCATTAGCACAGGGATACTTCTTTGTAGGGGGGTGCTTTTTTTTTAAATACTTTATTTTTTTTTCTTCAAGTTACATCTCAGTCACAAACCCTTCCCTATTCCCCCTTTCTGTCCCACCCTTCCACTCTCTTCCCCCCAACAGCTTCCCCTTTCAGTCCAACAAATGGTTCCTTCTCTTATAACAGTAAATACTATACAAAACAGCAGAAATAAATATGCCACATTTATGAGAGTTAAATGGCCCGGTATACCTTCCCAATGTCCAGTTCATACATATTTGGCCCCTGACTTTAACATTCTACTATTTAACCATCTCCATGAGTTTAAAGTTCTATAACTGACTTAGCTTTCATACTAACTTGCATCACTATTATAACCATCTTCTTAGATCTAGAACGACCTCTTGATTCCTAAACAACTCAATATTTAACTATGAGACTCTAGCTGTCTATTCTTCAACCACCTCAGAGACCTGAGAGGGATAAATATATCTGATTATATAGGAAGTACAGGGCCTGCAGCTTCCAAAACTAAGAAATGACATACCAGTGGCTGCCTGGACAGTTCCCATTTTCTCTCCATACATTCCAGCACCAGTCTTCAGCCTTTTGGTCCTGTTTCTCTGACAGACATTTATTGTAGAGCAGGGATTATGAAGGACTTACCTACCCTGTCTTGGCAGAGCTAGGCTGTCGACTTCCCTGCTACCAAGTTTTATCCTTTTTGGACAGCAGTCTGTCTGCAGTTGAAGCAAGAAGTTTTTTCATGCCAAGAGATAGGCTTGGCACTAATTCAACCATCTCACACTGGAGATTCTTTGATGCTTATCTTCTACTTGGAGTAGAATAGGGGGTGCTGTCAGGAGCTGATATGTCTCGATATCAAAAAAAATCTTAATTTAAGACAACATCTTTGAATGCCATATTCTGCAGATCTCTTGGGGTTTTTGAAGA
>CAJQZJ010034157.1:2435057-2472000 GCA_907164525.1 Lophiomys imhausi | reverse complement strand
CACATAAACACAAAGATGTAACAACTAACTAAATAAGTTATTGAAGTAAACTTATTTATTAAGTGAATTGCTTTTATTGTAAAACTACATATTAAATATTGTATTTATACTTTGAACCTCACACATTCTTTAGGTTTTAAAAGAACTGAGCTTCATGAAATGAACCTACTGGGAGGCAAAGCCCAGTAAAACTATCCTAGCTATTCCCAGTTTGCAACAAAACTTTTTAAAATTATATGACCTAAAATGTTTGAATTTCTGAAAACCTTGAGAATATCTGGCCTTTAGAAGAAGCGTATAAATTATATTTGTTTTGTGTATTTTTAAAGATAAACCATAAAATTTTAATCTGATTTTCCTTTCTATTTTTTCATAGCAACTCAATTTCTCTTTGTGAAGCATAAAATGCATTTTTATTCACCAGCATGTTCTCTTCATTAAATCAGAGTATGGCAATAAAATTATGTCAGCCATAATAGTTCAAAGACTAGGACAAAGATAGCAAACATTGAATTCATGTACCCTTTCTATGGATGTTCTGTGGCCTGGCTTGTCATCCCATCTCTACTGACATTGAGTACTTAGCCAAGAGGGATGTAAGAATTCTTATCTATGCAAACATGTGACTCATTAAAATAAACTAATCTATTTTGTAGTTCCTTTCTGCAACATAATTAACCTTAGATTTTTACCAGTACGCCTAGAATTATCCTTATAATGACTATAGAGTAGATCTCATTGACTGTGATCATTAGAATTCTGTGGTTACCTGTTGCATTTATTGAAGTATAGATGACTGACATAGTGGTATGGGTGCTCAGGAACATATGCCAAAGCCTTAGCTGTTCATTTAAAGATTTGATCTATATCCACATATATTGTTTGGGTATATTTTCATCAGTTACTTTTTCAATTTAAAAATAGGCATATAATAGAATTTAGATAAACACATTAGATCTTGAATATGTGAATCACATAAATACTAATATTGACTAAGCTTTCCATTGTAGATAACATGCCCAGAGGAGTAGAAATGTGTAATACTTTGTCAATTATTTTTACCAACATTGCTCTAAAAAGCCATCTTAAAGAAAAAATCATGATGAATTTATTTAATCCAAGTTTCTTTGTGGCTTAAGAGACAAGAAATGAAGGCACAGATGAAGAGCAATTGTATCAATTTAATAACTTTGAAGAATGGACAGTGGTGGAGAAATGTGAATGACTGGTAGTATGTGATAGGCATAGACTGAGGGGCAGTTAATCTACAGAGCTGTTCATTCATAATCTTCTGCACATCTGTGTTGCATTCCCTTCTCTGCTGTAGGGGAAGGGGTCCCTGGATGCAGATATTTAAGGGAGAATAAGGAAGAGAGAGATTGACCATGATTGGTTCTTTGAGTTGTTTGGAGTATCTATGACCTACTTTGAGGAAATAAAACTGTGGTTTCTAGGACTCCTTTGGTACAGGAGGAATGGCAAGAGATTGGAGGGCAGATAAGCTTATAGACACTACTTTTGAGGTCTCCCAACTTTTAAAGTAAAGATAGCATGCAGAAGTGCCATATTTTGGTGTAGTGTGCCTGATTCCCAATACAACCTGAGGGCTTGGTATTTTGGTATGACCATACCATCGTGAATGCACCTGAACTCAGCTAAGTCAGAAGTTAAGCAGGTTAAAGCCTGGTTAGCAGTTTGATGGGAGAGGTCAGTATATTATTCTCCTGCTATGGTAACATCACCCCCTGTGAGACAGTCACACTGACTTGTCTTCACATACATCTGTGGAAGAAGACAAACATACTATAGTTGTGATTTTTAGAGCCCCTATTTCTGTCTATAGCTGTGTTGTACCAAAATATGGATGAAAACAAGAGTCAAGCATAGCCATGTGCAATATGATTATGCAGAATAAATACCAACAATAGTGTCAAACATACAGTACCACAGATAACGATTAAGGTTTACATAAAGAAAACGCGTTGCCCATGCTTAAACTATATATAAATATGTGTGTGTGTTAACCAGTATTTGTTTACAAATCATATTTATTGTAATCAAAGTATAGCATGCCATGATGATTTGACAGTTTGATGAAGAAAACTGCTTCAACATATTTTAATCTCTTATTACTGAAAATGATTATATTAATTGTTTTTCTATTGCTGTGATTAAACACCACAGCTAAGACACCTCTAAGGAAGAAAAGTTGAATTTTGCCTAAGGTATCAGAGATTGCAGGGCAGAGGCATGGCAGCTGGAGCACAAAGCTAAGAGCTTTTATTTTTATATCTTATGCATGTAGCAGAGAGTTGACTACAAGTAGCTAAGTTTTTAATGCCCAGAGTTGCCCCAGTAACATACTTCTTCTTGCAAAGCCTTACCCCCTAAGCCTCCCCAAACAGTGCCACCATCCAGGGGCTAATATCCATATGCCCAAGACTGTGGGAGGTATCTCATGAAAACTACCACAGTGATTGAACACATTTATGAATCAAAAGGCAGTTTATAAAACTGTTGTTGTACATATTTGGCCCCTGACTTTAACCTTCTACCTTCTAACCATCTCCATGAGTTTAAAGTTCTATAACTGACTTAATTTTCATACTAACTTGCATCACTGTTATAACCATCTTCTTAGATCTAGAAAGCCCTCTTGATTCCTAAACAACTCAAAATTTAGCTATGAGACTCAAGCTGTCTATTCTTCAACCACCTCAGAGAGCTGAGAAGGATAAATATATCTGATTGTATAGGAAGTGCAGGGCCTGCAGCTTCCAATACTAAGAAATGACAAACCAGTGACTACCTGGACAGTTCCCATTTTCTCTCCATACATTCCAGCATCAGTCTTCAGCCTTTTGGTCCTGTTTCTCTGACAGACATTTATTGTAGAGCAGGGATTGTGAAGGACTAACCTACCCTGTCTTGGCAGAGCTAGGCTGTCGACTTCCCTGCTACCAAGTTTTGTCCTTTTTGGACAGCAGTCTGTCTGCAGTTGAAGCAAGGAGTTTTTACATGTCAAGAGATAGGCTTGCCACTAATTCAACCATCTCACATTGGAGATTCTTCGATGCTTTTCTTCTACTTGGAGTAGAATAGGGGGTGCTGTCAGGAGCTGATATGTCACGATATCAAAAAAAAATCTTAATTTAAGACCACATCTTTGAATGCCATATTCTGCAGATCTCTTGGGGTTTTTGAAGATGCCCTATCTATCTCTTGTATTTAGATAAGCAAATGTTGCTTGTCTCTTAACAACTTGATTACTGAGTAGCTTAGAGAATATCTGTGATAGACTGTCTTAGTAGCTAACAAGGTGACATGCATGCATGACTAGGAGTTTGTTTTTCTTAACTATCCTAAACAGTTTAAGACGGTTGGTATCAAGAGGCCAGAACTTCACATTTCATTTTTAAGTATCTCTAAGTACGATACCATTAGGAAGCGTTACCTTAAATTTTGCATCAATATACAAAGATCTATTCAAATGTGGCTAAATATACTCTTAATTTTGTATCAATATAGAAAGATCAATGCCTATGCGGCCCAATACAATCTTAATATTGCGTCCATATACAAGGGTCAATACCATTGTGGCCAACTATAATCTTAGTTTTGTATCAATATACAAATATCAGTACTGACGTAGACCAATACAATCTTATTTTTGCACAATAAACAATGGTCAATACCACTTTAGCCAAATATACTATTAATTTTGAATCAATATACAAAGGTATAAGGGCATATTCAATAATGTGACCTTTCTTCTTGATCCTTCCTGTGCTGTGTCTCGATTTTTCTCTCGTCCATGCATTCCTACATAGGAGATAACTGGACATTGGGAAGGTACACCGGGCCATTTAACTCTCATAAATGTGGCATATTTAATTCTGCTGTTTTGTATAGAATTTACTGTTATAAGAGAAAGAACCATTTGTTGGAATGAAAAGAGAAGCTGTTGGGGGGGGAAGAGGGTGGAAGGGTGGGACAAGAAGGGGGAATAGGGAAGGGTTTGCGACTGAGATGTAACTTGAAAAAAAAATAAAGTACTTATTAAAAAAAAAAAAAACTGTTGTTGTGAGACCTTAAATAAGTCTCTTTCCAGAACTTCACACTTGTTGGGAAGCTATAGGACAAGGTGCTCTATGGAAGCTCGTGTACACCGAGTCAGTGGAGCAAACTTAGGGCTTGTTGGCTTCCTGTCTCCTGTACTAACCCACTGGATGATGCATGTGATAGCTGTCAATGCGGCTCCCTCCAGCGGTGTGAGTCACTTTTCCAAGACTTTGGCTTACTCACTATCACCATAGATGGAGGCGGGAGTCTTCCTTGCAAAGTGTGATACTCAGTTTAACACTCTAGTGACGGGAACTTGGGAGTGCCATCTGGAATGACGCTTCCTATAGATTTCATGTTGTTTAGCCAGTAGGACCTCTGATCCAAGCTTGATCCAAAGAAATGTTGGTAGTGTGGTGTGCAGTGTAGGTTGGAATGTAATAGATGACCCATCACACTTAGCAATACTGAGGTTGAGAGATGGATTGGAACAGCAAAGGGGGGATGTGTACACAGAATGGACTATAGTCCAGACAAAACAGCCACTGATAAATTTGCAAAGGGATTTTCTACACTCAGCTTATAGTAATTCTGAGAGAGAAGGGGCTTTCTAAAAGTCATTTGAATAAAATTGTGGCAAACAATACTACCTAGCAACTGTACAGGTGGTGAATTCCTTAGGCTGAAATTATAATCAGAGATCCAATGACAGTTATCTTCTGTGCAGCTGGTATTTATTAAATGCCTGTTTGCCACATATGATATTAGATGATGTAAATACTGCAGTACTGCCTTCACCCTGGAGGTTATATTCTGGTGAAGTAGACATAATAGATAACTGAGCAATAAGTAGTTTGATTTAATATAGAAGCCAGGGTCATACATGAAGACTAGGAAAAGTACATCAGGACGCCATCAGCTGCATGTATGGAGAATCCAGTACCCTGAAGCACCTTGATAACTCAGTTATGTCACTTTTCTTGAGCGGAGAGTCAAGGACGTGTTCAGTCAGCTGGGTCATTTTCATTTAGAGAAACCAAGTTGTTCCAAACCCAATTCCAAACTGTGTTTGGTCTATGATATGTGGTGCCCACCTACATTCCTGAGGCTGTGAGATGACACCCAGCATCTGTAGGACCACCTGCCCCCACTAGGTCACGTAGGGTGACATAAACTAGTATCTTGATGAACAGATGGTCCAAATCTTGGCAGATGACAGAGCAGCCAATAATAGCACAGCAGCATGTGCTGGTTGCCAAAGCCTGAAGATGTTTCATTTCATA
Organism: Lophiomys imhausi; assembly: GCA_907164525.1. NCBI lineage: Eukaryota > Metazoa > Chordata > Mammalia > Rodentia > Muridae > Lophiomys > Lophiomys imhausi. The sequence continues at coordinate 2,466,655 of CAJQZJ010034157.1, read as the reverse complement.
GGTAGCAACCGGTCAACTAATATGTCATCCAAACAGGGTCAGGGACTGATTGACAACGCCATGACTTGCCATAACAACCATAGTATATCGTTGCATCACTTGAAATAGGTAAAATGGCACTGACTGATCCATCATCTTCCTCCCCTCAGGAGATTCTGTCTTTCTCCTTTATCTATTTCTCATTTTTCTACACTTGCCCAAAGCTTAACTTGGGGACCATTTTCACAGTTCAGTTTCTAGTCATTGTCAGGAAAACTAAATGCCATAGACTTTTACCCTGACCATCTCTGAGCATCTTAGTTATGTAATAATGTAATAGTGCCTTGAACAAGCAAGACTCCTTCAGTCCTCTAGGTGGTATTCAACTTGAGGAAGTCCATTGTTGGTTACTATGTCCATGACAACCATGTCATCTATTAAAACAGTCACACTCTTGTGCCTGGGTGGATACCTGCCATCTGTGCTGAGTCACCATATCCACCCACACCAGTAATGGGCACTCTCATGTTTCCCCGTTGCCAGATTGAACCCGCATGTTCTGCAAATAGAAGATACAATAGGTGACTTGATGGACTATCTCCAACCGTGGTGCTGTTTCCTGAACTGATTGCTGCTCAGGCCACAGTAATATTAGATTTTTAATATATGGTGATTATTATTATATATGTAAAATGTAATATCAATTTGGTACTTGTAACCTTTACCACCTTTTAGTATTCACAACTTCCAGTTTCATTCAAAGTCATAAACTATTCATCCTTCTCCCATCGAAACAGCTAGAGGCCTCCAGGAACACATGGTAGGGGTCTCACTCAATGCTGAGAGAGCAGGATGTACATATATGACTTAAAATGAGACCATGGGAAGAAAGGACTTCAAATTGATATTAGGTTCTAGAATAGTTCTAGAATAGTTTGTAACTGGCCTCCTAATACCAGCACTCCACCATCCCAGCATTAAGACCAGCTTCTCTAAGGAACTGCCATCCCTAGTCTCTTGGTGATGAATGCTCCAGCTGCCTACTGCCTACTCCTCTGTGCTCTTGGTCGCTCTACCCAGATACACTTAAACTGAGTCATTGCTTATAATATGTATTTGGTTCAGAAGCTCTCTAATCCTTCACTAGCCTGCCTTCTGACACAGCTTGAGCCTTGCTCAGAAACCTTTCTCTGTATAGCTGTTCAGTCTATAGACAAACAGCATTTTTCTTAGCTTTTCCAATTTAGAGTGAGGATCTGAGTTCTCTGTGTCACCTCAAAGAATGACCACTGGCGTAGACACAGAGGAGCCTCCCCAGAAGGACCAAGGGTACTGCAACTACTTCATAGAAAAATGTGTATCTGCTTGCAACTCGCTTGCTGTTGAATCTTCTTATTCGTCTGTGCTCACACTTCTTTTTATGACATTTGCATTTGATTGTTGAGAATGAGAGAAATTTCACTTTACAAAATCGGTTTCATGGTTATTTACAGACTTTATTGTCAGCAGAAACTCCAGGCAGTGTGGAGAGCTTTCTTATTTTCTTCTATGTCTTCCAGAAGTTCTGCTTCACTTCCCTTTGTTCCAATCATCTTTTTAAGTGACCTTCTCTGACTCAAGGCTTCTATTAGTGGGCTCCTGTCACTGTCAGTCCTCTGTTGATAAGCCCTCACTGCCTGTGTATCAATAGTGTGAGGACTCTCGCGGTTGTGAACAAATTGAACAGGGAGCCCAGAAAGGCAGTCAGGCTACTAGCCCTAAAGTCGTACCCAGAAATCTCATTGTTTTGTGGACTCCAGTAATTTACAGCTATAGGGGGAGTGGAGATGGAATTTACTGTCTAGTTCCCATACCAAAATTGAATTTTGTCCCCTAAAACAATGATTATATGCGTCTTAGTTGGTTTTTTTTTTCCTATTGCTATGATGAAAGAATAAGACAAATTAAGAGAGAAAGGGTTGACCCTGCCTGGTTCACGGTTCAGAGCCAGTCCCTCTCACTCCAGGGAAATCAAGGCTGCAGGACCTTGAAGAAGCTGATCACATTGCATCATAACCAGGAATCAGAAAAGAACAAGTGTATGCATGCATTCAGCTCATTTTCTCCATTTTATAAAGTTCAGGATCCACAGCCAAGGGGATGGTTCCACTCAGGAGTAAGATGAGTTTTCTTACTTCAATTAACATAATTAAGACAATCTTCACAAGCATGATCTACATCTGTCAAGTTGACACTTGTCTCCATTTATCTCAGTATTTGACTTCACTTGACAGAGAATCTGTGAAGATATTATTAGGATGAATCCTACTGGACTAAAATCCGGCCTCCCCCAATGTGAATGGTGCTCTTTTTTTTTTCTTTTTCTTTTCTTTTCTTTCTTTTTTTTTAATATTTCTTTATTACTTCAGGTTATATCTCCATCGAAGTGTCCTCTTCCCCCCCACCTCCCAGTCCCGCCCTCCCATCCTCTAACCCCTTATCCCTTCCATCTCATTCCTCTGGAGTGGAGTGTCCCTACATAACAGTCCCCCACCCCAGTTCAGGAGTCATATGAGGGCCAAGAGCCTCCTCATACACTACACTGGGGGCCTCTCTTGAGGTAGAGCTATTCCAAGTTTTCTAAGATATCACCAGATTGATTTCCACAGTGGTTGTACCAGCTTGAACTCCCACCAGCAATGGAGGAGTGTTCCCCTTTCTCCACAACTTCTTCATCATGTGCTGTCATTTGATCTTAGCCATTCTGACAGGTGTGAGATGGAATCTCAGAGTCATCTTGAGTTGCATTTCTCTGATGATTAAGGATGCTGAGCATTTCTTCAAGTGTCTCTCAGCCATTAGGAATTCCTCCTTTGTGAATTCTCTGTTTAGCTCTGTTCCCCATTTTTTGATTGGATTATTTGGTTCTTGGCATTTGATTTCTTGAGCTGTGTAAATTTTGGATATTAGCCTGGGTCAGATGTGGGGTTGGTGAAGATTTTTTTTCCCAATCTATAGGTTGCCATTTTGTTCCAATGACAGTGTCTTTTTTGCCTTACAGAAGCTTTTCAGTTTCATGAGGTCCATTTATTGATTGTTGGACTTAGGTCCTGAGCTATTGGTGTTCTGTTCAGGAAGTTGTCACCTGTGCCTATGATTTTGAGGGTTTTCCCCACTTTCTCTTCTAATAGATTTAGTGTGTCAGGCCTTATGTTAAGGTTTTTGATCCACTTGGACTTAAGTTTTGTACAAGGTGATAAGTATGCGTCTAATTTCATTCTTTTACATGTCGATATCAAGTTGGAACAGCACCATTTGTTGAAGATGCTGTCCTTTTTCCATTTTCTGTTTTTGGCTCCTTTGTCAAAATTAAGTGACCATAGGTGTGTGGGTTCATCTCTGGGTCTTCAATTCGATTCCATTGATCCACTGGTCTGTTTTATACCAGCACCATGCTGTTTTTATTACTATTGCTCTGTAGTACAGCTTGAAATCTGGGATGGTGATACCTCCAGATGTTTTTTTTATTGTACAGGATTGATTCAGCTATTCTGGGCTTTTTGTTGTTCCATATGAAGTTGAGAATAGCTTTTTCCAGGTCTATAAAGAATTGTGGTGGTATTTTGATAGGAATTGCATTGAATCTGTATATTGCTTTTGGTAGGATGGCCATTTTCATTATGTTGATCCTACCTATCCATGAGCATGGGAGATCTTTCCATCTTCTGATGTCCTCTTCAATTTCTTTCTTCAAGGACTTGAAGTACTTGTCATACAGGTCTTTCACTTGCTTGGTTAGAGTTACCCCCAGGTATTTTATATTGTTTGTGGCTATTGTGAAGGGTGTTGTTTCCCTAATTTCTTTCTCAGCCCATTTATTTATTATTTTTGTTTTGTTTTGTTTTCGAGACAGGGTTTCTCTGTATAACAGCTCTGGCTGTCCTAGACTCACTTTGTAGACCAGGCTGGCCTCGAACTCACAGAGATCCACCTACCTCTGCCTCCCAAGTGCTGGGATTAAAGGCGTGCGCCACCAACGCCCGGCTTGCCCATTTATTTTTTGTATAAAGAAGGGCTTCCGATTTTTTTGAATTAATTTTGTATCCAGCCACCTTGATGAAGGCAGAGGGCTTTCTGACACTGAAAAAGAGAAGCAATCAGATGATGATGCAAAGTAAAGAGTAAACTGATCTGTCTGTAATTCATCCAAGGAGGACATCAAGAAATATGAGGCAGAGACCCTCTTCTGAAGCCGCTGGAAGAAGCACAGCCTGGCTAGCTGCTGCCTTCAGACCTCCACCTGAAAAACTTTGAGAACATGCATGTCTATTGTTAGAAGATTCTGTTGTTCTGCTGCTCTAGGGAAACTCTAACTGTTCTGTTTTGCCTCTGAGTGTAAGCAGAACTCACACACTCATGTTGATATGGATGGGCCTTCTCAACCTCAGGCAGATCCCAGCATGTTTGGCAACCCTTCCCTGAGTTATATATTGAGGGCCCACATCACTGGGCAGCAATGGAGGATCTTTGAGCACCTGAATGCTTTGCATGCATTCCACTGGAACATCTGAGTGAACACTTAGAAAAGTTCTTGTTCCATATCAAGCTTCACAACTTTTTCGTATAGTTACTTTGGGTCACTGGAAGCTGGACATATTGAAAAATATTACATTGTTTTTAATCAATTGCTTGGTGGGCAACCAAGTCTGAAGAAAGGGAAAATGCATTGTGTATTTTTCACATAAATCTCAAACTTCAATAGTATATTAAAGTGATCAGGTAGATAAGTTCAACGGCCTGGCATCCTAATTAGCTTAACTATCAACTTGACATAGCCTAGAGTCACCTGAAAAAGGTATCTCTATTGAGAGATTGCCGAGGTCAGATTGATCTGTTGGCTGTCTATAGGGGATTATCTTCATAATTGATGTAGGAAGGTCCGGCCAACTGTGAGTGGCACCATTCTCTAGGCAGATGGTCTTGAGTTGTATAAGAAAGCTAGCAACCCAGGATATTGTAAGTGGTCTAGCTAGCAGTATTTCTCTATGGCTTCTGCTTCAAATTTCCTGTCCTTCCTCAGTGATAGACAGTTACCTATAAACTGAAGTAAACTCATTTCTCTTATAAGCTGTTCTCGGTCAGACAGTTTTTAACAACAGAATCTAACTAGGACACACAATAACTTTTCCCAGACCTGTGTCACTTGCAAAGTGCATTCAGTTAGTTGTTCTGCTGCATACTTCTAAGTCTTTTAATTGCTTTGAGGCTTAGCATTAAGTCAATGCCATGATGGCACAGTTAGCATCTTTCCAAACTACTGGTTCTGAAGTGATTCACACAAAGCCAGCATTCTACACTGTTGATCGAAAGTAATTAATCACTTCACTTATCCATATGTACAAGTAAAATTGTGCCATTGTCAAGCAGCCAATTGACAGGTGGTACACATGTGGAATAAATGGATTAAGTATAAAGAAATGAATGCTTACCCAATGCCCAACTGTAAGTTTGATATTATAATGTTGTCCTTGAGAACAAACCTGTAACACATGGAGTGTTTAAAACTCTCTCAAGTTAACATTGTAGAGAAATAACAAAAACAAAATTTGAACTTGATTTTAGTGATTTCCAAATATCTCCTTACAGCGTAGCTTTTCCTTCCATTATTTAAAGTTACTTTTCTCTTAGGGTGACAGTATATAACTAAAATGAATATATAGATAACTGGGAAAAAATCAAATAGAGGAGAAAATGAATTTAGAAGAGGAATTTTAAACTACAGAATTTAATCTGCATACATCTGCATACTCATGTATAAAGACTCACACATGCAAGCATCTCCGTTCACCCATACATATACATCTAGAATGACATCAAAGGCAGGTCTGAATTTGCTGTTAGAAACAAGGGCCCTGGTTTAGACCAATTCCACAGGACCAGTGTTTTTTCATTGAGTCAAACCGACACATATTCTTCAAATACATATATGAGAAAACGCTAATACAATTCAGCATACGCTGTTTTTTCTAACCCCTCCACATCTTTCTTTGTGTATTTTCACTTGCTGGTAGAAAATGGAGAATGTTTTGAATTATGAGTGTGTGTATGGAAGAGTAAAGAATATGTGATTATATATACACATGTGTACTTGTATATATATATATATATGTACATACACACAGAGAGATGATAGATAATAATAGATGACAGAAAGACAGGAAGACAGACAGAAAGACAGAGATGGATAAAAACAATCCCATAATGGTAGAATACACTACTTGTTCTCACAATATCTCTCATTATTGTATCTCCTTAAACTTCAGAATTGATTCCTGTTTACAGCCAGAACACATTGCATCTAATGTTTAGCCCGGGTTCACACTTTGAGCACTGAAAAATCCTCTGCAGAAGAGAAACATATTTCCCAAACCTAGACCTCAATGCAGCCCCTTGATGAGTAAAACTTGAAATTAATTCAAAACAATGCTTTTTTCTTCCACCAACTCAATACATAAATTGTTATAGTAAAATTCACACAGTATTACCACATTCTATGGAACAAAAGAACTGTTCCTGTATAGACTGTGTCTGCTTACCCATGTCCCCAGCTTTAAAAGGAAAATATGTTTAACAGGTTTTACTTAGTGAAGTATATCTACTTGGAAATGACAGTAAAAGAGCAGATATAATCACAGCCTCAATTTCATGCAAATGTTAGGATCAAACTCTTGAAGTTCTGGGATTACATCTAAAAACTTCTACAGTTCTTAAAAAGAAATAAAAGTGCACACATATATGCCTTACAGGACATTAAACAAATAAAATGAGAATTAACATACATGCCAAATGTTTCTACAGAAATCATAGACACAGCTCCTGTACTGGAGCTTTACATAAATGCATATTTTCCACATATAGATGAAGGTTCAATATATCATGTTGTAAGGTATTGTTCCTAGGTAACACTTAAAAATGCAATGTGAAGTTTTGGCCCATTGATAGCAACTGTCACAAGCTGTTTAGGATAATTAAGAGATGAAAACTAATAGTCATTCAAACATGTCATTTGATTAGGTACTAGCATAATTTATATCACAGATATTTTCTAGGTTAGCCGGAAATCAGATTGCTAAGAGACAAGCAACATTTGCTTATCCAAATATATGAAAATAGAGAGGTGATCTTCAAAAACCTCAAGAGATCTCTAGAAACTGCCATTCAAAGAAGGTTTCTAAAATTAAGATTTTTGGTATTGAGACATGTCAGCTCCTGACAGCACCCCCTATTCTACTCCAAGTAGAGGATGAGTATCAAAGAATCTCCATTTAGATATGGTTGCATTAGTAGCAACCTGTCACTGGGCAAGAAAAATCCCTTGTTTCAACTGTAGACAAAATGCTCTCCGAAAGATAAAACTTGGAAGCAGATAAATTGAGAGCCTAGCTCTGCCAAGACATGGTAGGCAAGTCCTTCATAATTCCTGCTTCACCATTAATGTCTGTCAGAGATACTGGGCCAAGAGACTGAAGATAGATGCTCTAATATATGGAGAGAAATTGGAGACTGTCCAGGAAGCCAGTTGTCTGTCATTTCTTAGTTTTGGAAGCTGCTGGCTCTGCACTTCCTGTATAATCAGATATATTTATCCCTCTCAGGTCTCTGATGTGGTTGAAGGCTAGATAGTTATAGTCTCACGGTTAAATTTTAAGTTGTTTAGGTATTAAAAGGATGTTCTAGGTGTAAGATGTTTTTAAGTTGGTAATTCAAGTTAGGATGGAAAATGAGTTAGGTATAGAACTTTAAACTTATTAAGATAGATAGATAGATAGATAGATAGATAGATAGATAGATAGATAGACAGATAGATAGATAATAAAATATTAAAATCAGTTGCCAAATACATATGGACTGGACATTTGAAAAGTGTGTTATGCTTTAAAATTTTCATAATTGTGGCCTAATTATTAAAAAAAGAGAATTATTACTTCTGGGAGAAGGGGTAGAGGGAGAGAGGGTGGGGCTGGGAGGGGTGGAGGGAGGGGACTGTGATAAAGATGTAACTTGAAGTAATAAACATTAAAAAAAGAATAACATTCAACACAAGTTAACTGTTTACCCTTAACACACTTCATGTAAGATATTCTTTACAGCATACTGGGCTCAAGAAAGCTGAAAGTGATCTTAACAACTTTGTTCAAAACTTTGTTCAATCCTTTTCATTAGTTGTTTGATAGAAATTATAGGGAGTGTTTCATGATAGATATCTACTCCTATAAAGAGAAATTGATTTGTTGTTAATTAAGAGATTTATAGGCATTTAATGATCTAAATTAGATTCCATATGATATATTTTTATAAAAACATTAAGGGTAGGATGGTTAATGGTACTCTGTCAAATGCTTATCCACAAAATCATTCCAAATTAGGAAATAACACACTGAGAAATATAGTCTTTCTTTCCTGCCCTATTTAGGTAAAGTTGATCATAATAAAATAAATCAGCCACTTATATGTAGATATTGTTTCTAATATTTAATATTTATGAAGCTTACTTCTACAATTTACTTGAGAAAAATAACATGAAAAAATAAGACATATTGCTTCATTAACAATAGCCTTTTAAAAACAAAACAAGTAGCGTTTTCAGCAGTCTAATCTGTTTAGGACTCGGTCAGTTTGCAACTTATTGATTTTATATGCTCATGTTAACATATGTTAAACAATCAAGAAGCTAATTTACTGAGACTCCTGGGCATGTATTGACTTTATATATAAGTTTTAATGTTAAATTCCGACACTGAAAAACCTTATGTGACTTTATTTCTGAATGTTTCCCAGACTTCTTCTAATCAGTATTTTTGGGGAAAGAACTTGTAAAGTCAGTTGATAACAATAAAATAGTATTATTTCTTCTCATATTTGTTTCACTGCCATCTCTGGAAATATATCTAAGGAAAGAAACAAAGTATTACAAGGATATTGATCACAGAAGCACAGAAATGTAGATAGTACACAGGTATCATAAATCAAAATTGCTCAAATATGTAATCAAATTACAACAAAATCAACTACATTTTAGAAATGAGGAAATATGAAAATACATTCATAACATATTAAAATCACTTATTCAAGTTCTGAAGAAAATATAGTTAAAAAAGTATATATTAGCATATAGTAATGGAAAAATACAGCCAAATGGGCATAAAGATTTTCCATTATGTATAAAATTCTGAATATTTTAAACATTTTCAAAATTACTGATTTTTTAAATTTTTTACCATAAATATTTATTACTTAGTTTTCTTTTTTCAAAATCAAAAGATATTTCACTAAAACACAAATAAAAGAGTCTGATATATGACAATATTGGGAACAAAGTCAGACAAGAAAACCACATGGACATATTTATTATGGCAAATTTTGTCAGAGAGTTAAAGAAAAAGGGACTAAGATAATTATAGTCCAGAGTTATGCTAATGTAAGTGCATATTAGAAGAAATACTTTGTTAATGCTCACGTTCACTGATGGTTAAAGGACAGGACAGTCTAATTGGTCTCTACCCCATTCAGGACCTAGAATGGAGCTGAGACATGGCTCACTAGCTTTCTAGTTTATCTTATAAAGAATTTAAATCTCTTGTTGAGATTTGAATACTTTTCATGATTGCAAATCGTAGACATAATGAACCAGTAGTGAAAGGCTACAGGAGCCAATTTTACATTTGCATTGCCTCTCTATGGCAAGTGAAGTCAGATATTCTGTGACCTTTGATGTAACTGCAAGAATAACTCTAAAACATGACCAGAGTCCTGGGTATTAATCATCTGACACACCTTTCAAGAAAGTAATTAGCAAGATCCTAGTGTACTGTTTTTTTACTTTCTCTTACATCAAAATCATCATCATTTAAAAGAAATCAGTTGAATGGTGATGCCACCAGATTTCAATGGATAGTTCCAAATCCATGGTCATACATAAGGTGTGGATGTAGGGAAAGGACCTGTAAGGGAATAAACAGGGTAAAAGGGAGATACAACAATGCTGTTTGAGGGTAACAGAATGCACTTTGTACAAGTATGAAATTGCCAGAGGAAAACTAAACAAATTAAAACAATTCAATTAGAAAATTACTCCAGGAATCAATTGGGGGGATACCCAGAAGTGGTATGGCTGGGTCTTGAGGTAGGGCTATTCCAAGTTTTCTAAGATATTGCCAGACTGACCTCCATCATGGTTGTACAAGCTTGCACTCCCACCAGCAATGGAGGAGGGTTCTCCTTTCTCCACAACCTTGCCAGCATGTGCTGTCATTTGAGCTTTTGATCTTAGCCATTCTGACATGTGTGAGATTGAATCTCAGGGTCCTCTTGAGTTGCATTTCTCTGCTGATTAAGGATACTGAGCATTTCTTCAAGTGTCTCACTGCCATTAGAGATTCAGTACAGGATAACTATCCTACAACCCACACACAAAAAGGATCAGGAACATAGACTTTGTACCTATTAATTGGACAATTTGCCCTATGGGTGCTACCATGTAGGCCCGAGTGCAAGAGGAAGCTTTTAGCCCTCAAATGACTGTTGAACTGAGAGGGGCTAATTTGTAGAGACACTCCACATCAGAGGAGTGGGATGGGTGAAAAAGGGAGGATAGCTTGGGAGGGTGGAACCTGGAGGGGTGGAAAGAGGGTACTATGATGGATTTATAACTTGAAGTAATAAATAAACATTTTAAAAGAAAATAAAATTACTTCAGTAATGATATTAATTTTTTAACATTTATTTATTTTGGGGGGGGGAGGGAAACATGCATACATGCAGGGGTTCTGAGACTCAAACTTAGGTTGTTAGACTTGGCAGCCTTACCCATGGAGCCACCTCCCTGGTCTCAATGACAGTTTGTATTTTCAGCTCATAGATGAATAAAAATATATCTTCTAAATCCAAAACACTGACCCTTTCTCTCAACTGTAGTTATTTCTTATAGATTATATATTTTCACAAAAGACAGATTGTCATATAGACAAAATTGATGCACATGATCATATTTAAATTATATTTAACCTCAGCATATAAAAGCTAAAATGTAGTTTTACAGTTTTATAGATTAGACAATATAAGAAATTAGTCTGTTACCTAGAAGTTAAGTATAAATTTTCAAAGGATCATACATCTGCCCATATTACATTTGTCATATATATATGTATTTTGTCATAAATGTGCAAAAAAAGACATGCATTTACCCTGAGCTACAGTCAATCTACAATGATGTTTGTACATATAGTTCATGATTCTACTACTGTGAACATTTTTGAATAGTAACTAGAAGCTGCGACACACTTCAGTCTTCTCAAATCAAACATATCTCCAAGGAATTCTTAGGTCATAATTCTCCATAATCAATCTGCTTTTATCTAGCATTAGTGCACAAGTGTTTAGAAGCGCATTTATTTGATCATAGCTTTTCATAAACATGGAAATATTCCCTCTCTTATTTATGTGTTTGTTTGTTTACTTATTTATTTATTTATTTATTTTATGGCCCAAATGCATTTTACCTCCCTCCTCTCCTCTCATTCCCTTCATCCCACCTCCTTTCCTACCCCCACTCCCATCCCCTCCTCCTCCATTTCTCTTCAGAAAATGGCAGGCCTCCCATGGCCAGCCATGGTATATTAGTTGCTATAACACTAGGTACCTCCTCTCCTAGTAAGGCTAACCAAGGCAACGCAGTATGTGGAAAGGGTCTCAAAGGCAAGAAACAGAGTTAGAGACAGCCCTTGCTCCCACTGTTAGGAGTCCCACAAGAGGACCAAGTCAACACCTTAACAAATATTCAGAGAGCCTAGGTCAGTTCCATGCAGGCTCCCTGGATGGCAGTTCAGTCTTTGTAGGCCACTATGAGGCCAGGTTAGTTTATTCTGTGTGTTTTCTTATGATGTCCTTGACCCTTTTGGTCCCCTACAATGCTTCCTGCCTCTCTTCTGCAGGATTTCTTAAAGTAAATAGCTGGTATTAATAGATTTTTTTTCCTCACATTAGGATCATAAATCAGGCACATCATAGCCACAGTCCTATGTGATCGCTTGTCTAGGAAAGTAGAAATTGAACTTGAGGGAAATAAAGACATGGAAGTATCTACATACAACCTGAGTCCATTTAGTGTTACTCCAAATGTATGTACTTAGGACTGGCCACTTAGCATTGAATAACAGAGATAATTCCTGGATAAAACAAACTGTTCTTCTCACAGCAGTCATTAATTGCCTGTAGCTCATTCCACCTAAAGCTGGAATGGCATCCCGTGAGATTTTGCCCATCCCAGTTGATAGGCCAATTAGTGTTGTCATTGTTTAGATCTTGTTTAGGGACCCATATTTTTGAGATTTCATGGGTGCAACTTCCCTGTCATCTAGAGAGGGTCCAATCTGTGGTGGTTTGAATGAAAATAAAACAACCTGTCCTTCCTTGCAGTGCATAGTCCCATATATTTACATGATTAGTCCCTGTTGATGAGCTGTTTGAAAGGGTTAGAAGGTGTGACCTTGTTGCACCCTTGTTGGAGGAGATATGTTACTGGGAGTGGGTGTTGGGTTTTCAAAAGCCAACATAAGGCCCAGTCTCTCCTCTCTCTCTCTCTCTCTCTCTCTCTCTCTCTCTCTCTCTCTCTCTCCCTCTCTCTCTCTCTGTCTTTCTCTGTCTCTCATTATACATATATAATATATACATACATACATACATACATACATACATACATATATATATACATACATACATACATATATATCTGTGATCTCAGCTATTGCTTCAGATCTATACCTGCCAGTTCCTGCCATGACAGTAATGGACTAACCCTCTGAAACTGTAAGGGGACTCCCAATTAAATGCTTCCTTTTGTAAGAGTTGCTTTGGTTGTGGTGTCTCTTCACAGCAATAGAACAATAACTAAGACACAGTCTGACATCAGATGTCCTGGTCCTCTGGCTTTTACAATCTTACTTCTCCCTCTTATGGAATGTTTCCTGAGCCATATGCCTGAGGGTTGTATAGCCACAACTGATATCTCCATAGTGTATACTTTTGCTTTTAAGTTTAAGATGAGATGACACACCCTATCATGGAAAATTTTAGCTCTGTGAACAAGTTAATCATCAAGTAGATTTGCTCTCGTTCTCATTCAAGAGTAGGAGGGAATATAGAGGTGGAGTAAGATGTATTCCACTGGGCAAATGATCATGTCATACTTCTGCTTAAATGTTAGGAGAAGGCTTGGCAGATTTCTGGTTGTTCATGGAGTTAGCACCCTCTTCTTGTTCCTGAAATTTACCTTACCATAAGTCTTCATAACTCCCTTCCCTCATCTTTCTCTGTGAAAAACCAACCAAGTTTGACTTAAACATAAAATTATCTATTGGTAGATATAGACATCTCTTGTCCCATCTTCTCCAATGGAGCCCATTAACAAACTAAAGGATTTTAGGTTTTTGTAAGTTAACTTGGTCATGAAGGGACAGCATTGGACTTTCCCTTCTTTGATAATGGTGCAACCTCCGTACTTCTTGCTAAGTCCCATGCAGATGCACCTTCCATCACTGTCTCCATTCACCAAAAGCACATGCAACTTATATCTGCCACTATTCAGTCCATTTGATGCAAACTCAAGTCCATTGATAAGTGGTCTCATGTTGTTAAATTTCACATTCAGCTCTGAAAATGTCAACTTGGGAACCCTGTGTCCTGGACTATAGATCTCTATCATATGATGTATTGTTTTATTATTGAGGGAAACTCCGAGGGAAAAGAAAGCTATGGGTATATCCCATAGTGCAATATGATTTTGACCTCAAATGAAAGCTATATATTAAATTTAAATATTTGAAGACATTTGACATATAATTTTAAGGATAACTATTTTGCAACTAATTTTGACTCAGATTTTAAAAAGAATTTAGCAGGAACAATCTAAGTCAGCAAACAAAAATGTACCTATATACTCATGCTTCTTGCTATACAATCCCTAGCTATGTTGTAGACTCCCATCAGCACATAAAGAAAATGTGGTGTGTGTACATGTGTACACAGGGGAGATTTTTTCAGCCATAAACAGAAGAATTACATTATTTGAAGAAAAAATAGAAGTTGATCTTGTCATATTTAGATTGATAGGCCTGATTCAGAAAGGCAAGTACCATATGCTGTCTCTCATATGTAGAATCTGTATTTTAAAAGTATGTGTGTGTGTGTGTGTGTGAGAGAGAGAGAGAGAGAGAGAGAGACAGACAGATGAAAGTCAATGTGGTCTTATCCGGGGATAAAAGAGAGCCAGAGAAGGGAACTAGGTGTATAAAAGTGGGTAATAGAGCTGAATATAAGCAAATACATGCAATATATCTATGAAAATATCATCATAAAATCCATCATTTTATAGAATGAATATATCCAATAACAACAAATGAAGAGGCTTCTAATATGCCTAGGATTCATAGAAGGGACTGGCATGCATTTTGGCATGCCCATGCTTCTCACTTATGAGTTAACATTTTAAGGCATGGGAAATGTAAAATGCAAGGGAAACTGCTCCCTGAGATCCGGTCTTCATTTATCTACTTACATTCATTTCCATATTTGTATCATTATAAAACCATCAACAAAAATGTGAAGGAAACTCTTTTTTATTTCATTATATATATAAAATAGGTTCTGTTTTAACATTTATTTGCTATGAATTAGCAGGTGCCTAACTCTTTTACCAAGTAATCAAAACCTGGAGAAAACCTAATGAACACAGTGAGAAAAACATTGGCAATGGATACCCTCTGGAATTCAGGGAAAAATGTAGGCGCAAGTAAAAAATACTATAAATATCACTTGTATTACTAAACAGATCAGTGTATTCACAGATTTTATTACATCCAGAATCAAGTTCAATTTGTAAATTGATCTGATGTGTCAGATTTGGGTTTCAGAAATTTGTCATTAAATATTTCCAGAGATGCTAAGCTTTTATGTCCCCAGTATAAAATACTGCTCAATCTGTTTCTCATTTAGGAGGGGCTTTATAATGACTGAAGCCCTCACCCATACAGCTGCTGCCCATCTCCCACAAGTCCACCAACACTGTAAATTCCTAGAGTGTGGCAGCTCCTTGAGCCTTGCCCACTGGGGAAGGAGGTCTGTAAGAATCACTGGCTTGGAGGACAAGCCCCTCCCACCTCTACCCTGCCATGCCTTCCTGTCTTAACAAGCCAATTTCTTCATCAGTGAGTAAAGTTCACAGCTACTACTTTATCCTCTCCATCACTACTATGTGTGACCACTAAAATTGTATTCAGTAAACACTCAAGCATCTGGGTACTGTGATACTTGATACTCAGTAAATCTTAAAGAGGAGCTGGGCTCTACAGTCAACCAACCAATAACAACAATAAATAACCCCAAGTGAGGTAACCCAGATCCAAAATGCAAATGCTATCTACTCTCCCTCCCTTCCTTCTCCCTCCTCCCCACTTCTTACTTGCAGCCTCTCACTTCTTAAGCTAGTGTCTTTAGCTTAGAATGTCTATCCAGATTGAGGCCATGAAACAAGAAAAGGGCCATCAGAGGACACAGGCAATATGAAAATAGAGGTGGGGCATACTAGGGGTGGAAAGGTTTAAGCTGAGATGGGAGTGGGTGGATAGGGGAGAGGCAGGGGTGGCAAAAGGTAAACCAAAACTAAGGATGCATTAAAAAGCCTTGTAAAAAAATCTAACATTTTAAAAGCTTATTTTAAGATGCAATAAAAATGTTTGAAATGGGTGACTCACATGGGTGGATAATGCTCCTCTCAGAAAGCCATAGATGACAAAAGTCTTCAGAGTCAGTTGTAAATTTTCATTACATGAGAAATTCCAACTGAATTCTCTGTAGAAGCACCTAAGATACATGCAGTTTCAGATATATACCTGCACATACAGAGAATTCTATGGATCTAAAGCCAGGCACCCCTGGAGCACAGCCTGGCTTCTGTGCCTTCTTTGGCTGCTGTTTTATTATTTCCTTTGCCTTTTCCTGTGGCAGAGACTCGCTCCTTCGGCACTTCCCCCAATATCACAGTATGTCTGAAACTGTGAACCATGTGCCTTTTTTGTGCCATGGTAGAATGGGAGTATCTCAAAACCCAGATTACATCATGCAGTGTCATTTCCATCCACCTGTACCATCGTCTACAAATGTTAAGCTGACATAAATAAGTTATTGATTTTTTTCCTTTCATTTTTGTCTCATGTCAAAAGTCTGCCACATCAGTACTCCCATATAATTCCTGTTCTTTCTTCTGTTGGATTTGGTCCCATCATTTCTTTCAAGACCTGTCTCAAACCACATTGTGCCAGATATCCTCCCTGGTGCAGAAAATCTGGGGTAACTCCCTCTCTAGTCCAGTCTTCACACACTGAATGTACGCATATGTTTTACAGCACACTCTACGTCATCCACCTCTCAATAGTTTGCACATTGTTTACGTTCTGTACCATACATTTTCTCTAAGTAATAAGAGTTAGTATTTTAACAGCTTTGTTTTTTATCTCAATATCAGAAATGCATCCATGGAGCGCATCTAGCACTTCTTTTAAGAATTAAATAAAATATTAAAAAAGAGAGTTAAGTAAAATATGTAATTGGCTCATTATGCAAAAGAAGACAATACACAATGCTTAACTCAGTGTTTCTGCATGTATCTTTTTCTTGGGGACAAAATTACCTTGCAGAAATTCAGTATGATGCTCACATGTAAGAGTCAGTCATTTGCCCAGTTTCACATAGTGTTGGCTCCCAGGGAGTACTGTGTGCTGTGCACACTATTTTGATTGCTGATTACACTTTAGTATACCTTCCCAAGGTCAAGGGCATGAGTGTACTTGCTCAGGGTCCTGTGTGTAGAGAATCCAAGTGGAGAATATGGAGGGAGCTCCCCTGTGCCTTGTAGCATCAACCATGGTCATTTGCTCTAGCATGAGTTAAGAAGTAAAGTTCAAGACTGTTTCTCTCATATATGGAGCTCTTGTCTCTCCAGCTGGCCAGCTTGGACTTTCTCACAGCATGGTTTCATAGTATAGCCTAGCAGCACATATGGAAGCTGGTGTCCCAGAGGTGGTTTCCTTTATGAAAAGGACGAAGTGCTGAAGATTTCCTAAGACCCAGCCTGAAGAAGTTAGAAATTAAAAAGACTCCCCTCCCAGTTCCAACCCCTCTCTTTTATTAGTAGAAACAGGTCACTGGCCAGTCCAGACTCAAGGGGAGGTGGAGAAGCCACCATCTCTTCCTAAAGGCTGGAGATGATGAGAGTATTCCCATTTGCTTAATCTTCTGTGGCATTGCTCATCAGGTGTGTGCCTAGTTGACTGGTTAGACTTGCTGCATCAGGATTGACTGCTTCCGTGGAGCTGTGGAGTGTTGATCCTGTAGTTATTGTTTGATTTCTTGGCATTTCCATGGATTGATGGTGGGCTTTGCTAGGTCCACCTGCAAAGGCTTTTTGTCACCTTTCACTTTAAGTTGTAGAACATAAACGAGGGGCATGCAAGTAATTTAACACCTGCCCCCAAAACGGGAGGAGAGAGAAAGTCCATACAAATTCCCTGCTATATAGATTAATCTCCGTGAAGAACAGCTGCTGGATACTGTTGACTTCTCAGAAAGAATATATTTCTGAATACTTCCATATGTAACTCAGGCTCACTCTTTCCTTTAAACAGTTGTGAGAACCTTTAGGAACTCACAAATCCAACTGCTCATCCCCATGGAGCACACAATTGATACTGATAGCATGAAGAGTTCTTGATTGAATCTCTACAAAGGAAGAAAATGAGAGACGAGAAGTATGACCCTTCTGCACGGTTTATTTCACCCAAACAAACTGAAATTTCATTCCTTGTGTATCATTAACCTTAGGGTTAGAAACTGACATTTCTCAAATGTCCCCATTATAAATTAAGGCAAAAAATGGCCATGTTTTTGTTGTTGTCATGTGTAGTGATGATATGGTTTGTGTGTGTGTGTGTGTGTCTGCTCACACATTCACATATGTATGTGTTCATATTCATTTATTCATATGTATGAATATGCTAATTAAAAGTTTCCATACCAACATCTCACTCCATTTTGTCTGAGTTTTTCATATCAATGCAATAGTTTTAAATCATCACTTTAGATTTCAATACAGAAATCAGATTGAGCCTATTAAATACAAATGAAAGAAAACAAAAATCTCATTTGATTTTCTTGCTGTCTCTTCCTGACTACAACCTGAACCCTGGAGCGAGGCAGGGTTTTCCTCCTTGGTTAACAGCCACCTGTTTCAAGCTTACTCCATTTCTGGAGACCCCCCTCACTTCTCTCATGCAAAAGCCCCGATGCCTCACTTGTCCTTTTCACTCTTTGTCAATTAAGTTGCTTATAATTACTGTGCAAACCACTAGTTCTGTACATTTGCATACACACATATGATTGCCTGTGGTGCCTTTTTCTGAGGAAATGGCTCATTCCAGCAATTTGTCCAGGGCTGTAGGACTCCATGGGTCTGGTAAGAACTAAGTCAACACACCCACTCATCCCGTTAAGGTCATTCAGCACATCAGGTAAGGAGGGCTTTGTGAGTTCCTCTAAAGCCGGATTAAACCAACAAATTAAAATGAAGGATGTCCTCCCTGGCTATGATTTCCTGTGCTGCCTCATCAATCCTCACTCTGGATTCTGAGTTCCCTGTTGTCTTAAACAAACAGGAAGTCCTCAGGAGCAGAGCAGGGATATGTTAATGACAACTTCGGCTGCTGAGTTTAGATTTATCTTCTTATAATTGTCCCCAATTAGAAGCCACATCACAGAACACTGATAAGTGAAAATAATGTTTCATTTAACAGAAGCTTGAATGAGTGAAATATTGCAATAGGCTTAATTAGAAAGAGGAAAATTGGTTTGCTCAAGTTTATACATTGGACAGACATAGCTGAAAACAAAAGACATCCAATAAAGAAGGAAAAATTCAATAATATTTGAAAAGTATGTTCTTTTGCATATGTAAATGTAACCTTTGGTGGGACATGGAGAAATAATTTCACTTTCTCTTTTGGAAAGGAATATATTGACTGTAAGGGAAAATGTGTATCATCACCCCAGCTCTGACTTTTCCAGTCTTTCTATCCATTCTCTTCTGCTCTACTGTCTCCTCCTTCTGTGCTTATCTCTAAGCCATGGGAGAGGAAGTGAATATAGATGTGTATGAACTCACATCAGCTGTGACTTCTTGAGCAAGAGTTGTACAAGATCAAGCCAGACAAAAATTCCAGAATAGACTGAGAGAGTATCACATAGTCCCACCATTTGGTGAGGAGGGATTGGCAATCAGTGGCTGGTAGGGGAACGATAACCACTTTTCTCCAGAGATGTAGAGGCTACCCATACTGCTCCAGTAGATAACCCTATGTCCATGCACACAAACGCAAGAATGAGTAATCTAATCAAGGAGACGGACAAATGGATGGATGGATGGATGGATGGATGGATGGATGGATGGATGGATAGTTATAGATAGATAGATAGATAGATAGATAGATAGATAGATAGATAGATAGAGATGGTAGATAGATGGATAGATATAGAGATATAGAGTTATAAATGTATGTAGTATAGAATTCTCAAGTATAAATAATAAGTAAGGAACCAAAAAGAGACAAAATGACTGTGTAAAATATAAAATAAAATTTCCCTGTTGCTGTAAATGATTCTGCTGTTACACTGTTATATATAGTTAGTGTTCTTAAAGTATTGGCCACAGAGGATGATGTGCCAATAAAAACATTCACTCAGTAGGTGACTTATTTATTCCCACAGTGCTTTATGACAACATAATGAAGTGTTAATTCCCTTTTTGTCACAGAAAAAAAATCCAAAGAAGATGGAATTTGTGAAAGAATAAAGTAAATGAGTCACTTTGAATAGTAAGAGGAAGCTCTGCATTGTCTTCATTATAGTTATTCCCACCCATGAGCACATGACTCATGAGTACCAGTCCCGAGCTTCATGCAATGGACTACAAAAATGGATGTTGCTCCGTCTCTGTCCTCAAGGAGCTCATAATTCAGCAAAGACAAACACTAAAACATAAACTGTACCAACATGCTTTGATAACTAATAAAACAAGTGTGGGGTCTCAGATGTTCCTAAGACTGATTCAGAAGTACCTACAGAACACAGCCGAGGAGAAGGAAGGTTGCGGGTGTCTATCTACACAAGCCCACCAGGCTCTCCAGAAGACCTGGATTTTTCTCTCGTGTCAGTGAACAATCTCTGACACTGGGAGCCAGTGCGGCTTGCTTGCATTCTGCTTCAGAATTTCAGTTGCAGCGATGCTGTGCATAATTGACGAGCCAGAGTCACCCCAGGCTTCAAGAGCTTGAGAGATGTAACTAAGTGCAGTGGAACTGAAGAGAGGCGTGAAGGGTTGCTGATACTCTGCCCCTCAGGACTCCATATCACTGAGTTTCCATACTATCTGCTCCCTGTGTGGATTGTGCATAGCTCTTCCACTCACACACCTGGTCCCTGGATGGAGAGAGTCACTCCTGTCTTTTGGGTACAGAGCTGTGTGCATGAGTACATAGAGGCAATACAGACTTCTAGCCATGGCCATTAGTAGTATGGCCATCAAAGGACATTTATAATGGGAAATAGGCATAAATAATCTCAACTAGGGAGGTGTTCTAAATATCTTGAAATGTTTTAATTTGTGGCTCTGCAAAAGACTCAGTACATTTTGCAAGCATTACCGTTGTTTAGCAAGGACTCTTATTAAAATCCTCTTTCTTTCCTGAATGCAGTTGTTCATAATAAACAGTTGTTTTGTACCTGCATAAAGTAAGGAGTCTAATCTAATCTTTCAAATTCAAGTCTTCTATACTAAACATTAGAGAGTAGTTTTAAATGTGCAATTTTAATTTTTAGCATAATATGCATGGAAAGAGATGGACAAATGTAATTAATCAAGGAGACCAATTTCCAGGAAAGACATAGTGGTTTATAAGACATGCAGACAAATGGACACAGCAATCATTCCCCTGCAAATTGGCAGGAAGAGCAGGAACATACCCACCAGGCAACAGCCTATCTTTAATAATATTTGCAGGGAGGCAATACAGTACGTTGCACAAGTGCTTCAGGATGTTAAGAGCTGGCATTAAAACTGGCATTTTGCTCCTGGATATGAAACCAAAATATAACTTTAATTTTCCTTGAAGTTGTAGGATGATGGAAAGGAATTTGGGGTCCTGATGATCAGAAAATGTGATCATTGACAGGAAAAAACTCTATGTTCATGTTCCCTTGGGTGAATTCATTGTAGTATAGTTATCCTGTGCTATATGGCTAAAATCCAACTATAAGTGAATAGATGTCATGTGCATCCTTCTGAGTCTGGGATAGCTCACTCAGGATGAGCTTCTCTAGTTTCATCCATTTGGCTACAAATTGCATGATTTCATTGTTTCTGATAGCTGAGTAGTATTCTATTGTGTAGATGTACCATAGTTTTTTGATCAGTTGTTTGGTTGAGGGACATCAGGGTTGTTTCCAGTTTCTAGCTATTACAAATAAGGCTACTATGAACATAGATGAGGAAACTTCCTTGTGATTTGAGGAATCATTTGGATGTATACCCAGAAGTTGTATGGCTGGGTCCCAAGGCAGAGCTATTCCAAGTTTTCTAAGATTTCGCCAGACTGACCTCCATAGTGATTGCACAAGAGGGCACTCCCACCAGCAATGGAGGAGAGTTCCCCATTCTTCACACCTTCGCCAGTATGTGCTGTCATTTGAGCTTTTGATCTTAGCCATTCTGACAGGTGTGAGATGGAATCTCAGAGTCATCTTGATTTGCATTTCTCTGATGATTAAGGATGCTGAGCATTTCTTCAGGTGTCTCTCAGCCATTAGGGATTCCTCCATTGTGAATTCTCTGTTAAGCTATGTTCCCTATTTTTTGATTGGATTATTTGCTTTCTTGGCAATCAGAAGATGGAAGACCTCCCATGCTCATGGGTAGGTAGGATCAACATAATAAAAAATGGCCATCCTACCAAAAGCAATATACAGATTCAATGCAATTCCTATAAAAATACCACCACAATTCTTTATAGACCTCGAAAAAGCAATACTCAACTTCATATGGAATAACAAAAAAACACCCAGAACAGCTAAATCAATCCTGTACAATAAAAAAAAAAAATCTGGAGGTATCACCATCCCAGATTTCAAGCTGTACTACAGAGCAATAGTAATAAAAACTGCATGGTACTGGTATAGAAACAGACCAGTGGACCAATGGAATCTAATTGAAGACCCAGAAATGAACCCACACACCTATGATCACTTATTTTTTGACAAAGGAACCAAAAACAGAAAATGGAAAAAGGACAGCATCTTCAACAAATGGTGCTGTTCCAACTTGATGTCGACATGTAAAAGAATGAAATTAGGCCCATACTTATCACCTTGTACAAAACCTAAGTCCAAGTGGATCAAACACCTTAACCTAAGGTCAGTCACACTAAATCTACTAGAAGAGAAAGTGGAGAAAACCCTCGAACTCATTGGCACAGGTGACAACTTCCTGAACAGAACACCAACAGCTCAGGATCTAAGACTAACAATCAATAAATGGGATCTCATGAAACTGAAAAGCTTCTGTAAGGCAAAAGACACTGTCATTTGAACAAAATGGCAACCTACAGATTGGGAAAAGATCTTCACCAACCCCACATCTGACAGAGGGCTATTATCCAAAATCTACAAAGAACTCAAGAAATTAAATGTGAAATTTTACTTTTAGCAATCATGTATTGTTTCTCAACATTTTTCCCATGTCCTGAGAAATAGAAGACTGTTATTTGTATTTATTTTCATTGAAGACCTAATAGATGTAAACTTCATTTATACTAACAAATCACTTTTCCACTGAAATCAGTGCCCGGGCTTTGACATATTTATAATAGGGTGAAGTAAGAATGGTGAATGAAAAGCTGGGAGATTTCTGTGCCTTAAAGGAATAGGGAACTTAGTCCTACACACACACACACACACACACACACACACACACACCTTCAGAGCTTCATATGCACAGGTACACACATGCCCCTGAATGTGCACTCACTCACACTCATCCACAATCACGTAGAACAAGAAACCATGAAGTTTACCTTCCCTTTACTCATGGGTTGAGGAGGCATCTTAGCTAAGACTTACAGGGTTAACCCTTGGATTGTCTTGCTGGGAGCATCACATCCACCAGCAAATAGTAACTATACCTTCCCAATCCCTACCCTAGAATACTTTCCCACTCCCTACTCTAGAATACAGTAATGAGCAACCAGTTTCCAGATCCAGAGAACTCTCTGCTCTGCTCTCTAAGGCTCAGAAAATGAAGTGTTCAACTTAATCACCATCTCACTGTTAGTTACAAAGAATGCCAAAGTTCACTGACCAGCAAAGCAATGTGCAGCCCAGTAGAGTTAGCACATAAACTGAACAAATGTTCAATTAAATGCCTTGGAGAGCACTTCACAATAGTACCCCTAGTGATCAAAAACTGCAACTTACAATATACTCCAATCTGTGAAATGCCCACTGGCAGAGATATTATGATAGTTTATTTTCTAATGGAGTTAGATCTATTTCTCCAACTACAATAAATGTGTTGTTTACTAGTAAAAAATCGTTTAAAAAATAATTTCTAGTTCATGCATGAGAGAGTTCCCAGGAATCTGTGGAAAGAGAGACAGTATGAGAAATAACATATTTTATAATACACCATTTGTCGCTACTTCCAATATTGAATATTATACATAATATGCCTCTTGTAATAGAGCTACAATCAACTCTGAAACTATAAAATTACTTTCAAGAAGAGAAACTTGAATGCATTTCTTTCCCATGGTAAGAGCTCAGTTTTTGTATAACTAGCCCATTTTTGATGATGGAGCCTCAGGCAAGTTCTTTGTGGTTGTGACAAACAGGAGTATTTATTTTGAAGAAATCAAACCCGAACAGAATATATGCTCTTTCTGCCTTGCTTAGTTCACACTGGTTCACTCCCACAAGTGACAGTGTTGTGGCCCTTTTTGACGCACACAGGAGTCACTCATACGTAGGCTACCCTGGGGGAGTATTTGGGCTTTGCTGTAACAATTTTGCATATTTTGTCAGTCATCAATGCCAAAAAAAAATTAGTTTAGGAATATGGATTTCTTCTGCCTCAAACTTAAAACAAATCCGCAATAGCAACCTGGGTTTGATATATTTTCTCAAATGGTTTTGAAAACAGAAAATGTTCCTGGTTTTTACTATGGCAACAGTGATGGCAAATGCCAGGAGAGGTGGCCTGTGTGGTGCTGATTGCAGAAACTTACGTTCCAAAAACAAGCCATGTTTCTTTTTAAATCATACACTCCTTTTCTAAGTCCCTATTTTAGTTTTGGTGAAAGATAGAAATCATAAATTCTTCAGAACCTATAATGTTTTAGTGTGCCAGTATTTATTTGTCCCCAAGCAAAGACAAGTTGAATTCTGTGTGACTGTCCTATGGAAGTTCATTTTGTTCTGTGAATTGGCCATTCCTTTTCAAGCTATTGTTCCTTGGGCTTCTATTCACGATGTCCCTCATGGCATCAAGTCCTGTGTATCAGAGAGCAAAAAGAAAGGAATTGGACATAGTCCCACAATCCCTTTTTGAGGTCATCCTAAGTTATCAGTGGTTCTCAACTTTCCTAATGCTTGACCCCCTTCATGCAGTTCCTCATGCTGCCATTACCCCAACCATAAAATTATCTCATTGCTACCTCATAACTGTACTTGTGCTACTGTTATGAATCATAAAAGAAGTATCTGTGTTTTCTGATGGTCTTACCTGACCCTGAGAAGGAGGTCAGAACCCACAGGTTGAAAACCACTGCTCAATGATCAAAAAACTCCCCATCTCTTAAGACAGTCATAGCCTTTCCACAGTGTCCCCTTGGGACCATGCCTTTAATACATGGACCTTTGGGAACATTCAAGTAGCAAACTACAGTGAAAGTCATAGAAAGCCAGTGATGCCTCCCTTCTGTATCCTCAAAGCCACAAGAGGATGCTCACAAGAAAATGATCAGTCTATCTTCCCAGTAGTAAAGGTACAGAAATCGCCATGCATTTCATTTTCTTGTACTGGCTGTTCACATTTTCCCATGACTACTCCCATTTAGACCCTCCCACAGCCAACTCCCATGTAATACAAAGAAAAAAGATAGAGTAAACCATAATCAATCAACTTATAATTACTGACATCAACAATTTACAATAAGTGATTATAGTCATGGCCAGCTATAATTTATAAACAATTTTAAGCCATTGCATACTTCTTAGGTGCTCTAAGCCCCTGACTAGCACACATTTAAATGCCTAAAGTATAGGAACTGATTAAATCCTCACAGCGTCCCCTTCCAAGTTTAAATATTGCCTACAGTTTTGTGGACTGAACCTGTCAGAGGTGGGCTCCCACCCGACACAGTCTGGTTTCACAGATCTCCCTGCCCAGGGCTGCACATGTGATGTGCTGATTTAGCTTGGTTTTCCTAACACTAGCCTTTATAGCCCTGTGAAAATGTTTATAGTGGCTATGAAATCAGATATTTTGTTGAAATAACTGAGGCAAAAAGATTTTGCTATAAGAAAGAAATCAACCTGTCATTTACATGGGAATACTGTGATGTTCAACTGGGGCTATTTCAGGGACAGAAGCCACAGGGCAGTAACGAAACGGGGAAAGGAGCTATTCAGCACAGCAGACTAGGATGATAAGGCAGCAGTGGCCTACAGCAAAACATCACACACCACACGGACCTATTCTCTCACTTCTACCATTCACATATCATCCCCACAGTGTCTAAGACTTTTGACTAAGGTCATTTTATTTTGTGATCCCTGCTTACTAGTGTGAGATACTGCATGCAAAATTAACACTAAAAGCTGTTTTCTGTTAGAGCCAGGGTCGAGACATACAGATGCCATCAATATGAGGACCTTTGTTCCTGTAGGGTAGAAGCAAACATTAGTTTGGAAGCAACTAATTTATTTTACAGTGGTTTCCCCTGGCTTATGTTCTATGTGTGTTGCTCAGCTTCAAAGCAAACTTAACAAAACCCTCAGAGTTCTGTACCTTCATTTCATTTTGAAAGAAGTTAGAAGCAATAACATCCCACCTAGTTCGGGCTGGAGACCGATGGTTCAAGCTTCTGAACGTTGTAAAAGAAAATATATTTGGGCAGGTCCATCAGAGAGAGTCAGTAGTAATAGCTTGTTCTGTGTCTTTTCCTGGCACTAAGAAAACCTCTGAACTGTCATATATATTCTTTATTTTCAAATGCCTATAGGTGAGATTACCATCAGAGAAGGCAGTGTTGCTGTCTACTTCGCAGGGAGTTCAAGGTGATTCCGTGGTCTGAACTAGTCTCACAGCACACAAACTTCATGTTCTCAGAAGGTGGAAGCTATTGGTTGCTAGCCAGAAATGTTCAAATGCTTCTACTTTAATATTTTGCCAAAGTGATTTTGTCATTTTCCTCACATGAGACTCAGAGGGGAAAATGAACTATGACTTTCTAAATGTGGATTTTTTTTTCATAGTACTAAACTTACTTACGTAATTGAGAATATTTCCTGAAAGTGATTCCTAACACTGGACATGAGAGTCTCTGAGATACAGGCCTAGTCCATGATGATTTAATGAATAGTTAGAGTTTTGCTTGTTTGTTTGTTGTTAAGAAGTATCTACCTTACAGCATTTCTTAAGAGAAAGAGTCAAGTGCATAAAACATGCAATTACATAGAATCTCAGAGCAGAGAAAGGAATGTGTGCACTTAAGGAAATAAAATCCAAACCGGTTTCCTCTGGGGATGTCTGCTCTCTGTGATCAGTCATCCTGGAAATGCATTTTAACTATGTGAAAGGGATCAAGGAAGCCACTGAAGTGATTAGTGCTTTTTGTCTGCCCCAAAGGAATATGGCTTTTTTCCCCCTAAGAGGACATTTCTATATTACTGTTAATAGTGTTTTTCTATTGTAATAATAATAATAATAATAATAAATGGTCCTAATTTCTGTGACATCATAAAACCAAAGCACTTTAGGAGATGAACCAAAGAATAACTGAGGTGATATGATGCTGTTATCTGTGCAGTAACTGAGTCACCTATATTGTAGAGGAACAGATAAACCCTCAAGTGAACAAAGCCATGGGCCTCACCTCCTTGTACAAAACCTCTGTCACCTTCGTCTTTTGCAAGGGGAAAGTCAAGAAGGAAAAAATACCTGTGAACACCAATAGTGGCATATTTCCCCATGGGCTAGTATAACATGAGTTCTACCGAATCAACCTTCAAGCTGCAGAGTTTCCATACCATAACACTATTTCTCATCAGCATTCTGTGTGGGCTGGCAGAAGTATCCATTCTTATGGACCCATTCAACTACAGGGCTTAAGTTGATAGAAAGCTTAGAGAACTCATGTCACGACTGCCCTTCTGTGCTTGGGCAGGAAGTGACACTTTCCACTTCTTCCCTTGGGGCCTTGTGTAGCCCCAACTACATGCAATGGTATGGGCAATGTGCATCTCAGTGTCCCAGGGGATGAGAACAGGACAATGCTGAGCCCAGGGGATGGTTCACCTGCACTGCTTTAGATATGAGGAAGCTTAAGAGGTATGCATCCTCCATACCCCAGTGACTTTGGATTGTGGATGAGGAGTTTTCAATATGGTGTTGTGCAAAGCTTTGATGAGACTGTTTGGAACTATATGATCCTATTCCTAACAGTACTAAGTTCTTCTGTTAAAAGCAAGAGAATGGTTGATGCGTGTTAAAGTAGCAAGGCTCTGCTATATAATAAACCTTAGTACCAAATGCCTGGATTGCTATAGGCCTGTAGTAGTAATATTAGAATTCCCTGCGACTGCCATAAGGTTTACTACATCTGTCTGACTTAAGACAACACAAATTTATTCTCGCAGAGTTTTGGAGGGCAGAAGTTTGAAGTCCGTGTGTCAGCTGGGTGACAGGTCCTAACAAGACAGAAGAGGAAGTTCCTCTCAAACCTCTTCCTGTTTGTGTGGCTTCCACTGACCCTTCACTTATATCTGACTCACCTCAGTCTTCACTCCCATCTTTACCTGGTCACCTCCATGTCTGTGTAGGTCCCCTTCAGTCTCTTATAAGGATATTTCATTTAAATCCCTCCCATAGATGACCCAACTGAAGACAGTCACCCACTGATAGAGCTTTGAAACACTCTGTCCAAATAGCTTATCATGCACAAGTTCCCAGGTTTTGATCTAGACTTTATTTAGAGAGGGGAGCCACTATTCAGCCCACTCCAGTACAAGAATGTTTTCTGTTCCTACATAAATGTTGGCATACACACTTAGAAGGTTATGCCACCTTGAGAGTTTGTCCAGCCTAAAGATATAGAATAACAGAGCTTGTATCAGCACTAAATTGACGCTGAGTATCTTACCTAGTGAGACTACCATTAAATAGCACCAAAAGACTATAGAACTTCATTATTTAGAGCAGACACTCAGCCGAGCCTATGGATTTACTGAGCTCGTAGGCTTCTAGTGGGCTTCACCTATACACATAAGAAGTGCTACAGATGATTATCACACAAATAACATGCACTTAGAGTTCCTGAGGATCAATGTGCCCAATTTCTAGGGCAGTTTCTGAAAATGTCCGATGATATCGATGTGTAATATTAGTACCATGGCAGTGTATATCTGATAAATAGCATCATAAAAGAATTGGTTAGCTGTGATGGCTATGGTTCAGATGCATCATGGTGATTATTGAATTTTATTATGGAATAGCCTTATATACAATGATACCTACTAAGGGAAACCAACTAATTATTTTATAATATTGACATGTGTATTACATTCCTATGGCAAGGGTTGAGCTTCATGGCTACATATACCTCTTATATAATGTTATATCTCTTTAATGGATATAAGAGCTTTATGGAAATGAATTTGTAATTACCTTTTCACATGTCAGATCTGTCTTTAGTTCTTAGCATGGTAAAATTATTTTCCATTTTGCTAATAGGAGTTGACTCAGGAGCAAGACACCCTGTAATAGTCATTCACTTCTAAAGGGACCATTCTTGTTCTCATTTACATCAATCATGGCTTTTTTGAGTGCTGATTTATACCAGAATTCCCCTTTCTCACATAAATGTATTCAGAACCTGCCTCTAAGGTACAAATTAAGGGTCTAAAATCCACTTAGTGTTAAGGGACTGATGAGCTATTCATAGAAACTGCTTGATCAAGGCAAAGATCTGGTGAAGTATGTGTGAAAAACCATTCTCAAAATGGTATCTGTCACTGATACTATTATGGCTCGTCAGTTATTGATGGAAAATGATGGCACCATTAGAAGAACATACAATGGAAGTTGTTCACAACCAGAATTTTCAAATGTATTTATCTATTTTATGTTTAATAAGCCAAGGAAAATAGATCATCTATGCAAGCCTACTCTGAGATGTCATTGGCAAATCAGATATATATGAACAACTCCTAGCTGGATCATTTTGATAAGAATTATTGTTAGGAGAGAATGTTCAAAATATATATATTCTTTGTTGGTAATATATTATTGTAAGTCACCTTATTTAAGCTGCACCAATCAACTGGAAAGAAGGATTCATGGGAAATGTTGAAATAAAGGCAAAATCTCATTTTATCTTGTTTTTTTTTTTTAATAAAAAGGGATATACATTTCCTAATTAGGCTACTTTATAATGTCTAATACTATGGAGACTTTAGATATTTTAAAATAACTAAAATTGAGTAAAACTGAATTAGCCATAAGCTACTGCTTAATGGATTGGATTTGTGAAGAAAATGAGTTATCTTTATGAAAATTACTGAACAATATCAGAAGGGGATATACAGCAAATGCATGAAAATTAAGATTCTATCTCACTGGGATCCCTTTCCTTTCTGAGGACTGAGAATGGGTTCCAGAAAGCCAGTTTTCCTACTCTGACATCCCTGTGTGTCTTGTGTTTAGAGCCCATTTTTGCTGATCAACTATCACAGCTGTATGTTCTCTTTCTTGCAGTTCAGCAGGAGAGCAGTTTCATTGGCAGACCCAAGGTAAAGTATGGCCACTTGATGGAATATTATTTCTCTGTGTACCTCTACTGATTAATTTTTCTTATGAACTTTAGATTTCTAAAAGTGAATTAGAAAAAAAACATGACAGTAAAAATTAAATGAAGTTATGTTAACTCATGATTTTGGAGTGGGGGGCGGTTAACATCTCTTAATTTTCTGATAAATTAATCTTCTCTAAGAATACATATAGTTGATGTCAAGGCTTGCAAATGTGTTGCTTAATAGATGCAGCATTTGATTGTTAAATGATACCCTAAAGCACTGGTTCTCAACTTTCCTAATGCTATGACCCTTTCATACAGTTCCTCATGCTGTGATGACCCACAACCATAAAATTATTTCATTGCTACTACTCCATAACTGTAATTTTGCTACTGCTATGAATCGTAGTGTAAATATCTAATATGCAACCCCTGTGAAGGGTCACTGGACTCCCAGAGGGGTTGCAAACCACAGGTTGAGAACCACTGACCTGTTAACCTACCATGTTTACCACTTTGATGTATTTCCTTTTAGATGGTCAGAAAGATATCGAAGATGAACTTACTACAGGCCTCGAGCTGGTGGACTCCTGTATTCGCTCTCTACAAGAATCAGGAATACTTGACCCACAGGATTACTCCACGAGTGAAAGTAGGTCAAGCAGCAGCCACACTGGGTTTTGTTTCTTTTGTTCTTAAGAAAGACTCTTGTGGTTCAGATTGTCTTCTCACTGATTATGTGTATACCCAACAAAGACTTTGAACCTCTGATCCTAATTCCTCCATCTCTGGAATCCTGGGATTACAAGCACATGTCTCCACACCCTGTTTGTGCAGTGCTAAGAAAGGAATGTGAACTTCATAGTTGGCAAGCTCTCTACAAACTAACCTATATCCCCATCCTCGGCAACCCCACTAGAAGAGAGAGAAATTAAAATAAGAGGGTTATAACTTTTCAAAACATAATATCATTACAGGTTATTCTAGTTGCTTTTTGTTGTTCCAGTAAAACACCATGGTAATGATGAGGAAGGCAAGGCAGCAGGTGGGCATAACAGAAGCTCTCTGGTCTTATTTGTCATCATTTTTTAAGTATAGAAATGGAAAGTTGTTGCATACCACCTTGTTAGCTACTATGACAGTCTATCACAGATATTCTCTAAGCTACTCAGTAATCAAGTTGTTAAGAGACAAGCAACATTTGCTTGTCTAAATACAAGAGATAGATAGGGCATCTTCAAAAACCCCAAGAGATCTGCAGAAAATGGCATTCAAAGATGTGGTCTTAAATTAAGATTTTTTTTTGATATCGTGACATATCAGCTCCTGACAGCACCCCCTATTCTACTCCAAGTAGAAGATAAGCATTGAAGAATCTCCAGTGTGAGATGGTTGAATTAGTGGCAAGCCTATCTC
>CAJQZJ010034157.1:2407219-2427149 GCA_907164525.1 Lophiomys imhausi | reverse complement strand
TGTGTGTGTGTGTGTGTGTGTGTGTGTGTGTGTGTGTGTGTGTGTGTAATATTTTTTTAAAGTGCCAACTGGTGAAGGCAGCATCCTAACTTTTGTGCCAAAGGATTCTGAGCTACAGTTTTGTGGGGAATGTTGTTACTCAGGATATTTTCTCTTAACAATTTCAGAAGCACTTTGAGACTAAAGTCAACATATAAAATTTAGAAAAATAATTTGAAATATTGAACACATAACTACAATTTGGGGTATCAGCATACTGCTAATGTCAAGTGTTAAAAGGATCTGAAAATTAAAATGTCAGTCGTTCCCTGTAAATCTATCAGTTAGGGGGTCAGGCTAAGATAAAGATTCTATTCAAAGGAGTTAACTAAAAGCAATTTAACTAAGGGACTATTTACAAAGAGGTAGGCAAGATTAAAGGAACAGACAGCACATGCTGAAACTCCCAGGAATTAGCAACAATCTGACAGAAGATGTCAGCACCCTTGGACTGAAGGAACTTACTGGATCTGACAGGAAAGGAGTCAAGCAACAGGCATGCTGTACTGGAGTAAACCTAATCTCCTGCTCCTCTAGATTTCCCGACTTCTGCCAAATCCAACAAGTGCCCAGCCTCCTTGTTAATGAGGGACTGAAAGGCGTGAGTGTGGGGCTGAAAGGTTAGCCTGCACAAGGGTCTCCTGTGTATCCAATGTGGATGTCCTTGGTCTAGAAACAGCACGCGGATATGTTGTGCTCTTGGATACATCCATCTAATTAGCGAAAGCACATCAGATTTGGGGAGTCCCTTGTGATTATTCAATCAATGGCTTCATTAGCTGGAATAGCTGTGAACTAGCTAATGCTAAATTGAACCTGGCATCCTGCCCTTGAGAACTAGTCTCCTAGTCCCCACTGAAAGGGGACTAAAACAACAACACTAAATTCATATAAATCAGCCTGGAAAAAAATATTAAATGGAAAGCTATTTCAATACCTGAGCAAGCCATATTTGATTTGTTGTATTTAAAATTTTATTGTTTTTCTTCCCAAGGATTGATTGAAAATAAATGTTGGATCATAGTGATCTTGTCTTCAAAATGCCACAGTGAGCAGTAACAACCCAGGTATACAAACTTTATGATACGATAGTTGTAAATATTTTTTAGCTCTATCTTTAAAAAACTCTATACTAAACAGTATGTAAAAAAGAATAGACAGATAGAATCTTATAGTTAAATTTTGAACTGTTTAGGAATCAAGAGGGTGTTATAGATCTAAGAAGATACTCTTAAAAGTGTGTTGCAAGATAGTATGAATGTTGAGTCACATATAGACCTTTAAACTCATGGAGTTGGGTAGATAGTAGAATGTTAAAGTCAGGGGCCAAATAGGTATAAACTGAACATTGGGAAGGTATACTGGGCCAATTTGCTCTCATAAATGTGGCATATTTATATCTATTGTTTTGTATAATACTTACTGTTATAAGAGAAGGAACCAGCTGTTGGACTGAAAGGGGAAACCTCTGGAGGGAAGAGGGTGGAAGGGCGGGTTAGGAAGGGGGAATAGGGAGGGGTTTGTTACTGAGATGTAACTTGAAGAAAAAAAAATAAAGTATTTAAAAAAAAAAAAAAACAGAAGCAACCTTTGCCACCCTGCCATTTTCTCATGGTTCCTGGCTGTCTAACAAATATTTGTCAGTCACTAGAAGGTGGCTTCAAAAAATGTGGTGGCTTTAGTTAAATGAAACAGAACATATGAGCAACAAGAACAATTTACTGATGGATGATAGAAGCCATTAGCTTCTTGGTGTCCTGTACGGCTTAGCCTGAATGAACATGGGTTAAGGAATTCATTTACCTCATGCATTCTTGGAGATATAAACTTGGAAATAAGAAAGATAAGGGTGATGTTATCTCATTCAGTAATTAGTCAAAACACTGTCAGTAAAAATCAGAATTAAAGTGAGGACAACTACAGAAATAAAAGGACAGCTTTGAAGAAAATGACATATAAGTTAACCAGAAATTAAGTTGTCTAATATATTTTAAAAGAGTGACAATTCATTTATTTAGTGTAAAAATGAATTGGAGTTCTACTATATCATGGATAATTCTACCATTCAGTGGGAAGTTCGTGAGAGCTCATATATGAGGAATGTCTTAAAATGCACATAATTCTGAGCTTTCAGATCAGTGTATAATAAAATACCAAGAATCAATCATGTATAGAATCCCACTCAGAGTAGACAAGACCCAAATAGAATGTATACAATTTGGTGACAGTGAATACATTATCCACTGTGGATCTACAGTGTGTCCTTTTCATGTTATTGGAATACTTAATTCATGTGAGAACTTTTGAGACATGAAGTTATTAAAGTGCTGTAAAACACAACACCATATATCCATATGATTCATAATATTAAACGTGAGGGGCATTTTGTGAAGTGACTTTTTATAATCCCAGAAAAGGAATACCAACAGCAGAGATAGAAATAATAATAATCACAATGAAACAGATAATTCATATTCATTCATTATATGAAAGTCATGGTGAAGGGGAAAGAGGTGGTTTGTTTTCTTTGTTGTCTATCATGGTGGAAACCAAGTCTAGACTCAACAGGATAGAAAGCCTTAGGCTGTACATGGAGAGATACTGGTACCCCAGCCACAAACATGAAGATCTCTTAAAGTGTACTTGGGAATTCTTGGAGGGAGTAGTGTGTGCTGAGAATCTTGAAGAGCACCCTCAAAGGCAAATGCTCTTTACAACAATGCTGCGAAATCAATTACTTTTCAATGATTTTTTTTCTCTTGCATGACAGTTCAGAGGCATTTGCCTGAGTCCACAGGGCATGTGATGGTACCCATGCTATAACAGCAGGAACTATTGGCTGACTAGTCTTCTGTTTTAAATATTCCACCAAATATCGCTACATATAATCCATTATCAGTAAAAGCTGTTTGAGGTCCTCAGTAATATATAAGGGCACAACTGGTTTGTGAGACCAAAACTTTGAGACCTACTAGAATTGAGAGATTACAGAGCATCAGTATATTTCCATGTGAGAAGATATATCATAAGAAATAGGGACAACGTTCCCAAACAGCCATGTGTACCCCAGGGACAAGGACAAGTCCACCATTATGAGGCATCATCATGAGCCAGGATGGCACAGACACTGGCTGTTGCCTTTTTAGATTTAGTTTTACGTCTTGTTTCTTTGGTAACTGGCCTCCATTAATTTTCCATTTCTTTTCAAGATCTTTGGAACTCAGAGATGAATCTCCTCTCATTAGATTATTAACTTATGAGAATATATATAGTATTTTGTCATTACACAATAGAAATGCCTCACAGTAAATAACCAAAAGATAAACCTTTGTAAAGCACCACATGAGAACTGCAATGTGAAGTAAAAACACTGTTCTATGGTTGCACTCCAGGATCTGTAAAATTCTTTAGCAAAGCATTGCAAACTAAAGTTATATATTTAGCTTTTGTGCCTTTGTCAAATACACTTTCTGAGTCCTCTCTTTCATATACAGATCTAAAGAGGCAGACACTCCATTATGTGAGACCCTTACCGACTGCAGGTCTATGCTTTGTAGCCTGCAAAAGTAACAAGACAATGACATTTGTTGGATTTAAGTCAGCTTAAAGTTTGTGTATGTGATTCAGTCTTCTTGGGACCATTAAAGTTTTAATTCTCACATAAATCATTTTTCACATTAGAATCCACTGACCTGGGGTAATACATATTCTGAATATGGAGACAATAATGGAATTTAAAACCTTCTCTGCTCGTACACCAACCGGGTGAGCTCTAGACCCACTTGGGTAACAAACCCCAGGAGGATTTGCTTTCAGTTACATTTTGAGGTGGTAGGTGGGTTGGGTTACTGTCTCTAAGGAGCCTCCTCCCTGGAACTTCTCCACATGGTGATTCATAAATAAGTTACTAGTAAGTTACTAATGATGCTCAGGAGAAAATAACCAGTTTAGTGCCACCAGTGGCTTGGTAAAAGTGATAGGTTCTCTTAGAATTCATAAAAGAAAGGCCTCAGCTATAGATGAAAAAGACATGTGGTTTATTATATTTCTAAAAAATCAGTGTTTATTTCTGCAGAGCAATTTATGATCACTATGACCTTAATAATCTTACAAACACTCATCAGTTCCTCCTTTAGTTTGTAGTTTGTAAAGCACATTTACACATAATCACTGTCACTTTGCTGAGCCCTACCTATTATATGTGATAGGCCAGTCACCCTTCATCACTTTAATTTGGTATTACTGTACAAGTATACTCTCATTTAAAACAAACAAGCAAAAGAAATCCAGTCTTCAAATGATTCTTAACCTTCTCCAAAGATCAAGTAGCAAGAAGGCAGAAATAAATGCAAATTTCTCCATTGTTACAGATGTGTGTGATATTTGGTACAATTATTTTTCATGGCTTGATAAAAATGTTTTTTTAAATTATCTTGTAAGAAACTATCTAACCTCAGAATGTATCATGTTTCTGTTCTTCCTGATAAGCATAAATTTAACAAGAGCTGCAAATGTGAGGCCTCCTTTCCTGAATGTATGCATCATTTGCATGTTTATTTTTCTGCTGATTATCTTAAATTAACAGTCTTACAAAACATCTCTTTGGGTGTCTGTTCAAAGCTTGCCCAATCCTCTTAGGTTTTTTGTTTGGTTGGTTGCTTGGTTAGTTTGTTTTGTTTTTCTTAGTGCTTTTTTGGCAATGTAAATAATTCTTTGAAATTAACTCTATAAGCCCTGCCCTTTGGAGATGACCCTTATTCTCAAGTCTTTACACTCCTCTATGGGTGACTTCCACAACCACACTTCTGCTCTAAATTTTCATGTCTGTACAATTAAAATATGATTTTCAAATTACAGAGAAATTATTAAAGACCAAAAATATTACACGAGCCAAGTTCCATTTAGAGTCCAAATCTGTCTTCACGCTCTGTAGATGAGCTTGCACCATCTTCTCAAACTCCAGGACTGAAACAGTAAACCTGGCAGTAGCCAGACTCTGGGTCCCACAGGCATCTTCCTGCCACTCACCCTTTTAGGAATGTGCCTTCTGTCTGCTTAGTTACCCACATCCTGCTGAGGTCTTTAAAGTGTCTCTTAAATGCATACCTTCCTTCCCGCCCTGGTATCTCCCTTCTTCAGCTGTAATTTTCAAAATCATCACAGATTACTTTTTCTGCACTGCAAGGAGTTCCTAGTCTCTAGTCCGTCCTGCCTCTAAGCATCATCCTGCTACCACTTTGGATGTCTGCTGTTTTATAAAAGTAACACATGCTACCCATGTTGACATTGGAACGTCCAAGCTTCTATAGTTAAAGCTTTCATCCCATTTTCTAAGAACCTGTTATTATACTACGCAGTATACATTCCTGTATTTAGATGATGGACTATTGTAACTAAAGAATTAAGGTAGCATGGTAAAACAGGGGTAACACAGTCAGAGATCAGGGCAAGGTACATGGAGAAGGTGATATTTACACACTTGACATTTGAGAAGGAGCTTCACAGTGAGCAGAGAAAGAAATTTCAGGTGGAGAAAATAAGAACAACTTTCTCCTGTTGCCAAAAATTTTAGCTTTTCAACTCTTGGATGTGCCAAGAGATGTTTATTTGTTTGTTTGTAATTTCTTTTTGCAGCCTTGCTGAACAATGCATTAAATAACCCCCACCCAAAAAGGGTATTGAAAGAAAGCAATAACTAATATGTGGAATAGCACTTAACAAGTTTCCAGGGAGACAAGTCTCAGTCGGGGTTTCATTATTAGCAGACCACGTGGCTCTGTGATTGAGCAAGTCCTTAAATAATAATGATAATAATAATAATAATATCACATAATTGATATAAAATCTTGCATTCTGTCAAGAACCTTGAAACTCACATTTGGAGAGGTTAAAATGTGAAGCCACAGAATAGTGCAAGGCCTTGGTTAAGAGCAGTCCTGAAGCCAGACAGCAATGTTTGATCCCTACTATCACCAGCCACTGACTCCATCATGCCAGCTGGGGAACTCCTGCGGCAGAGGGATTGGTACTTCTGTTCCTTGGTGAGATTGTTCTGCACTTCAATTTGTTAATAGGTGTGAAGTGCTTGGTACAGTTCTTAGGACCTAGCGAAGAGCACCAGCTATTACTGTCACCACGGCCACGTCAAAATCCATGGCTGTATAAATGTGCAGGAGGACTAACCCCGCATCTGCTGACTTCTGCCTCCAGATTGATTTCTTCTCAGCACGTACCCCCTCATTTTGCTAACATGGTTGTGACTTTAAGTAGTGGCTTACGAATGCCACTTAGGAGGCCTCTGGCCTTTCCGTGTTACTGCGCACTGTGCAGTTGGATGAGGATTTAATGTATCTGGGACAGATGTTCAGCTGAATCAGACAAGAACCGGAAATTCTAGATAAGGTCTCTTTAAACCTGTACAAAGACACGTACATGACCAACCACACATGATCATGGGTGCTCTTAGAGCAGCCAGTTAATTTCATGAGAAACTGACTTGTCTTATATTGTCTATGCAAATATAATCTGTAGATGGCCCTAAAGCTCTGGGTAAAAATTGGCATTTCAACCTTCGTATTTACTGAGGTTGACTTTGTTACACCAGCAGTAGGCACTGAGCTGCTCCCCAGCCCCTGGTGGGACGTCAGAGTAACAGTTCACTGGGGAAACAATAGAATCTGAGAAGCGAGGATTTCTTCTGCAGCAAGAAGATATCAATTTTGTAAGACCCTTTCACCCTTAGAGTGATGATGCATGCGTATATGAGACATGAGAGTTTTAAGGTTGAAGGACAACTCTTCCTGGGATGCAGGTCCTATCTCCAGCTACTAAGCCCAGATGCCAGCTCTGATTCCGTCTGTGCATGTTCTGGCAACAATGAAAACTTAAAGTACAACTCTTCTGCAAGGTTGCTGTGTGCTCTGCTCATCAGCTCAGACATGTGAGAGCCTGTTGAAGTGCTAGGGACACACTCAGTAGGCCCCGCCTCCTGCAACTCCTAGAAGCAGTCGCATCGAGACTGTAGTTCCTGAGAATTTTTCTCCTCTACAGCAATCAATCCTGACCTCTCAGCTCCGTTTTCTAGAAGTATGGCTTCAGGTTTCTATGACCAAGACCGAAACCCTCCTCCTCTGCTGCTTGGATTCACGCGTCTTCTGCTACCTGCGGCTGTCAGCATGGAAGACAATATTTTCATCCATGACATTTAAGGGGAAAACATCCTCCATTTCCTTCACTAAGTGCTTCCACATCAGCCCATCATCCCCTAGCGCATACACTCCATTTCCTCAAGATTATTGCCTAAGTTTGCCTCTAGCCCAAGCGAGCCTGCAAATAAATTCAAAAGTTCTGGAGAGGAAGAAAAAAAAGAGAGAGAAATATTATTTAAATCCCCCAAACTAAGTGCCTTAAAAATCTTTGCCAAATCTATATTTTTCTGCCTCGATGAATGTCACATTAATAAACTAATGGAAATTAGTATGCAAATTTGACTTCCATTATAAAGCGATTTAGGGATGTCGTGTGTTTTTTTTTTAACTATTTTCATATTCTAATGTCTTTATGTTCACCAAAACTGAAAAAAAAATAAATCTTGTTGATTTGAAGCCTAATGAACAGTGAGAAAAGTTATTGTAAGAGGCACACAGCGTCTGGGATGTTGTCCTGACTGTTTTGTCCTTGGCAGGTGACATGGCAGTATTGTAATGTTATGATGCACTACTGCTCATTGGTGCAATCACTGTTGTCAGAGCGCATCTTGGGTTCAGGGCTTGAGATGCATTAGTGGGATAATGAGATAGGGAGTCTTGATTTGTTTCCATTGAGTACTGATCAGGTACATGACTGACTCTGTAAAACATGAGCAAGTTTGATTACCATGGGATGCATTTCTCAGGAGCAGATAAACCATTGTTTTAACTGAAATACTTTTGCAGTTGGAACCTTATGTTGTTATTTGAAAATCCTGTGTAGATAGCATTTGTACATTTCTAAGGATAATTGCATGAATCTATTCATAAAGCACAAAGTTATTTAACTTGCTACTCAGCAAAGTTCATTGGGGCAAATTCACACACCCTCTTGAAAGGCAAATAATGAGAACGTCATCATTTTGCTTTATAGATTATGTTAAATGATGCAAAATTAAAGGTCCTCTTTTATTTTATTTTGCTGAGGTTTCCAACTCTGTGCATTGTTGTTGTATCTTCTGTGTCCTTCCTGGCCCTTGCACTGTTATGGGAGGAAGGTGTGCCCAGTGCAGGGTGTTATGTACCCATCTACTTTCCTGAATGAAGTAACAAAATAAGACAGTCCAAACTTCCTGTTTGAAGTATGTCGGTGACTATCCAGAAAAGCCATTGTTTTTCCACTGTGCCCACTCTCTCCATTAAGTTATGGTCTTTGCTGAGGACTCATCATGGCTCCTCCAGTGAGGACCTCTGTCCCCTCTCCATGATTAGCCCCCATGTCTCCCTACCCCAAATTTTCTACCTACCTTCCAAAAGGTTTTCCAGAACTCTGCCTGCCCATTGTCTAGAACTTAGAGCTGTTAAGACTTTGCTGTGCCTGGAGCTTCCAGCACTGCAGTCAGGACAGTGCGCCCCTGGTACCCTGAGTGAAGCAGAGTGCACCTGGACTCAGAGATGTCATCATTCTGGTGATTTGACTTGTGGTACCATCAAGGCAGGTTACGTGGTCTTTTTGATGGCTATTGAAAGCATAACTGCCTGGCGTGTACTGTTTCGTTGGGATTACCTTTTGTATTAAGAGAAAAAGAGTTGCAGGTGTGCTTTTGTGATTCCCTTTGTGATAAAGTTAGGCCTGGATGGAAGCACGATTTTAAATGGTATACCCATGCTGTTTAGAAGAGCCAACAGAGAATGAGGGAAGGCAGACACTGTAAATGACAAGGTTCATAAGAACAAATACTACTAAAAATAGGCATGTTAGAATTGTGAAAGAATGGTCTTTGTCAAATCTAGGACTTCGTGTGAAGGAAAATGCCATGTTTAAAGACAAAGAAGGACCCTATGATTTTTCACTTACCAGAAATAATGGTGTTATTTTGAAAAGCAAAGAAAACATTAAGGATGTTCCAGGGCTGTCCTGTAAGCTATGCCTTATTACTCTGCATGAATAAAGAACTGGCTTTGTACCATGTTGTTACGAAACACAAAACACGAGGAAATATCTATTGAAAGTTCATGGTTCTCTATCACTGTTCTTACACCAACCATCTCTCAAACACATGCAAGAGAAACTAGTAAATGCATGTTCACTTCTCAATGTGGCCTTAAATTCCCAAAGTGAATATTAAGTTTTGAGTTTTAAATTTTTTTTACTAAAATAAAATGCGTAAACTCTTGCAAGAATTCCATTTAAGTAAAATACGAGAAAATAAAACCAAATTGTTCATGGAAGATGTAACTAAGTCTTGAGGCTGGGACCTGGCCAACCTTTTTCATTCCCTATAATCCACACCATGTTAACAGCACCTGTTTTAACATCGTATCTTTTCTCTCTTTCCTGCTGAACATTGATGCAATGGCAAAGATAACTCATCATCAGGGACCATGTGAGACAGGGCAATCCTACATTGTATGAACAGCTATTAATATTTTAAACACTGTCTGCTCCCTGGCACTGTGGTATTATTACATCATTATTTATATGATAGAATCTGTTACTGGCTTGAAGGTTTTGAGTGTTTTATCATGCCAGTCATGAAGTGGGAGTTATAATTATATTAATGCAATTAACGTGTACAAAAAGGTGGGCTTTTTTTTACATTCTTTCAAATGTTTCTGATATTGTCTGGTCCAAAAATAACTACTTGATTAATTTGCCTCATAAGAAATATCTCTATGTAGGTCAGGATGAGATCATTTGAAAAATCTACTCCTCAGAGAACTTTTAAGCCACCAAAAAAAAAAAAATCTCATCTGAGAGTTGGAGCCGAATTATATGGTCGTTTTAGTTCTCAGAATTCAGAGCATAGATGGCCGGAATCATGTGCATGTAATAATTCTAGGCTGCTCTCAATAAATAATACATGTCATTTCTGCTTCACTGAGACTGTCACTGACTGTTCTGAATGACTTTCAATGCAGGGCCCAGCCTGCTCTCCCAGAGTGCACTTCAGCTCAACTCCAAACCTGAAGGGTCTTTCCAGTATCCAGCCAGCTACCATAGCAACCAGACCCTGGCCCTGGGTGACACCACCCCTTCTCAGCTCCCACCTCGCAGCAGCACACAAGCCCGAGCTGCTGGCCAGAGCTTCAGCCAGGTAAGAGCCCCTTGCTCTTTTGTGTGGGTGCACTCCAGGGGGCACCAGGGACATGGGGTTATGATGGTTTCTGTGGGTGTGTCATGCAACTTACAAAAGGTCCTCTGCTGTGAATGAGGGAAAGAAATGTCAGATTATGAGTGTACAGTAATGCAAAGTGGGACACATTTTCTTTAGGAGTGTCCGTGAGTCCATAATCTCCTATCTCTGCTGTATGTATTTAGCTGCATGAATATGCAAATAGGAACCTAGTTATCACCTTTACATCTATCTATGCTATCAGTAGATCAGACATTCTAAATTTCTGAGTTCACCTGGGGAAAAGACAATAATAATCTTTATCCTTAAAAAAAAAATAAAAAAAAATCATGCAATTATTCTTTGAAGTTTAATCCTATCAAGAAACAGTGTAAACTCTTAATCAAGTGTATAGAAGTAGTCTGTAGATAAGTGTGTTTAGCTTAGGAATAGTTACACTTTGTCAAGTCAGATTTTGAAGTGCATCCTTAATTTTTTCATTAAGTTATGTGAGTATTTTTACAATTTTACTGCACAAATTCATTACCTATAGTTAAAAACAACTTGGTTGAAAAAAACAGGTCTAACACATGGGAGGGGTACTCATGCACAAGGGGTGTATATATTCATGCACAGACACATACACACACACAAAAACACACATTCTCCTTTGAAAATTTTTGTTCCACCTAAAAGAAAATTTAGTGTATATGTGTGTGTGCAATATTTTTGTTGTTATTATTTGGATGTAGTATATATTACATCAATCCACCAGAATTAATATATTCTAGGATTATCTTCTTTAATGAAACTTTGAGCATATTTTCAGCTATAGAAGATATTCTGAACTTCCATGCTTTTGATCCTGGAGTGAAGAACAAACAAGTCCCTACTTTGAAATGAGGCTGGTTATTTCAGAAGCACGTATTAAGTACATTTACGAGGAAACATCTCAGAGTTATATCAGCCTCTAGCCCATTTCTCTTACTGATTTTCTGTAAGGTGCTTGAAAGCAGGCTCTCCTCTATGTAGCTACAACCTTGCAGGCCATGTGTAGTGTAGCCACTACAGCAATCAAGTGACACTGAGCATTCCATTTCTTATAGTTAAATCATTCTGATAACTGTATTTAAAAATGACTTCTTTCCTGAAGCAACTGTCTTGCCAGCTGTGGTTTAGTAAATGTTACCTTCTTGTGTGCTGGGCTGTAACAATGTAGATAAAAGAGAATTATTAAGAAGTTCCTGAACTTGAATGCTTGGCTCTCTGCCTCCCATGAAAGTTTAATCAGAAAGTGTTACTACATTGTAAAGATGTCACAGCTATGTATTTATAGTCATCACAGTTATAGTTTGAAGACACCAATGAGTGTGAAAGCTCGGGACACAACTTTAGTAGGAGTCTGTGTCACCGAGTACAGAGGAGGGATCAGGAAGTCTGAAGACTGAAAGCAGGCCCTGATGGACACACGCACTTTTTTCCCAGAAGATCTGGGATAGGAGTTGGCCAACTCAACTCTAAAGATCTCAATGGTTGTTGGTTGTTGGAAACATGATGATACATGAGGAGCTGCTTCACTGAATACCCCACAGGACCTGCAATTCCAAAGTAATAGCATAGAAATGCTGAACCAGAAAACTACAATTTAACCAAACAATTAGAGTTATACCTTTAGAAATAGAGCATCCAGGTCCCATTTTTGTGACAGCTCATTCAGATCCATTGTTTTCACAAACCCATGAAAAATATTCGTCAGTATTCTAAATGGTGTTACATCTCTCCTTCAGGAGAGATTAATTTTTTGAATGTCTCATTGTTATCAAATGCCACAAGGACTAGTAAGCCCAAATTATGGCTAATGGATGATAAGTGATAAGCTTAGTAAGATCAACAGTCAGCTGAAAAATATTCATTCTCTCTAAAGATTGTAATTCTGAAGAGATATGAATGGTTTCTGTCTGGCTTACAAATCATACCCCCGTGTGAATATGAAGTAGTGTCATCAGTGTCTTAAGATTCTGGTTTTAATTTCTAGCAAGGCTCTAGTTTATCAAGCTTCCTGGGAATTCACTGAATTACCATTTCCAACTTCTGCAGTAGGACTTGCAGATGGATACCAAACCTCATTGTGTCCACAGTCTCATCAGTACAGAAGTGACTGTCAGTCAGTTCTTCTGTGTTGCTGTCCGTGCTTTCCTCAATGCTAAGGTGAATTCATGAAGTAGCACCAGAGGACAGCAGAAGAGGGGACCGTCCCAACAAATACCACATCCATTCCAGGAAGTGATGTAACCTGATTTG
Source organism: Lophiomys imhausi (assembly GCA_907164525.1). Classification (NCBI taxonomy): domain Eukaryota; kingdom Metazoa; phylum Chordata; class Mammalia; order Rodentia; family Muridae; genus Lophiomys; species Lophiomys imhausi. Next base: position 2,414,506 of record CAJQZJ010034157.1, on the reverse strand, counting down.
CACACAGCTTTCCTTCTCCATCACAAAGGCCCTGCTCATCCAAGCTGCACACTTGTCATAGCTTTAAGCAGGCCGTGGGTTACTGCTTCCCATCTGCCTGCTTTTTCTAAGCCAACTTTGGCCTTTCAGTTGGTGCTCATAAACAGTCCTAATAAAATCAAGCTTCCATCCCATTTACTGGATCTATTACCTGGCTATTCATTGGTTCATCAAGACATTTATTCTATGCATGTTGATGCCCTGAGCCTGTATTCTTAGCATGAGGAAATATAGAAAACAGACATGGTCCTGGTCCTTTTATTCTAGCAATAGGCATGGAAATTAGAAAATCAGCACTTCAAATAAGCAAAAGTGCATGGAATTCATAATATATTAGAAGGTGAAGTCACTGAGGTAAGGGCATGGACACAGAATAGGATGAACTCAGAGAGGAAAATAAAACGCTATGGAACTTTGTGGAGGGGCCAAGTAGGAGAGGCTTGTGGCTTTCTGGGGAATGGTGAGCGTAATGGCATCCAGGGGAGTTGTCTGGCATATAAACAAAACAACCCATTGTCAGGGCAGCTAGAGTAAGATTCAGGCATTTGCAAAGTGACAGGAGACTTAGTGAATCATTGGTAGAGCTCGTCTTTGAGTATAGTGGGAAACCAGTAAAGGGTCCCAAGCGGAGTGTGGTGATATGTAGAAGGATTGTCCTGGAAGATATTACATAGAAGGTCCCCATTATTTTGATTCAAAGCAGATTTTCACCTACAGAAAATTATTTCTACACCTACAAGAGCCAGCCCAGGATCTATCAAATTCTACCAGGTTCTTCCTGAACCAGGGAGATTCACTATAAAGATACCATCCACCATCTGGGTAGGTTGGAGAAAAAGGAGTATCTAGCCTACAGATTTTTCTTGCTCCACTCATGTAATATATCCTGTGTATTACTTGAAATACTCTACACACAACTTATAAAAAAGAACCACTCTGAAAATGATTTTTCTCATTATCTAAATATAATATCATCCAGCAAGTCATTTCTTGAAGAAACAACATATATGGGAAATATGGAATTATATATCGGTGGACACACCCCTGGAAAAGTGGTATAGGAGCTGAGAGGTTTTTTTTTTTTTTTTTTTTTTTTAAACCATTCACACCTTTCTAGGAAGGTATGGTAATCCTAGGGAAATGGCCTGCAGGAACCTGAGAATCATATGACAATTACCTACAGTGAAACCATACAATAGTGGACATTCTAAAAGTGCAACAAGCTTTTTTACAGAAGAAAAAAAATCTCCATTTCTTTTCAGCCTGGCCTATCTTTTTAATGCTATATCATCTTCATGTCTTAAAAGTCACTGTGTATGCAGTATCATAATTATGAATATGTTCATGTCTCCCAAAATCAGATGAGTACATTGTTGGAACAGTGACAAGTGGATGAATACTTTGTAAGTGGTGGTAGGATAGACCATAAAGTCCCACACAGTACAGAGGCAGAGAATGTTCCCAATGATCAGCCACTGTATTGGTCTCAGCAGGGGGAAGGTCATTCTTGCTTGTTTAATTATAAAGCTGAGAGGTTATCCTTTGTTAGACAAGTTACTGATACATTTAGAAAACACAGCTTTGCATAGATGCGTGTCATGTAAAATTCACAGAACGCACCCAGCATGCAGCATTTAGAGGAGAAAGCATGATGTTTTATGAATTTTCCTTGGCATACCTGTGGGACTCTGGCAGGAAGTTGTTGTTTTTTTTTTTTCCCAGACAGTTTTAAAATGCTTGCTTCTTATAAATCTGCATTCCTTGTTTACTTTCAAGTCTTCTCCTCTATTTTCTCTTTCTAACAAAAATATGTTTAATCTGGCTTTGACAATCAAAGTGTTTTGTATTGCGGGTAGTGTATATTTGTTTTCCAAGTTAACATTTCCTTTTCTGTGCAAATATTTAGATTATTAAAATTGTACTGACAGAGTTTTGTGCTGAAGTGAAAGTCTTATGTGCCATATTTTTGCCAGTGTTCATGTAGACTTTAAAAAGATCTGCCACCAAGATACCCTTCTTATGTATTATTTACAATAACTGTAGGATCTTTGTGTTATTGTTTCGTATGTCCTTCTCCACTTTTCTTTCTATTGGAGCTTACAGAAATGGCCATACATAAAATACTTAATAGAATAGTTATTAGAGCTGGCCCTACCAAAGTTTTATTAAAGGGAGACTAAAGCACTGGAAAAATCAGCTGACCAAGGACTCAAAGATCCGCACCACTAATTTTGTCCTAATGACATCCTAACAATTTAAGGATTGGGGAATTTTAATACTTGATACCTTCTGTCTGCACTGCTGGGGTGGCACAGCCTGCAGAGGCTCTCAGTGTCTATGATGTGTGTTCTCATCCTCCCTCCTCCTCTTCTCTGCATTCTTCTCGAACTTTCTCTCTTCTCTCTGTCCTTTCCCTCTTCCTTCTCTTTCTTCTCCTCCCTTCAGTACGTTCCATAATTTCTAGACCCTCAGCTAAAGAGGAAGCAGTAAGGATTGCCTCCATGGTGATCCATAAGGTGATACTTGGTCTTTTGGTCCTTTATCTGAAGGGGAACAAAACAAAACAAACAAAAAAAAAAAAACAAAAAAACAAAAAAAAAAAAACAAAAAAAACCAACCCTATTTTCGTTTTTTTTTTTTTTTGAATAAAGTTGAATTTGTCAGTGAGATGTTACCCACAATTTTACTAGCTCTTCCTTTCCCACTGATGGTAACCCCTGTGGCAGTTAATGCCTTCAGGGACAGTATAGGCCCTGTGCACAAAACCTGTGTCTTCTCTTTATGTCATTTATCAACTTTTATCAAAGCAAGTACCCTTCAAGAGACTTGCCAGGAAAGTATCACATCACTTTCCTTGACTGTTTCCAAAATCAAATCTTTCATACAGTACCCGAATTTTTCTTCCTTTGAAATTAAAGATTGGCACCCCCTTCTATAGTGCACTGCAGAGGAAAAGTTACCAGATTCCTGTGGACAATGGTAATAATGCAGAAGTAACTTTGTTACAATCCGGAGAGTAAATTCAGGGGAGAGTGCTTATTTTGGGATGTAAATTTATCCAATGCACTACATTTTGTACAATAATTCATTAAAACCATTTGCATTTTAGAATTGGCAATTTCTTCTCGTTTGAAAGGTAGAAGATTCAATGGCTTTGTCCATACTTGCGTGAACTCCTGAGCTCTAGACAAACATATCCTAAGAAAGTACAATGATTTCTCTAAAGCTTTAGTCAGCACAGAACTGATGTTACAGTATCATCTTACTTGATGGTTCTCAGTGAGAAATCAATGTCTCCATTGTCCCTCATTCCGGCTTCTCTGAGTCACTGGAAGAGGACACATCAGTCATCAATTTACTGTCTCATTACTTTGTCATGACTTAAACCATCTGTGTTAAGATAGTACCTGCAAATGCAAGCCCAAGGCCTTCCTGGTGCAAGCCAGGGCCATATTCCTACAGTCTTTTGACAGCCTGGATGTGGAGGCTCTGCTTCCACCGAAATGTGCCATCCATCCTATACTTTCATGACCCCGCCCTGACCCAGAAGCACTTCTGCCAACAAAGACTTAGTCACCACCATTCAGAGCTGTCTTCAGAGGGGACACCTTAAGTGACAGTTCTTCCCATGTGTTGTAACTGCAGGGAACTAAGAAAGGGTAAAATATGGTAAAAAGGAAGCAGCAGACCATGATGGCTATTCATGAGGCTCACTCATCTTGGGAAGTCACCAACCAGTGACTTACTTCAGTTGTCCATTCCTGATTTCACTGCACCAGCTGCCTAGCATTCCAGGCAAACATCAGTCCTTTCCCAGAGCTGGGCCCCTGCTGACTCCTTCAGCAGACTTGGCAGGTCTCAATGTGTCCTCACAAGGACTGTCATGAATCAGAGGTCTGTTATATAAGATGTCGTTTCATTTAGCGTTGTGGTACATTCATGACTGGAACTCAAGATCCCTGAGAGTTTGTTAGTTCTTTGGTCACTTCACAGCTGGCTGTAAGCAGTAGGCCTTTTCTGTCTTCTCTCTCCTTCTTCTGTGCTTTGTTTGTTTGTATTGTCACATTCCAGCAAAAGAGAATAACATAAGCATCTAGCCTCCAAGAAATGCCCCTGGGACCTCTTTGCCATCCCTGGTTTGTATGTACAAGATTCAGAAAGCTATGAGGCCAATACATCTTTCTGGACTAAAATCACAATATTCTCAGGGTCTCCATTCTTCCCAAACAGAACAGTATCATATTTGTTAGTCAGAGGATATCCCACACTAAAATACAAAGAAATACCATTAAAGAAAAGGACTTTGTTCATGTGTCTTATCAGTACTGGGGACACTTGCTATGGTTAGTGACTTGTGTTCTGATTACTTAAAGCCTGTTTGGAGGTCATGTGTGCATTGCCTAACTGCCAGATCCAATTGTATTTCTGTAGTAACTGGAAACATATCCTCTATTAAATAGATCTATCAAGTAGGCATGAATCCACTGTACAATTTCATAGAAGGTCAAAATAAACCAATGAGTAACACACACACACACACACACATGCAGACACATGTAGACAAACACAAAAATAGAATATAAAATTTGTAAGTGTGGTATATCCTAAGTCTCTCTCAACCAAAACTTACATAAAAAGAGATGAAATATTTGTTTTGTAAAAGCATTTATATGTTTATGGTTTCTTTTTTTTTCTTCAGGATTTTCTAACAATAACAAAATAAAACAGAGCTACACTGAGTGTGTACCCAGCTCCAGCCTGCTGGAAGCTGTTCTATCACATCACCTACTTGAAAGCTACTTCCTTCTCAGTTCCAAAGAAGTGGATCTCCACCTTCTCATTAGGCAAAGTAACATTTGTTTGGGGACTGGTCCAAGGAACTTGGAAGGAAGACACAAGTAGGAATGGCCCTGTCACCATCCAGAACCATGACCAAGGACACCATCAGCTCCCACATTGCTCCAAGTTCTTGTGAAATGTTTTATGTCATTATTCTTCTTGAAGGGCCTCTTCAACAATGACACATTTCTTCTCATTCTCATTGCTTATAGATGTTCAAATATCACTATGGAAAGGAGTCTGTCTAGTCCTCAGTTTTTAAAAAGCCTAATTTTTCCTGAATTTCAATTTGAAAAGTAGTCTTACATTTTTTTTTATTGTATGAACTCATGTTTGAGGTATACCTGGACCCCTACAAGAGTGGTTTAAATTCTTTTCATCTACTGTGTATTGTTTTTAATTCAACAATAGGTTATAATAAGCCATCTCATGAAGGGTGAATTGTGAAATAGACTTGAACTGCCACCTTATGTCTCCCTAACTGGTTAAAAGTTGCTAAGTGAATTTATACTGTGAAACAGAAGTAGATGCCTGCTCCCAAATTCCCATTTTTTGTGCAAATAATGGGCTGTTCTTAGAAATTTATTACTCCATCATGATGGACCACAGCACCTCCAGACCATTTGTTATGAGATGTAGATGAGTTTGTGCAGCTGTGCAGCCCAGTAAGGTAGCCCCCAGCTACTTGTGGCTGTGTAAATTGGGATTAATCATATACATGCTAAATCTAGTTCTTCCATTGACAAGCAGCATTTGAAGCACTCAGTGAGCCTGTCTGAACAGCAACTGCCCTATTGGGACGTGACAGTTTGGGATATTGCCAGGCCTAAAGCAAGTAGATGAGGCTATGCTGCTCAACACTTACCAGTAAGGCTGGCTTCCTGTGAAAGGTCTAGTGATGGAGGCTTTTAACCGCATAGAAACAGCAGGCTGTGTTAAATTTGTGTTTGAGTACACAGTGAATGGCACGACTTACTCACTTGGAGAGAATGAAAAGTGTTTTTGCTTCTTTCCTTCTCTTTGTTAAAAATTATATAAAATTTCACCAAAATCCTCCTATATGCCTATTTTTTACTTGGACACCTCAGCTTTTAAAATGTCTAGCAGTAATGTGACATTTTCCAAAATTTCTACAGATTTGGGGACCATTTAAAGAAACTTTTAGATGTTAATATTCAACCTAATTAGTACTCTCAGGTTGGATCTTCCCACAGATTAAAGGAAATGCAAGGTGTTTACAAACCATGACTTTTCTGGGACACACATTATTTGAATACATAGTGTTGAGTAAGTATTCTTTTTTATTGGTAAATTAGCTTATTAATTAAATTAGTTCCTTGTAAATTATTTTTTCAGAAATTTCGTACAAGTGAACTATATTTACATCATTTCCACAACTCCCTCTCCATACTCCAGCTCTTTCCATATGCCACCTCTCAAATGTATGACCTCTTCTTTATTATTGCTTTACACCACACACACACACACACACACACACACACACACACACACACACACACAGACACACACACGGCCAAGTCCACCTCGCATTGTTCATAGGTACATGTAATTAGGGATAACAACTTGGGATTGAGTAATCTATTGGGGAGTTTATCCCTGAAGAATACTGATTCTCCCTCTCTCAGTTGTAAATGAAAAATTTTATTGGACTATATTTAACAATAACTTATAAACTATAAACACATATAATACTTAATAATATTTAAACAATGCTATTTTATCACTATTAAGGCCTTGGGTCTTTTTGGGCAACTTGGTCAGCCTCTATCTGCTGGTAGAACTCAAACAGTCACTCAGCAGTCTGGCTCTGTCACCGTCATGGCAGTCACCTTTCAGCTTAAGTTTGATGCCTCTCCTCAGGGTCAAGGCCTAGTGTTCCTCACTGGCTCCTTCGGCCAGCCTGCTTCAACCGCTCAGCTTGGGGCCTGCTTCAGTCAGCTGAGAATGTCCCCAGACACCTCAGGCTGCCTTTTGAACTAACTGAACCCCCTCAAAGCAGCTGCTGTGCCTCTTGGCCGAATCCTTGACTTCGAGGCGTTGCTGTGATTCCAGGCCTTTCCAGGGCTAATGCTCTTGTCTCAACCTATGTGACACCCTCATGTGACAGGGGTTACCTGCTTGCCTGCTTTCGAGGTCTTCCCTGTGGCCTCAGAACTCCTCTTGCCTCCTTGTGCCTTGTTCACTCGCTCAGCTGCTCTTGGGCCCCTCACAGATGTCTTTAGTGCCCGGTTTTCATCAACTTTCAGCACGTTCCACGCCACACCTTTTCTGCAGCCTTCTTGGGCTGACTTGTGGCAAAAGTCTCTCTCTCTCTCTCTCTCTCTCTCTCTCTCTCTCTCTGTCTCTCTCTCTCTCTATGTCACACTCTCTCTCTCTCTCTCTCTCTCT
>CAJQZJ010034157.1:2397112-2407119 GCA_907164525.1 Lophiomys imhausi | reverse complement strand
TCTCTCTCTCTCTCTCTCTCTCTCTCTCTCTCTCTCTCGGACTGTCTCCTGTTCCCTCCAGAGTTCTCAGTTCACTTGCCGAGGCTTCTGCCTGCTGATTCTTATTGCCTCAGGTCTGGTACAGTCTGAGGGTGTAAGGGCTGGCAGATGGCATATGTCGATTCGCCCATCATCATCTGAGAGCACTCTTCTCTCATCTCAGGGCTCCGTTGCCTGCTTAAATAGAGCATGATTCTCTCGGTCTTGTGTGGATCTCACAGCTTGTAAGCTCTGGCAGTAAGTGGCAGCCCTTGGCCATGCCCCTCCACCTGGCACGGCTCCACCTGCCTCAGAGCTGAGGCTTCAAAAGGGCTTCGCCCCATTGTAGCTCCCTTCAACATCTTTTGATGAGAGGCAGCGACCAAGCAATGCCAAGCTATAAACTCTTTACAGTTTCCTGGGCAGTACCAGTTACATCTGTTTGCCCAAGACCATACTCTGCCTTGTGCCAGGCCAATCTGCACCCTAAAAGCCCTTACTATTTCACTGCAGAAAACTAACTCCCATTACACTCCATAGCCTGTAGCTCTTCATCTAAGGGTGGGGCCTTGTGAGATTTCCACCAACCACATTGACAAGTTGGGATGTCACCTTCTGTGACCATTTTGCAGATCATGTTTAGGCAGCTGTAGAGTTGAGATTTCATGGGTGCACCTTCTCTGTCACATAAAGACACTATCTCCCAGCACATGTCCTGTCTTGTCCTCTGGCTGTTACAGTCTTACCACTACTCTTCAGCATTTATCCTTGAACTTTAAATAGGAAAGTTGCTTTGTAAATTAGGAAGTGGGGCTAGGCATACTGCAGTCATTTCTTCTGCCCTTTGATTAGTTACAGGTCTCTTCAGACTCTCCATCTACTCTAAAAAAGAAACTTAGTTACTTTTTTTAAATGAATGTATTCCTCGAGAATTTCATATATGCATACAATGTTTTATAGTCATACACACACCTCACTCCCACCCCTATTTCCCCCCTTACTCTTCCCAGACCCTGACATATTGCAGTTGTGTATCTCAGTATCAACCTCCATCCACTGCCAAAAGGACTGACAGCTGCACTTAAATTAGTTACATTTCTCAGTATTTTTTAAAAAGTATGCCATTTGGTAATGTCATCGTTAATATATTATTAAGGGCATTATCAGTGTCACAGAAGACAAGAGTTTTGTTGTGTGCAGGGTGCTCCCAGGTTATCATTGTTTCTGTCTTTGTCTCTCTTTATGAGGCTCCTCCACCACTTGCCTAGCTGGATACTAGGTTGTTGAGGTCCTAGACAACAGCACAGTAGAGCCTCCGAAGGAAAATGTCTGTGCACTTGTCAGAAATTTTTAGAGCAGTACCATCTACCTCTCTTGACATTTACCAACCCCAGGACCCACTTCAGACCCCCAGAACCAGATGTTGGTTCTCAAACTTTGGTGGGGACTGCAATCACCTAGGGAGCTTGTCCAAATAGAGGTAGCTGGGCCTCTGCCAGGGTTTCTGTTCTGTTCAAGGTGACACTGGTGAATGGGCAGCACCCTCTGGAAGCCACAGCTCTAAAAACTGGTTTTCCTGTGTGTTGGGCATTGGAATCTCCTGGGATGCTGGCTCACTTGCCTACGACGTAGGTCCAACCTTCAAAGGCTCTGAATTAAATGTCTAGGGTGAGTTGTAGGTGTTCCGATATTTTTTAGAAGTTCCCATGATGTTGGAGAAGCCAGTCTGTTATGTTCCTTGCTCAGTGAGTGTGACTGATGAGGGAGAAGCTCCGAGCTTCTCAGGTTGAAGTTAGACCACAGTTGTGGGATTCAGGGAGACACATGAGTTCTGCAGAACTTGGGTGTTCTTAAAACTCTCAAGGCCAACACCTTGGGGCCAAATTTACAAAGCACACCTTCATTTACTCAGCAAATGCTACTGTAGTCTCTTTGTGGGTCAGGTCCTGTTGTGGTTGCCAGAGAGACTTCTTTGATCAAACACATGGAGCCTTCCATTCTACTTCTACTCCTACTGTTAAACTCAAAATAATTCCAGTTCAGATTGGGAGACATAATGGGCTTACTAAATGTATATTAAACATACATATTATATATAAACAAGCGTGCTGTAGAAATACACATTTACACTTTCCACCGAGAATGCCTCTCAACAAATGGTTGTCACCCTCACACAACACTGTGCTTAGACTCTGTGTACATGTGTGTATGTGGGTGCATGTACCTGGGTTGTGGTGGGGACAGAAGTGTCATTCCCTGGGTTGCCTCCAAAGCAGGGTCTCTCATTGGTCTTGAACTCTCCAAAGAGACTATGCTGGCTGGCCAATAAGCCCCAGAGATAAACTATCCCTTGTGTAACATGAACCCCATGGCACCCCCTTAAATGTGGGTCCTAGGGAATCAAACTGGGCTCCTCAAGCTCATGGGACAGTATTTTACTGACTGAGATGTCTCCCCAATTCCCAGCTTGTTCCTAATACAGCATCTTGATGCTGCCCTGTTAAATCCTTAGCATCTCTCCTGACATCCCAGAGACAATTAGGAATGCTGTGTGTGTGCAGAGCAAGTGCCCAGCCTTCACTTGCCAAATACCATCCCAAAAGGCAGAAACACATCTGAAATTTTCTGTGGAGGGCATCTATCTGTTCTTCTTTCCCCCTTTCACCCATCTCCTTGCTCTCTTCCCAGCCCAACTAGCATTCTCCCTTCCAAAACCTTCTTTTCCAGCTTCTCTCTCACAAGGTGTACAGTGCTACTAGCTTTTCTCACCAGGGGCTCCCCCTCTCTCCTATGCTGCTGTCTGAACTTAGAGGATCAAGACCTTCTCCTTATTAGAAGTTGATGATATAGTGTTTTCATTCTTATGCAGATTTGTCTCTGAGCAAGGTTCAAGGAAACTGCTTTCCCCTGCAGTGATCCTTCTCAGTCCACCCCTGTCCTTGTCTTTTGTGTTCTTGTAAGTAAAGCAAAGCAACTGACTTTCAGTTGGAAGACACAGCTGCAGGGGCTTTTAGGAGCCCACCAGAAAGAGGTGAAACACTGAGCCATCTAGAGTTCACTTTGAAATCCAGAAAAGGGAAGCACTTGTAGTGTTTCCAATTTTAATTGATCTGTTTCCTTTAGATTTTTTTCCTTAGTGCTGAAAAATCAAGCTTACGCTCGTGATGTAGCATTTTTCCCTCTGTTTAACGCTTGTCTAAAAAGAATCTTAACAGCAAAGCAGCAGAATAAATTCTAAGTAGTATATCTTCTATATCCCCCATCTTCGGTCAGTTTTTGGTGTCCGAAAGTATGTCTCCTTATAATGGGAGCGTTTAATGCCTGCAATTTTCATTAAAACTGGCAGATGGGGAGGGCGTTCTGGAGATCACCGGTTGGGAGGCCTTTAATTTTTTTTTTCTTCTGTGACTAAAACCTCTTGGAACGCGGAGCAGAGGCATGCCTTTCGCCTTTTAGTCAGCCGGCCCCTGCTAGCCCACTCCTTTCTCCTTGGAACCTAGCTAGGAACGTGCTGGGGCGTGGGTTCGCATCCCTCTCCAGGCTTAGCCTGGATTCCCGCGCCCCGGGGCACAGAAGTTGTTCTCTGCAGCCGGGCGGGCCAGGAGGGCCGGCAGGCGAGCCGCTGCTTCACCTCCGCTGAGCGCCTCTTCTCTGCTCTTCCGGCACAGGGCACGACCGGCCGCGCCGGGCACCTGGCGGGGTCCGAGTCCGCGCCACCGCCACCGCCTCCGCGGGAGCCGTTCGCGCCCAGTCTGGGCAGCGCCTTCCACCTGCCCGACGCGCCTCCCGCCGCCGCGGCGCTCTACTACTCCAGCTCCACGCTGCCCGCGCCGCCGCGCGGGGGCTCCCCGCTGACCACCACGCAGGGCGGCTCGCCCACCAAGCTGCAGCGCGGAGGCTCGGCCCCCGAGGGTGCCGCCTACGCCGCGCCGCGCGGCTCCTCGCCCAAGCAGTCGCCCAGCCGCCTGGCCAAGTCCTACAGCACCAGCTCGCCCATCAACATCGTCGTGTCCTCGGCCGGCCTGTCCCCGATCCGCGTGACCTCGCCCCCCACCGTGCAGTCCACCATCTCCTCTTCGCCCATCCACCAGCTGAGCTCCACCATCGGCACCTACGCCACCCTGTCGCCCACCAAGCGCCTGGTCCACGCGTCCGAGCAGTACAGCAAGCATTCGCAGGAACTGTATGCCACGGCCACCTTACAGAGGCCAGGCAGCCTGGCAGGTAAGGGACTCACCCGGTTGCGTGGCGGGGACCCTGGGAGACTGGATCCAACAGCAGGGCTGGGCATGCCTTGGGGTCAGTTTTCAGATTCTGGGGCTGTGGGAGATACCAGGGCTTGTCTGAAAAGATTGTCAGCTTCCTTCTTAATGTGTGCCTATCTGGTCTTGCAGCCTCGAACACCTACCTGTCTTCCCTCTTCCCTCCCCAGAGTCTGCAGACTTAAACAGAGCAACCAGGTTAATTTGGTAGGACCGTATAGACCTGTTCCTTGCATCCAGAGAGAAATCCAGTAACTGTCCCAGTGGGTATGATCAGTGGTAGTTGCCAGAGAAAGTTAGATTTTTTTTTCCCCAAAATCAGATTCTGAACTTACATTTCAGCAGCGGAGTAAAGTAACCAATAGGGAAGCATCTTCAACGTGTTACCTATTTCATTATGGGCGTGCACGAGGGGGAGGGGAGGGGACACCAGAGTTGGAGGGGCTTCTTCAGTCTGCCAGATCTGAAGAGACGCTGTTTCTGTGGCGCCTGTCCCTATCACAGCCGGCCAAGCTGGCTGGCGACTCCGCTATTAACGCCATATGCTCAGTGGAAACAAGACACTGTGATTGAAAGACTAATGTTCTCTCCTAAAACACCTGACAAGTAATCTGGATTTATTGCCTATTTCTTTCCATATAGAAGTATTTGGTAATTTTGTGACTCTAGTAACAGATGCTGTTCTCATATGCTTCTTTTCTTAACACAAATAGATGACTGTGAAGATAAATAGGATTTTTTAAAAAAGGGGGAACTTGTTGCAGGCTCAAGGCAGGTGGCCAAGGGCTTCTTTAATTCAAACACGGTAGTACCCAGCATGGAGTAGCCTCCCTTAGCGGGATGCAGGCTGCGATATGCTGCCCACAGAACTGTGCTGGTCACCTTTACAGAACCGAAAATAACTACTCTCACTGCTTTGCCCGAAAAGTGGAATTTGGGAGGTAGCCCCTCACTCATGCTCAAATATCTCTAATGTAGCCACTAGTTGGAAGAACATCCTGGGAAACAGACACCAAACTTTAAAATTTATGAGATCATATGGAGAAGCAGAGACTCAGAGGTCATAAGAGACTAAAAGCCCAGGACATCCTCTCTTTAATCCCAGCCACCAGCCACCATGGAGAAGGTTCAAGGAGTCCAGGAGACTAACTACTAAAGACCATTTCATTTCTGTGTTTACCCGGTGAAAGAAAATGAGAGTGGGTTTTGTTGTTTGTTTCTTTGTTTCTTGGGGGAAATCTGAAGCTGTTCTCTCACCTGTTTATGTGTGACAGACATGTGCCTGTCACCTTTGTACCCACGAAGTGAAGCAGAGAGTGTGACCAGGTAGCCCAGTGTGTGGGGTCTTGAGGAAAGGGTTAGGGAATGGAAATACAATAACCAAGAACGCGACAGTTCTATGTCTTGTTGAATCTAGAAAAGTGACTGCATTTTGGAAAGTGGCTTACGCTTTAATGTCTACAAAGAATGTTTCGAAGGCCCTGCTGGGAGCAGTGGTGGTGGTGGTGGCGGTGTGTATGGATTCAAGTTTCTCTGGTCAGAAGGCCAGCTCCAGTTGACCAGCACATTCCCATCTGTTCCTCATAGTTTCTGGCCATATCACATTTTTGCTACCTAGTGAGAAAAAAAATATTCAGCACGCCATTGAAGTGTCTTAATTTTAGAGTTGCAGTGAACATTTTAAATGTTTGAATTCATTTGTTTAACATACATGTTAAAATATTCATTTAAATATGTCTTCATGCAAATTGCTGCTGGTGGTTTTGAGTTCAAAATTATCCTGTTACAGTATATGAATGGTAGATTTGAATAAGATTTCATGTTCCATTTAGAGCATAGCAACCCATGGCCGGAGAGAGATAAAGGAGACAGATAATAGAGTTTTCATATGCTGTGTCTGATGTCCTGTGTTTGAAACTATTCCAAGCATCATAAAGTTTGGAGCCACCTGGTTTGCTAAGTGAAAGAACACAAATATGCTGAGATTACAAAATAGATTTTCACTTAGCAGAGCTGAGAATCCGAAGATCTGTCACTGATGACTAGAAGTATCAATAGAAGGTAGCAACTAATTTTACAGTTCTTTCCTATGTCTCTCTCATATCCACCACCGATTCAGTCTCTGCAGATAATGCATATCCTGACATTTCTAGCCTCCTCACAAATAGAAAGGAGAGAAAATTAACACAAAATAAAATAAATGCTTTCAATAGGGTGACTCAGAAGGTGACTTTTGAGTCTTTCCTGAAGTGGTGAGCAAGTTATAGCTGTGTGAGTACCAGGGGAAGGTGTTCTGAAGGAAGAAAAGTGAGTTCAAAGGCTTGTGACTGGGAAGGAGTCTGCCATGTGCAGCAGGAAAAGTAGTGAGCTAGATGGATGTTGGCCAAACGGTGAGGCTGGGAGTTTGCCAAGTGACTAGAGCAGGAGGATAGATGAGGAAGGGCTTTTATGTCAATGAGGCTAGGAGCACAGTTAACACTATCTGGCTTAGTTTTTTGTAGGCTTACTCTGGCTGATATGTTAAGAATAAAATTTGGAGATCAAAGACAAATGTAAGGATGTAACTGGGGATGGGGTTACAATAATCTAAGTTAAAGGTAACTGTGGAAACAATATATGTACATGTATGTACGTGTGTGTGTGTGTGTGTGTGTGTGTGTGTGCACGCCAATGTGATTTTCTCATCAGCTAGGAGATAATGGTAAGAAAGATTGTCAAGAGAATGGAGTTTCAGTGACTGAGCTGGAGCAGGCTACAGAAGCAGATATGTAGTTTTAAGGTGTATGGATAGACATACACCTTAAAAAAACAAAACAACAACAACAAAAAAAAAAACAAAACAGTTTTTTACAGGTGAGGACTCTGCCAGAATCCCAGAGCACATGTCACATAGAAAGTTGGATATGTGGGTAAGAGTTTTATCCAGGACGTGTTTTATTTAGCTAACAGCACAAGGATTGCAAAATGCTGTCTAAGGATTTCAGGCTGGCAGTTGCAGAAAGCACTCAGGAAGGAAGTGATGTACCCACCTCCTCTACTGGATCTTCCAATGACTGAGCTTGCTAGCCCAGATTTTAGAGACCTATCAATTTGGATTAAACCCAGAGAAGTGTAAGTTCTCACATCCTAAGTCACTGGACACCCACGATGTCTTAGTAGTGTTTCTTTTCTTATGCATTTATATCTCTTTTTATTGTACAAAACTGAGTGGAAATCAGTTCTGCATTGTTCAAGGTCCCAAACTCTAAACACACTACCTGTCTACTTGATGTTGCAGAGAGGGTCACTAGAGTATATTCTCTTACCATTTTACAAGCAACTAAGGTAATGTATGTGAAGTACTTGTGCATTTCTGACTGGTCAAAAGTCAGCTTTAGTTATTTAACACATAACTAACATGGGAGCTTAGAAATGAGCTAGAAAAAAGTCAGGTGTTTTTGCCATAGGCACAAAGCAGCTCTAATGAACTGGAAAACATGCCACGTCCTGGGTTTAATATGCAAAGGAGGCTCATCACTGTATTCAAAATGCACAGCTTCCATGGAGGAAGGTTTAAAACAATGTCTCACACTGCTGCCTAGGTTGGCCTAGAAGTCACTGTGTAGCCCAGGATGTCTCAACATACAGCAGTGTCTCTGCCTCCAAGGTGCTAAGCTATACATAATCCATGAGTAGAGAATATATTTTTCTATCATGAAAGAAAAGTAGGAAGGACATAGATATTTAGTATAAAGTTGTTTATTGGTTGTAGCTTGTTTGCTTTGCCCACCAATATAAGTTTTTAGTAAATCTCTACTGATTTCGAAGAAATTAAAAAGCCTCTCAAAAATGTGTCAAAATCCTATTGAGTAGGATTCACTTGTGCCAAAATTTGTTCCATTTTGTGAAGAAAATAACATGATCTTTCATTTTCTGAGTTTAGAGCCAAATTAATCCTGTTGGAACTACAAATACAAGTTGTAAATGTGTATTGAAGTTGTCAGGCTTCAGGAGCTTACTTTGAGAGAGAAATAACACACAATATGTAAATTCTTAACCAGTAATTTCCATGAGAACTGACCTAATATGGAGAATTATTTGGTCAAAAGCATGATTGTCTTACACTCCAGCCAAATGGACCTAAACTGTCCTTCTTGGAGTGGACCATGCAGTGTAAACTCTGAGTTCCAACTGTTTGGAGACATCATTCACTCCCTGACTTATTGAGTCCCAGAGTAGAAGGGCACAGTCACCAGATAAGGTTGTAATGAGTGGGTTTAACACTCAGCTCCTGGGATACATTCCAGTCCAGAGGCAATGAGATGCCTGGCTCCTGTTTTTCTATTTCTCTTCCTGAAGCTGATGCTTTCCTAGCCTGCAGACAAGAGCAGAGATGATTCTCAGGAACACCTTCTTACTCATGCACTAGACATCACTGAAAATTAGAGCTTAAAAAAAATTCTTGCTCTGATTTACATTTTCTGCTTATCATTTGATCAGACTGAGATCTTAATCAATATCTTAACTTGGGTAAGGAGACTTCCTCTCAGTGTAACATTAGCAGATGGCTTAGGAAGAGGCTTCCTGGGCAATTTCCAAGCCAACCAGACCCATTGCTTTTCACTACCCATGCCCCTCACCAAATCCCCGTTCTCTCCCAACACACACACTCAGGGCTTTTGCACTAGAAGACCAATTCCTGCCTGGGACACTGAATCTGTGGAGAGTGCATCTCTTTCATGTGTGGTGGGTACACTCTGGGATTCTGTGCCACTCACTCAGGGCATAAAGGCCATTTACCACACACTGACTTTCTCCCTCAGCAACTCAGCACCCCCACTTTACAGTAGCCACCATCCATCGTCTTACTGCCTCATTAGAAGCTCATACCATCCACTCCCCTGCTCCTTACCCTCAAGAAAGCAGACACTTGACTCCAATACACTGTATTCAACACTCCCTCTGTATTCAAGTTAGCCTGCCTAAGTCTCCATCTGCCAGCCCGTCGGAAACTCACAGAAGAATCAAATCCTCAATAGCTGTAAGGAATTCCACGTTCCTATCTAACTTCTATGCGATCGATGTCGGGAAAAGCAGCAGTGGGGCAAGCACTGCTTTCAGCACCCTCTTCCAGGAAGTTCGGGGCTACACTCTTGAAACTGAACTCACCTTGAAGGCCCAAGAGGCCTCCATATCATTATTTCCTTAATTTTTTACATTTGACCTGCAGATAACAGTACTTACCCTCCTACCCATCCAACCACTTACCAACCTTGCCAATGAAAACTCGGTAAACAGATAAACTTGTTAGGGGAAGGGAAGTGGTATCTTCATTTTGAGTTCTTCCAAATAACATCAATGCTATTTGGTATTTGTATCATATTTAATGACCTGAGGAAGTGTAAGCTAAGAACTTAATAGCAGTGCTTCAACAGGTATCCTCTGCCCTGTTTCTCACATAGCATCCCCAAATGCAAGTGTAATGAAGTCACAAGAGACACAGAGCACAGTAGGCAAATAAAAGTTTCCTAAAAACTGGAGGTGAAGAGACAGAATTGAGCTGCTGCTTCTGAGGACTCTGAAACATGAAGCTGGAAATGTAGAGGAAGTATCGAGAGTTCTTTTTGCCCCAACCCTAAATTAGCATCCATCTCTCTATGTGTGTCCTCTCTCCTGCTGGAATGGTTCGGGCTTATTCCAAAAATAAATAAATAAATAAATAAATAAATAAATAAATAAATAAATAAA
>CAJQZJ010034157.1:2296056-2397102 GCA_907164525.1 Lophiomys imhausi | reverse complement strand
AAATAAATAAATAAATAAATAAATAAATAAATAAATAAATAAATAAATAAATAAATAAAAATTAGGACTATTTTCTTGAATAAACCACAAACTGTGTGAGAGTTAGACTCTTGATTCAGATGTTGGCATCCTGAGTGAATTTCAAGTCACATACAGGTGGGGAGAAAGAAGGGAGGATGCTGCTTACTGCCCAGTCATTCTGAAGGAAGTTGGTCACCATGCATGACCCTCCCTCTTTGCCATAAATTCACTTTGGAAATCACCCTTCATGGGAAACACTTCTATTTACACTGTGGAACAAAGCTGCCTCTAGGTTTTTCTTCCTCAAATATGATAAATTAGCAAGGATTACACAGGAATGGGAGAGAATTACTGGCTTGAGAAAGAGAGACTAAAATAGAAAAGTAAATTATCTCTTAGAAGAAACAGATAATTTGAGGGCTGTAAGAGATTAAAAGAAATAAGCAAAAACTGTATGTCTGGAATTGAAGAGGATTTAGGAAGATCTTGAATTCATTAAATTAAAACTGAATAGGATATGTAAAAGGAGCAAAAAAACATGAAAAATCTTCTAGGCTGTGAAAACATAACTCATAAAACTAAAAAATAAATGACTGGGAAATAACCCAGAAGATAGAGAATAAAGGGGTAGAGACTGAAAATATAAGAATCATGCAAAAAGAACCAAGACAAATTCCAGAGACATAATGCGTGACTGGGGTCTCAGAAAAGGAGTGGAGGAGTAAATTATCAAAAGCACAGGGAAGAATTTCTCAGAGCTCATGTCTTTGTCAGAAACACCTTGTGCTAGGAATTGAACGTGTTCCATATTCCACATCATGAAAATTCAAAGTTTCAAGATGAAAAGACCCCAGCATCTCTGGAGAGAAATAAAAAAAACCTTACCTGACTAAGCAGTTACTGTTTCGGACAGCAGATAACATAAGGTACTGTATGAGCAGCTGAGGGACTAATTCTCAACCCCAAACCCCGGCACAGCCTGTTTCCCATCCAAAAGGAAAAATCAAACATGCTCTAACTTGCAGCTCCTCAGAAAACCCATCTGCTAGGTACACTGTCCTAGAAAAGCTACCATATTTGAATGATGTAGCTTGGTAAATAAAAGTATGAAATGGGAAGAAACAGTATCCAGAAATAATACATACTGACTAGTAGATTGATTAAGAGAGTTCAGAAAAAAAGGTACCAAGCAGCAGGTTAGGAAGCAACAGAAGGCAGATTCAACCAACCCAAGTCTCAGAGGATCTGTGTGATGTCCGAATCTAAGGACAGAAAACATGAAACAGCAGTGAGCTTCAATGCAGATAGAGGAGAAAGAGCTGTTATACTCTGCAGAGCTCTGTAAATCCAGAAGGCAGTGGTTGAGGGATTTAACAGCTAGACAGATGTGTTGGCATATACTTTCATCCCTTCTTAGCTTTTTAATGCTGTGCCATTTCACCAAAGCCAACAGAATTAAAGAACACCAATTTCATGCTGGGCACTTCTCTTCCGGGGGCTGGGGACTCACCTATGAGCTGCCAGGGCCAAAGCCCTGCTGGTGTTAACTCTGATGTTCTATCAGGGGTTAGGCGAGAACAACCGTGGGGACCAACTAGAGGATACAGAGGTCAGAGACAGAGCAGCAGGGGACACATCCCAGTGAGGATATCATTGGAGCAAACCTTTGAAGGAAGGAGAGGGAAAGTACATGCATGTTGGAAAGAGCATCCAGGGCAGAGGAAACATTAAGCCCAGCCCGAGTGGTCTGAGGGAAAAATCACATACCGCCATTGGGATGCAAAATGGAGTTTCTCATATCCTTGGTTATTTTGCAGTATAGGAGGAAGAAAAGAATGACAATTGCAGTGTTTAAAACGATCCTATGACATTGCAACTGTCCCTTGTTTAGCATGTCCACAGGTTAAACAGACTTCATAATTATGTCTTGTTACCAAAGACATCATAATGTCTGGCTCTTCTCAGCATCCAAATATACATGGTTCGGAAGCCAGGACTTAAGACTCATCATACTGGAGAGTCAGAACAAGCTTGTCTCACAGCTTGATTTGAAAAGAGATCTCACTGAGAAAAACCTAAGGGAGAGGCAAATGGCTGGGGAGGCTCAAAGAAGGACTGTTAAAAGTGGCAATGTTCAAGGTGCATGTATCACATGTACCAGATGATGTACATGTATCACATAAATGATTGTGCAGGTGACTCATGAGTTTCAGATACAGTGTTTTGACTGCATTCGTTCATTTTCTGTTGCTATCGCAACGTACTTGAATCTGACTACTGGCAAAGACAGGGAGAGTAATTTAGGTCAAAATTTTAGAGTCTGAAAGACAATGAAGGGTTTACCTCATTGATTTGTCCTCTGTTGAAAGCCCCTTAGGTTATGTCACTATGTGACAGGTGACCTCAAGAGGGCAACATATGAGAAGAAAGTCACATGATAAGACAGGAAACTAGGGATCTGGGAGCCCTTTTTTGTTTTGGGGTTTCTTTGTTGTTTTGTTTTGTTTATTTAGGTTTTGGTGGAGTTTTTTTGGCTTTTTTGGTTATATTTTTGTTTTTGTTATTGTTTTGTTTGATTGTTTGTTTATTATGAAAATCATACATTTATCTCAACATCTAACCCAGGTCCCACAAGAACTACAACAATCACTTCCACGGGCAGCATTCTAAGTGACTGACTTGTCTTTCAGACAGGCCGTGCCTCTCAAAGTTTCCACCATCAGAACACACCCACTCCTAGGACCAAGCTTCTGACATGTGACCCTTAGAGACAAACTTATTTCCAAACCATAACACAGCCACATTGCAATTTTATTTTAAAGCAAGGACCGATTTTTATTTCTGAAAGAATGAATTATACATAAATACAAATAAGACGCTTTGCACATTACCCTAAGGGTCCCCAGGAGAATGTGAATGAGCACTAACAGCATTGGAGACTGGAGGCAAAGTGAGGGTATATAGAAAATTAAAAAGGCATCAATT
Organism: Lophiomys imhausi; assembly: GCA_907164525.1. NCBI lineage: Eukaryota > Metazoa > Chordata > Mammalia > Rodentia > Muridae > Lophiomys > Lophiomys imhausi. The sequence continues at coordinate 2,394,096 of CAJQZJ010034157.1, read as the reverse complement.
AAAAAGAAGTTGCTTCTGGGAGCCAAAAAAAAAAAAAAAACCAAATGCCAGGAAATTTCTTTGTCCTTTGAGAAACAGACTGCCTGGTGAATGAGCCCTGCGGTTTGCTGGTACTATATAAGTGTTCTTTCAGGGCTGCAGATGCTGTTCTGTACAGTCTAGAATGGCAAAAAGAAACCACAAGATGAGAACAGAAAGACTCAGAAGCAAGAATCTGCAGGTAGCTGAGATGCCATGACTAGGGTTCCATGCTGTTCTTCAACAGGTAACTGTGGGAAGGCTTAGTTGATGTTGGGGTTGTTGGTGAGTTTATTCCTAACTTCAGAGCTTTTTGCCTTAGAATGCTTAACTTGATAGGACACCAAGGAAAAGATAGAATACGTGCACATATTCACTACAGATTAACTAAAATGGAAGTATCTAAAATCTCTATGGGCTAATCCCAAGGAATATTTATGCATTTCTTATGGTAAGCCCTTACTTGGACACCAAGAAGAAAATCTGAATTTTCTGGCAACCCCCCAAAAATAGAAAATGTACATAATGCTGATTCAGGCTCCTGAAAGGGAGCTAGCTAATGGTGTCTCTGCACATCTAAAGCATCTGTCTCTTCCAATAGCTGCCAAATCTACAAATATGTTGGCCACTTATGGTGAACAAATTAGTGAGTGAAATTGTTGTAGTTAGTAAATAACTAAAAGCCATGTTTTTATCAATCAAAATGTGAATACAAAGGGATACCAAATTGTGTTAGTTAGAACTCAAGTTACTATCATTAAAATACTTAAAATAAAAAAAAAATCAAAACAAATCTCAAGAGTGAGAGATTTATTTACCTCCCAGGTTAGAGATTTCTGTTCATTGTACCAGGGAAAGCTCCAGAGTAGCTCACCTCATGCCAGACAGAAAGCAGAAGGGTAAGGGAGTAGGAAGGAGCCAAGGCAAGGTGTCACCCCCAAGGAAGCACCTTCATGTCATACTTCCTCAACTCTGACTCACCTTCCACAGCTCCTCCTCCCAAGCTTCTGTTGAAATCTCAACTCTCTCAATGAATTAAGCCATCCATTAGGTCAGAGCCCTCAATAGCTAATATGTCTGGAAGTGTTCCATAGAAATAGCCAAAGTGTGTTTTACTGATCTCCTCAGTGTTTCTTGATCCAATCAAGATAGTGACCAAAATTAACCATCATCCAGGTTCTGCCTAACATAAGCAAATTGACAGAAATGAGCAAAAATCAACAGGAAAGGGGTGATTTGGGGAGATAGTAAAAGTTTATACAGTGGAGTGTCTGTAAATTCACCACATCATGGTCCTCTCTTTCTTAGATCTCTGGGATGCATAGACAGCTACCGTGCAGTACTATAGGTTTACTAACCAAGTAAGCAGCCACAGATACAGGTATGGATGGGAAGATTATAAAACCAGACAATACTTTATGTACAATACTGTTCCACTTAATTTCTTGGCCTTAGGCAGGATATTGTGGACCTTTCAGGAACCCCCAGCAAAAGCAATCTAAGAACATTTTCAATAATTTGACTAAGGAACTAGTTTGAGCAAGCTGCTCCAGTTTCTGCTTACGGTGTAAATATCTTCAAAGTGACTTGCCAACTGTGCTTTCTGCCTGCTTGTCCTCCAGGATGGCCTCTGACCCTAAGGCACTGGGTCACTACAGAGGTAGAGTCCATGCTGAGCTTCAAAGGATAGTTTTTTAACTCTCTGTAGAAATAATTAATTAAATTATTAACCAGTATTTATATTATGGTTAATTGGTTCGGCCCTGCTATTATAAATGAGCACACAGAGACCACATGGATTTTGTCAAGCCTTGGCCTGAATTGTGCAATCCTAGCCCATCTAAGCTAGCTCGTAATTCTATTACCCAAATATGACCCCATATATACACATGTCCCCTTGGACTGCCATTCTCCATGCTAGGCCAATGTTCCTGGCCATGTGGAATGAAGTTCTTTTTCGTAACCCATGGTTTGTGCATCCTTCTTCCTGCTCCTGGCTAGAATGAACTAATTCTCTGACTAAAGTGCAGGCTTCCTGCTCTAATCTCAGGAAGTCCTACCTTTCTCTGTCTTTGCCCAAATTCAGGCCTCAGCATTTGTTTAACCAATCAGAGTCAATTAAGTAACAGACAGAAAACAAGACCAATTAACATTTAGAATGCTTAACACTACCCCATCAATTCCCTCCTTTTGCCTAATAAAAAGGCTAAATTTTTTAATTCATATAGTAAAAACAATAAGAACAAATTTGAAACAATCAAGAAAACCATATGTATAAAATTTACACACATAATGTTTAGCCTGTTTGTATCAGGCAATCTTGAAGAAGAAAAAATTCATCTATCTATCTTGGTGTGTCTAAAGTTCTGAACCTAAATAATTTCTATCATATCCTATATTTATAAACCTAAAGATTTTATTTAGACTTGAAAATATACTTTTAAATCCTAAAAAACTCAAGTTCAATTGAAATTTTATAACTATTATGCCTTCAACCCCATCAAAGACATAAGAAGGGATAAAGTTATTATTTGAGTGAGTAGGAAGCATAGGAGAGCAGCTTCCAAAAAGAAATAGGACAGTTTGTTGCCTAGAATATCCCAAATATCTCTCGATATCATTGGAGCATCATCTTCAGACTTCTGGCCAGGCATTTTCACAGACTAAATTGTGCAGCAGGAAATAAGAAGGATTTTCCCATTCTGTCTCTACAGAATCAGGGCGTCGACTTACCTGCATTTAAGCTCTTGTCCGTCTTTGGACTATATATAGTCTGTTGAGAGAGCAGGGGCGTTTTTGCCCAGTAGGAATTATCTCCTGATGGGAGATTTCTTTTTGATGCTCATTGTCTTCTTCCAAGTTAAATAGGAGCTGTCAGGAGCTGACTGTCTTAAGTCAAACAATTCTTAATATAATAATAACATCTTTAAATGCCATTTTTGTATGCCTCTGAGGGTTTTGAAGACATCTACTATTTTATTTATAAATCTGTCTATCATCTATCTATCATCTATCTATCTTTGAACAAGCAAACTGTATATTTTAACAATTTACTATCTATTTAACCTATTAAGTCTATTTTGTGATAAATTAAGACTAGTATTTGACATGAGCAGAAGCTTGACTGGTCAGCAATCAACCTGTATTATCCAGACTCCTAAATAGATTGCAATAGTAACCCATAAAAGGATCGGAAGTAAACCTGTACTTGTAAATGAGTTGTATATGCACAATACCTTATATAAGAGTTGAAATATACATATTATGTGTCAAAATATAAAATTCTATACCAATGAATCAATTTAACCTTATTTTTGTATCAATATACAAAATTCTATACCAATGTATCAAAAGATAACCTTATTTAAAGAATAACAATAGTTTTGAGTTTCAGAGCAGATTCAATAATCTATCCTTATACCTCATCATTTCTATATTATATTTATAATATATATATTCCCCCTCTTTTTCTTTTCAAGTCTTTTCCCACTATATAAGAGAGAAAGGATAGAGAAAAGAAAAAGAAAAGTCCTTGAATCTAATCTCCTATATCTTACTTAACAAGTGCATTTAACAATTTGTAACAATTCCCCCTAAACAACATCTATCATTCACACCACTTTTGGGAATGGGACGTCGCTCTCTTAAAACTGCTTCCTGCTGAATTGGGACACAGAAAACTTGTTTGGGGCCCAAATAAAATGGAAAAAATGGTTAATCAATTTGATAGTAACATTTGTTGTCCAGTCTCTATGTGCTCAGCAATTTGAATGTCCTGAGCAATTTGTAGTTTGAAGCTGGACTTTGGGTAGGAAAGTTCAGGGCTTTATTGAAGTCCTGTCTGGAACAGTCTTGGAGGCTGGGCCATCTCAGCAAGCTGCTTGAAGTTGTTCTGGATGCAGATTATTGAGGAGATAGCTATTGAGGCGGTTTATGAGGCTGGATCATTTGGGTTACATGTCTTGTCTTCTTTGGAATCTAGTTCCGTTGTTCTGAAAATATATAGTTTCTCACAAGTAACATATAGTTCTACAATTACCAAAATGCCTTGGATGTGCAGGATGCACAAATCAGTTAAGGAATATCATCTGTGCTTTGTTTGAACAAAAGAAAGACATTTGTAAATGTCTATTCATGTTATATAAAAGGATGGCATGTAATAGTATTACATATATATGATATATATATAATCTATTTCAAATTGAAAGTACAGCATAAGACTGTATGGAATTTATATTCTCCTCTATAGTTGGCATAAATTTATTAATTGATTAAAACAGGTTTTTCTGTGTTGTTCTGGCTTTTTGTAGATTAGGTTGTCCTCAAACTCAAAAGGAACCAATATGTCTCTGTCTTTGTCTCCCATGTTTTGCGAACAAAGGTATGCATTTACATATTTCTTCTTTCCTTTTCGCCTTTCTTTGGAAATTTAATTTCTATGTGGATATATCTATCCTTATTGAGACAAGTTTTCTCTATGTAGTTTGGGCTGTCTTGATTTTCTCTATAGAGCTCTGTAAATTAGATTGGCCTCAAACACACAAGGAACCTGGTTTTTCCTTGTATCCAAGTTTTGAGACACATTAATACATTAATTAAACCATTTTGTATTAGTTTGAGTACCAGTTCTCCCATGGAAACTCCATTCTTAAGGAGATTGGTGTAGAATAGCATGATGTGCTATTTTATGTTAGCTTTTCTTAATTGTTAGCTGTGTGAGTCATGCAGTTTGCATGTTCTACCCAGCCTAACTCTGGGTTCTTACATTGGTTAACAGAATCAATCTCTCTCTCTCTCTCTCTCTCTCTCTCTCTCTCTCTCTCTCTTTCCAAGACATGATTTCTCTGTGTATCCTCATCCTGAACTCACTTTATAGAACCAGGTAAAGGTCAGGGATCCACCTGTCTTTGTTTCCCAAATGTTGGGATTAAAGGTATCACCTTTATACCCAGCGATTAACCTACATCTTTTAGGGGCAAAAAGCCTCTTAAACCCAGTTCTCCAGTGGGAGCTCCACACCTAAGGAGACTGCCTTGTGGCCCCTTTCTCTTTATGTAAAATTAAGATTATGTGTATTTATCCATTAGATCAGTAAGGACATTATTAAATTTAACATTAAGAGGAAAATGTGTCATTTTTAAATTCTAGACAGTCTTTAGCAAGCAGCCTTATCTTCTCAGCAGGGTTCCCATCTGCCTTCATTGTTTAAACCAGGCTGGTGTAGAATCCAGAGATCTGCCTGTTTCTTCCTCTAATGTGATGGGATTAAGGGATTAAGGGTGTGTGCCAGTGACAACCTGCTCAAATATTTCACTTAAATCCCAGATTTTAGTAACTCTGTAACCCAGAGAGCAACTTTGAACTGTAGTCACAATTCGAAATCTGCCCAAACTCTTCAAAAATCTCTTCTGTTTTAGCAATGCCAAACCAGAAAAATATAGGAAAATCAAAGACATCTAAACAAAAATCAAGCAAAGAAACAACATTCCAAAAGCCTTGGCATGTCTATCCATGCCATCCCATGCTGCATTTAAAGTTTTGTTCATTATTCCTTGGAATCTAGTTTTGGCTGCATTTCACTGGTGGACTGATACCAGAAACTCCTGACAAGCACCTAATACCTAGGGAGCTCTTAGCTCCAGCTGCCATCAATTTTGTATTATCTATTGGGAAGGTCCTCCCTCCTTCTTCCATTATCATTGTTGACAATTTAGCATTCCATCTGTAAATTCTTTCCTTTAAGACTATCCTAGTCTGAACTTTCTCCAAAAAGATACACAGAACCACAATTGTCAGGGTAAAAATCATTTGCGTGCTAAGAAGAACAAACTCAATTGCAATCCAAAAGTATTGAGGCATTATGAATTCCTCCATTTTTAATCCAGGCGATTAATTCCACTCTCAAATTCTGTTTAGAAGGCTCCAGTTTTTTAGTACATAAGGAGAGCTAAGCTTTCCACCTTTGCTGCAAGGCAGTAGCTTTTGTTAAGGTAGCCGCACCTTTAAAATGCATTTGGGTTCAGTTCCCGCTCTTTGGCTAGGAAACTGGCTTTCACCCAGGCCTTCTTAGGCTGTAAGCATGGATTCTAATTGCCCCACAGTGGGTGCCATATGTAGAAAAAATGGCTAATTAAACTATTTAACCAGTATTTATATTATATTTAATTGGTTCGGCCAGCCGTCAAATCTTATATAGCCAGACATTATATATGAGAACACAGAGACCACATGGGTTTTAGCAAGCCTTGGCCTGAATTGTGCAATCCTAGCCAATCTAAGCTAGCTTGTAATTCTATTACCCAAATATGACCCCATATATACATACATCCCCTTGGACTGCCATCTCCATGCTAGGCCAATGTTCCTGGCCATGTGGAATGAAGTTCTTTTTTCTTTTTTTTTTTTTTTTTTTGGTTTTTTTTTCGAGACAGGGTTTCTCTGTGTATCCTTGGCTGTCCTGGACTCACTTTGTAGACCAGGCTGGCCTCGAACTCACAAAGATCCACCTGCCTCTGCCTCCCAAGTGCTGGGATTAAAGGCGTGCGCCACCACCGCCCGGCTGAAGTTCTTTTTTCTAACCCATGCTGTGTGTCTTCATTCTTCCTGATCCTGGCTGGAATGAATTAATCCTCTTTCTAAAGTTCAGGCTTCCTGTTCTAATCTTGGGAAGTCCCACCTTTCTCTGTCTTTACCCAATCTCAGGCCTCAGCATTTATTTAACCAATCAGAGTCAATTAAGTAACAGATAGAAAATAGGACCAATTAACATTTAGAATGCCCCATCAGCTCTCTGTGCATGAACTGGCAGCATAGTGCAAGGAGGTGAAAAACCTCCCTAAAAAGAAGTCAACATCCTTCAAGTAAAGTTAGTGTAAAAAACTGGAAGTCGTTCCTTCTCTTTAGGATGAAACATGCATACAAACATGCACCATGCACATGCTACACATACACACTCATTCATCCAAAGTTTGAACTCAGCTGGTTAGACACAGAAAATCCTGTAGTCTTCTCTAGTTATTTCATGTTGATTTATTCTATTTGAGTTTCTATAACAAAATACCACAAATACCATTATTTTTTTTTAACAATGAAAATTTACATCTCACAATTCTGAAGGCAGGTAGTGGATTCTGTCTGTAGTAAAGACCATTTTCTGGTTCATCGAGGGAACCTTGTTGTGTTCCCCTCATGGTGAAAGAGATTTTTGAGAGATCTTTCTAAGGCTTGTTTTTACAGAGGCCAGAAGTCTCAATAATGAGAGCTCCGTACCATCCCTGTTTAATACCTTGAATTGAGACTTTGTGGAAGACACAAACGTAATACCACAGTTTTCAATTAACTCGTTGCTGTCACATACTAACAAATAGCTGCAGTCTGGTTGACACTCCTTAGTAACATTTTCTCCCTTGTGGAATTTTCTGTCCTAGAGAAGCATCACTCATACCATAGGATACTCTTCTCAAATGACTGACAGCTCGTCAGGATCTTTTCTGATAGAGACATCTAAAAAGTGGGTGGGAAAGTTTTAGCTGGACATCAGTGCCCTTTATGTATGCTATGGAGAAGTTAGTGTTTTAGCAAGGGCAAGTGGCATGGTATTCAAATGACAATGATACATACTCAACCCAAAAATTAATCAAGCTTTAAGATATGCATGCTCCGCAACACATACTAGAGCTTTTTAGAAAAGAATAAAACCCAAAAGCTAAATTCTCCTGGAAACCGCATATTTCTCAGTATAAGTCCTGTTCTCTTAAAGCCTTTTTATATATCAAAAACGCTATCTGAAGAAATTATAAAAATTAATAAAAGATCGATACATAAAGAGGTTATAAAATATAAACATAGAAATATTGAATCTACAAGGTCTATATCTGATATTTTCCCTTTGTAAATTTTGTGGTGAGTTAATGTGTCTTTTCCTCATAGAAACCACAACACCTTTCTCTCTGCTATTAAAACCACTACAGAAAAATGGTAGGGAAAATGAATCACACTTGCATGTTTCTGAAACTCAGTGTCTGTCTTAAAGGAAGTTTGTATATACCTTCCTTTGATATGGTATATCAAAAGCAATCTAACTAAAAGGCTTTTGTTTAAGATACATAATATAAAAAGGAAATGCAGCTGAGTGTGGTGGTGCATGCCTTTAATTCTAGCACTTGGGAGGCAGAGGCAGGTAGATTTCTGTGAGTTAAAAGCCAACGTTTAACTCATAGTGACTTTCAGGCTAGTCATGGGGTACACAGTGAAACCTATTCTAAAAAATCTCACAAAGAAACCAAACAAAAAATGTGGTTTATGAAAGCACCTGCCTGATAGTTTCCCCTTTTTTTTTTTTTTGAGCTAACTCTTCTTTCCACACTGAAAATTTTCTCTGTGGCCTGGGGCAAAAGCCACAGAACCCAAAAGGGAGACAGTTTTGTTCCCCTGGCACTTTGCACAATTAATGAAAATTGCCCTGAAGTCTCAGCCTGCTCAGCTGCTTAACTATGAAGATGTATCAGGCCTGCCTTGCTCTGGAGGCTCTCCATAGAAACACCCAGTATTATCTGCAGTGATTAGGTCTGGATACCTAAGAGTGCAGATGCAATGTTCAGGAGTGCATTGATGAGATACTTAAAAGCAGCTGTTGAGAAATAAAATGACACTCATTGAGTTTTATCCCCTTGTTGATAAAGACAAGCTTGTGTGTGAATATAAGGCTGACCATTAGAAACTCTGGGCAGTGACTAATCAATAAGGTACCAAATCATTGCTTAATCAGTAGTTACTAGGACAATAGAACCAGCACACCAAAAGGAATCGGAACATAGATTTTGTTGATGAGATACTTTGCCCTTGTGGTGCTACTATGTAGGCCCCCAGTATATGAGGAGGCTCTTGATCCTCATGTGACTGCTGAACTGGGGTGGGGGATTGATTGTGGGGACACTCCACTCCAGAGGAGTAGGATGGGAGGGTGGGAGGGAGGGATTGGGAGGGCTGTGATGGAGATGTGGCTTGAAGTAGTGAATAAACATTTAAAAAAAGAATAATAACATAGCAGTGAGCCGAACTTGTGGTCCATTCCAGCCGTAAGCAAAACATATTGTGAATCAAATTATAATAACTGCAAGGTTTCTCCCAGGTAAAAATTAAATTTCATATGCTAAACTTCTTTTGCCTGCAGATGTCCAAATGCTTTAATTACAAGTTTGAATCTAATTGTGTGACCCTTCATAAAAGTACAATGATTCAACTCTCCCTGCCCTTGCCAGGAAAGGTTTGAGGTGCCTCAAGATCTTTCTGTCAGGCTGAGTCTTAGGCTGTTTTGGAAAGATACTAGACAGTCCACAGAACATTCATGAGCCATGACTATGATTCTCTCACTCTATAGCCTCAAAGCAGAGATGCCTCTGAGTTTATTTTCCCTGATAGCACACTTGATGCAGGAGAGAGTCTTTTATCAAAGAACTGCAGAAAGGCAGGAGGCAGGGTTGGGATGTGTGCAAGAGTGCCCGATGTCTATACTTGGCCATTGCCTGTCAGGACCCAGGGTTTCCCAGCAAGACGCCAATCGAAGCATGGGGAAAGCATCAGAAACTAAACCCCCTCCAAGAGCCACTGTTCATATCCACTCAGGAATTCCTGGGGCTGTTCTGACTCCCAGCTTAAGGGTGCTACTAAAAACTAAGCCTTGGATGTGAACTGAAGATCCTACATCCTTCCTCAAATCTCCAGTGACCATTAAAATTAGTCACTTCTCAGATGCACCTATACAACATACTGTTCTATTTACAGGGCTTTCTTGTGAGGTCCCTCCTGGAAAGGGCCTCCTGTATAAATGCCTTCTTTTGTCTCAGAGGTAAATGCTACCCATACTTTTCCCAGGTGGAGAAGTGCTATTTGTGTTTACAAAGAAAGTGGAAGATCAAGGGACCTTTGTTTGACAGGGTGTGTGAACTAACTGAACCACATCAAAAAACCTCCCCCAAAACATTCCAGCCCATCCAGATTTTAAAATTCCAATTGATCCAAAAGATGCCCCCCCCCCTTTTTTTTTTACTATTGTAGAAGCCACTGTTCTCCATATAACCCTAAACCTAATGTTCTGGATAGCCTGGAGGAAAAGTCATTCCTAGGAGAAAAAAAGAAGAAAAAATTGTGGCCCCCTGGTGTGACCTGGTCAGGCCACAGCCACAGGATAAGTCATCATAGTCTGCAGGACATGGACATACTGAGCTAGGCTGCTGGGCACCCGCCAAGGTCCAGCTGCATGGCCAGCAACACTCTGCCCTGTGTTTTTGTTGAGGCCACTGGTGTTTGCTCTGAAAGGCAGGGGAGATTGTGGCATTGATGTATCTGCATCTAGTATTCAAGGACCAGTACCTACACTGAACTCCTCTGTGATCAGATAGGTATTCACAGCTAATAGTCCTGTCTTATCAACCACAGGAGGAGCAGGAGCTGCCTCTGAGAGAGCCTGTTAAGATGAGCAACCTCAGGCCAGCCTCAGTTGAGGGAGAACCTGAATTTCAATCAGGACATTCTTATGGATGGCATTCTGAGAAACAAATGCCTGGCTAGTACCTGCCCTGGGGGAGAAAACTGGCTTCAGAGATGGGTGCCTCAGCAACACTGTTTACCAATTGTGTTTCCCTCATCAGGGGCATCTTAGACAGTGCGCCAGGCATTTCACAGTGGGAAGTAAAAATGTGACTGTCAAACAGCCCTTCCTAAGAACACAGTGCTGCCAGGGGTCACATTGCTTGTATCCACTAACACTCCTGCTTTGCAAGAGCCTGCCTGCCATTGAAAGAGTCCAACAAAAGAAGTCTGTTTTCCTAAAAGTTAAGGAAGGAATGCTTGGCCCTTGACCGAAGGTATGAGATCAAAAGACCTTTGTTTTAAGGAGACTAGATCACAAAATACAGTCACTGTGCTGTGGGACCAGTGATTTCGAACACTTTTTTTTTTTTTTAAGTTTTACCAGAAAGTGCTTGAATCACAATTGGTTACAGTATTCATTTGGGAAAGGGGCAGATGGAGTATACTAATTACAGAGCACTGTACTGGATATCTCATCAAGAAAGTGATGGGGAAAAAACCCTGGGTTTTGTACACAGCCATTTAGTACATCTCCACAAGCTCCATGAATATCCAAGGCATTCTATGTCATACATACAGCAGCAAAGCTGTATGACATAGATTATGAAAATCTAGTATTTATGAGATAGAGGAAATAGGAGGGTACTTTTTCTTTCCGAAAACCAAATTATCATGGAATAGTTTTATATCATTACATTGAAATTATTAGGTTTCAATGCAATTTTGTCATTGGATACATATGAATTAATAATTTCTCTCACAAACATTGATCTGAAATATGGCTCCTAATCTGCATGCAAAATGTATCCATATGGCTTTGCGTTTATGACACATGAGGTACATTGTCAAGTGAAACCAATGAATTGGTGTTCATTTGCAAATAAAATTGAAACATGAATTTAACCAGAAGACATGGAGATTAGTCCAGAATTCTTTAAATACTAAGATTAATTTTTGAATTAGCATCGAGTAGGAAGTAAATTTAGGAATTTCTGATTTGAATCAAAAGCCAAATTCGAGAAGATTCCTGAGTTTAGAAGGAAGAGCATTGACAGCTGGCTTCTTTTTGAGTGTCTTTCTTGTTGTTTTGTCTTGTTGAGATGATTCTTACTTAGGAGCCCAGACTGAGGCAGAAGTCACAGCAATCCTCCTGCCTCAACCCCTTTAGTGGTAGGATTCCCAGTTTGAGCCTCTGCACTCCCCTAATAGGCTTACTTCTTCATGTGTATTCTCAGAAGACCAGTCTGAAGCTCATCCTTAGACAGTTTCTTTTCAGTTCAGTTTTATCCCAGTGATACTTTTTTCTCAGCTCCACCAAGTATTCTTTCTACCTCTGTCCACTTACCTGACGTACACTTAGGAGTCGATGGGAGTAACCAAGATTATTAGGTTTTGTATCTCTAACGCTTCCTATCCAGGTCTCACACTTTCCTCTGAGCTTAATCAGAGATCGTGATTTTTTTTTTTCCTCAAGAAAAGGAAAACACTGTGAAAAAACATTTCACAGATGTATCAGAAACATTTGCATCACTTAAGGTGTTCCAAAATTAAATCTCCCAAGTTCATGAAGTTTAGATAGTTGTGTTAGAAAAAGTATTTAACTGTTTTTTTGTTTTGTTTTGTTTTTTTGTTTGGGGGATTGTTTGTTTTTTAAAGTCAACCTGTACTTATGTAAGGGATGGCTTCGTTTCTAGAGCCTGAAGTTCAGAGGCCCAGCAGCACCGGCTGCTGTGACGTTGTCAACTGCAGTGCACAGTTGTGCACAACCTCTTGTTTCAAGCCTCTGAAATCCCAGGCTGTGCACTGCATGTTGCTCTGTTTTATACACTTGAGGGAATTAGGGGTGAGAATGTCTCAGTGATTTGTCTTGTTTCACCTCAGTGATTAGAGTCAGATCTGGGGTAGAATTCATGTCAAATTTCAGCTTTGCTCCACAAAAACGGACACAGTAGAAACTGTGAAATCTTTTTACAGTACTGTTTTTGTTTACTTCTAAGTTTGAAACAGATGATCAACACGCCATATCCACTGTCCCTGTGCGTCATGAGCCAGTGTGTCAAAGTTCTCTACAATGATGGAATTGTGAGTTCCAGCCGTGGAACAGTGAGCAGAACACAAACCATGGGATGTATGGCGTCTCACCCCCCCCCCCCCAGTTCTCCACCTTTCCCAACTCTCACAGGCCCTACCATTCCTAGCACAGAACTGAACTTTTTCCTTCCAACCTCCAATACCACAGTCAAGTGGTCTGAACTGACCATGAATGGCCATGAAAAGATAGCTGGTGGCACAGAGGTAGTCCTGGTAGTAGCTGCCATGCCCCAGTACTATGCCTTCCTGAGGGCTCTCTCCTGGAGCTTCAACCCTGGGAGCCATGACCTGCACAGAGCACACATGAAAGACACACCGTAACTGTTCTGTGTCACTAACTCCTAATCCTATAGTCATAATCACATTCCATATGTGAGCCTTCAGACAGACACTCAGAAGCATGGTACATTATAACTGCCCGAGACTGAATTCTGTGGCTTCTGAGTTTGTTTGAGGAATAGAAGAGCGGGGACACATGGTAGAATTGAAATCTGGATGCCGAATGACTGCATAAATAAGTTATGAAATGTTCTATATCCTTGCAAAAAAGTATTTCTGCAGTAGCAGGGAAAACTATCCATACAACTGGTCTGGTATTTTCCTTGTTCCATCATGTTTTGATTGCATTTTTTGGTACTTTTCAGCTCGGACCTCCCAAGCTTGGTTAAGGTCAAGTTCCCAGAATTGTTTGCTACCAACATAATTGGTAAGGGCACTTGACCTTGACATTGGTAACATTTTAGACCCAGTCAAAAATTTCCCAGCATGTTTCTTCGTATAATAGCATAGTTCCTGTTCCTGAGAAAGATATGAGTGGTGTTTAGCATCCTTTATAGTGCTTAGAACTTACTGTCAAGTAGACCATGATGACGAAAGGAAATTTCTATCAAAGTACATTTTGTTTGAGTCAGAAGATATATAAAGCGATATATAGTGAGATTTTGGTGCGTATTCCTAGAAGTTGTTTTCATGTAAATCTTTTCCTTCATATGGGCCAAGAGACACTAGATGTTTATATGTATCTGATAATCCTTTTTTTCCCCTGAGCAAGGCCAGTAAAAAATTATTTCAACTTGATTCCTTGGTCTCTGGTCTGATCCACAGTCCTTTCTGTTTGTCTAGATAATAACTGTATCCACCCACGAGGTCCTTAAACCTAACCACAATGGATTAAAAAAAAAAGTATAAACAGTGTTCATTTCAGAAAGACTTTCTCAATGCTCTGTATACAACTTAAATATGGAATTTATTTTGCACAACTGTTCTCATGGGAAAACAGTGAGAGCTGTTAGTATTACTAAAAATATTTTTTTATTTGATAATGTCACTATTATACGTTTTTGCTGACCGTTTGCATGTTTTTATTGTTTGAGAATTTCAATGTGTGTATGACATAATTGAAACATTTCATACCCTCCAATTCCTCCTCTATCTTTCCACCATGTTTTCCCTGCTAATTTCATATATTCTCTTTCATTTTCGTTTCAGCCTACTGAATTCACTTAATGCTTTCAGTATGTACAGGGTTTAGGGCCATCTTCTGGAGCAGGGTATCCTCTTAGGGCCCACATTCCCTAAAGAAAACAGACTCTCTTTCTAACCAGTGATTGCCAACACCCCCCTGAGCTAGCAACAAGACTTCCAGAACACCTCCCTACTCCATGCTTGGATTTTGTCTGGCTTGGTCTTGTGTAGGTGGTGTGCATGCTGGCACAGCTTTTGTGTGTTCATAACTACAGCTGACCTATTGATTCTGGAAATTACTATTTTAGTGGAGACATCTGCTGCCTCTTGCTCCTACAATCTTTCTGCCTCATCTTCAGTGGTGAGCCCTGAGCATTGGGAGGAGATAGTGTGGCGTAGACAACCCATTTAGAGCTGAGAACTCTATACTTTCCTATTCTCTTCACATTGGCCAGTTCTGGGTCTCTGTGTTAATTAACGATGATTCTTGTACTTATCACACTGAACATCACACTGAAATTACCAACAAAATCATACTTTCAGTGTGATTTCTTTAAGAACTGGCTTCATGTTACGATATTGACTATTTGCATAGCACCCAGATTATTAACTTGGTGAATAATACTAATAAGTAAATTCTGAGAAGCATTTGCACACATGTCCCAAAGTCAACAAAGTTCAGTGGCAATCCTCATTGCCCATCACTGGGTAAGATTGGTTGTTTTGAGACTCAGAACAAAGAAATGATGATTAAAGTACCACTCTGAGTCCTCCAGTCATGCTTAATTTTAGTCAGTCATATAATGATGGAATAAAATTAGTGTCTCCTTCTTTTTTAGACTTTGGGGAACTTAACAAATATAAACTGAGTCCACAGGAGGAAGAGCTGACAGCAGGAACTCCAAGCACACTGTACTTAAATATATTCCTGGGAATTCTAAGCTTGAGATTCAATGGGGTGCTGGCATTTGGAAAATTGCATGCAATGAACCTAATTATGCAAAACAGTTATTTCCAATCTATCATTCATCACAACTCTATCGAAATCAGAGATTATTTAATTATCAACAAAGGGAAAGAGCTCACCTGTTCTGATCCTTTCCTTCCTGAAAACACCCAGTGCTTTTATTTTTATTTATTTATTTTTTAAAATTACAATATATTGACATCATCCTCCCCTCCCCTTCCTCCCCCCAATCCTTCCCACTCAAAAAAGTCCTCTCCCTTCCCCTCTTAATGAGCTCCAAGAAAAGGCTACTGAATGGCAGTTTGCAATGAATTCCCAAGATGGTTGATGGGTGTCGGTTTGTGGGTGTGGACGACTGGTCATTCCCGTAACAGACTGCAGTCCCCTTTGGTTTTGATGTGCATTCTAATTACCTAGCCTTCCTCATTGTTGCCCCAAGTCCATCTACTGAGCCCACTGCCCTGGCATTTCTCGTCTTGATATTGGCTCTAAATCAGTGTCTCATTTACCATCAGTCAGTGCACCCAGTGTAAACATATTTCCTGATGTGGCAGGCTTCTTTCTTTAAGAAACTTCCTCATGGTTCCCTGTTCTGTAGCATTGCTCCACAGTAACACTTTTACCAGGCTATGCAGGGAATGTTGAGAATAAGGACTAACAAACGCTAAAAAGCCAACCTACTTACAGGCATAATGTGTACAGAAGCCAGCTAGTGAACAACCACTTGTACATTGTTCAGAGGGAGGCAGAATAAATGTACATGCTTCAGTTGGTCAGTCAGAGGAAAGGGAAGCAGGATGCAGAACCCTTATCCTTAAATATCTGCTTCTCTCAGGATAGTGGCTGCTGTCAATCCACTTCGGCTCATCCATTGTCCAGGCAAACCTGCTGATGGCACCGATTTCTAGTTCAGCCTAGGAGTGTGCATTAGGAGTGAACTGGAGCGTAGTTAGCTGCTCACCATTTAGAATAATTTTTCGTACCAAATGGAAATGGTGCACAGACTTTGAAGACTGTCTCTCTGCCTGATCCTTTGGGTGAAGAGACATATTACATTCATCAGGCCATGAGAAAAAAAAATGTGGCTCAGTGGTCCTGTTTGGTATGGATTTATTTGGAAACCCCAACATCCATCCAGTGGCATCAGCTTTGGGAGCAAAGCAAGGCAGGTGGATATGAGGATAAGCTCGTTAGCCTGGCGTATTGCTGCCATTTGGGTTTGGAGTTGTTTGTTTGTTTTAGATTTCAAACACTATGCCCTTCCATTCAAATATTCTTGGATAAAATACTGTTTTGGCTGAGTCTTAATGTGCCCGTGTTCATTTATTACAGCTGGGTCCCGAGCCTCGTACAGCAGCCAGCATGGCCACCTGGGACCTGAGCTGCGGGCCCTGCAGTCCCCAGAGCACCACATAGACCCCATCTATGAAGACCGTGTCTATCAGAAGCCCCCTATGAGGAGTCTCAGCCAGAGCCAGGGGGACCCTCTGCCGCCAGCACACACCGGCACCTTCCGCACAAGCACAGGTGTGTATTAGGTATACATTCAGCATTCATGCCTGCCCACTGGGCATGGGGCACGTGGACCACTTTGGGAGCAAAATCACTGTTCCAAAATTAAAGTTTTGTGTGTGTGTGTGTGTGTGTGTGTGTGTCTGTGTGTATACTTCAAGTCAAGCCTTATGACCTGCTTCTATCATCAGTATCTTTGCTGATGACTGAGAGAGAATGGAACTCCAGCTTAGCTACCTGCTCACACTATGAGTGATGGGAGTACAAAGGGAATTGTAAAGTTACTTTATCAAGTAGGAAAAAAAATGAAAAGAAAACATGACTGATGTTTTCTGTGCCTTCAGTAGTTACTTTAATGAGTGTAAGTACTCCACAAAAGCACTCAGTATAGCCCTGTCATAAAATAATTATTATGGTAAGTCATTTTTAATGATGTAGTCTACATTTTAGCAAGCTTGAGGATCAAAATATTTGTTCAAATATGTTGTGACATATTTTGAAAGATGGACTTAGAATGTATTTCAAACTCACTAATAGACTAAAACATTCAGGATTGTTGTTTAGATGCTGAAACTTGATAATTGCTGATAACTCAATCAACTGTGTTGCTCTCCAGGATTAAATATATATCCTTTAGTTTTATATAACAGCAGGGCAAATGGAGAGCCAGAAGTGTTTCCTCTGACCTGTAACCATTCATAAAATAGTATGAGGTTTTGATTATATTCCTAATGACACTAACCTTAATAATAAAGACAGGAAAGTTAGACACATGTTGAAAGGTTCGTTCACGGTAAAACTTCACCCTGCCAGGTGAGCAGTGGGAGACACCCTTGTTGGTTAGCTGCTGGTGAAATTTACCCCTTCCCAACAGCACATAATGTGAGCCACGGCTGAGGCATCGGGCAGCTGGCTTTCCGATCAAAAGCCTAGCCCAGATCTCTATTACCCCAGCAAATTGTAACTTCTGCTGACCACTAAGTACAGTGCAGTGACTCTGTTAAACTGCATATGATGCTGGATTACATGTTTGGAAGTCAAGGGAAGCTGCTCTTGCAGTTGATTATGGATATTTACATTTCACTGTTCCACTGTATCAAAAGAGAGAAGGCTCAACATACTGCCCATTTGTGACATCGTAAATGCCATTCTATAATAATAATAATACATATTTAGATTTAGACAAGAAAGGACACTGATTTATCCTTGTCAGATCTCTCACCCTCAGCCTGCTATATCTGCTGCTCTCTGGAGTTGGGCCCCTTGAATATTTATTTATTTTTATGTTTTTGCAAATTATCAATTCATATAATTTTACTTTCATGTATACCCTTTATGAAAACAGAGGTGTCATCTGTAGTGGCACTGAACACTTAATTGGGATAAAAACAGGTGACAAAAGAACTTTATTAAACCCCTGTTCTATATATACCTTTAGGACTGCATCTTGTTGGCAAACTTTTGGAGGATTAGTCAAAAATTAGCTACAGTAAAAACCACCATGTACCTCATTCACATTGTAAGGAGTAGAAAGTGGCCATTCTTACATAAAAGGAAACTGTTTCTATCCATTACTTCTCTATTGCTGTGACAAACACCCTGACAACAAAACAGCTTAGAAGAGAAAAGGACTCATTTTAGTTCTTATTTGCAGAAGGGACACAGTCCATCATTATAGGAAAGGCAGTGCAGCAGGCATGCCTGGTGCAGGCACAGGAAGCTGACTGATAGCATTTCCACACACAGGATATAAAGAGCAAGAGCCAGAAGTGGTGCAAAGCTATAAACTCTCAAAGCTTACCCACGGGGACACATTGTCACCAGCAAGGTTATATATCCTAAGGGTCCCATAACTCCCCAAACAACACCACGGGCTGGGAACCAAGTGTTCAAAACCACGAACTTAACAGTAGTATTTCTCATTTAGGTTGTGCACTGTAATATTCTGTAAGCCTGTGATGGGCAGACAATGGCCCACAGACCAAATCCAGCTTTCCACTTGTTTTAGTAACACCCAAGAGCTAAACCTGATTATTAAGACTATTTAAATGACTGGGAAAAATAAAGAGACAAATAATGTCTTCTGGTATGTGGCAATGACATGAAAGTCAGAGATCAGCACCCATGAATAAAATGGTCGATTGCACCCTCACCCCTACCTTTAAGTGTCCCCTACAACTGCTTTGGTACTGCAGAGGCAGCAATATGAGGCTGTGACAGACACAATACATAGAACCTGGCCTTTTGCAGGAAGTTTGCAAGCCTATTCCCAGACACCAGGGAAGAGCCATCTTGAGCAAAGGAATGCTATGCTTTAGTTCTTCCTTTGAAGGCAGCCAATAGTCTCCTCAAAATGCTTCAAAGAGTCTGTTACAATAACCACCACACACAGAGACCTGCCAAGGTGTGGGAGTCTGAGGTCTAACACCCTATGCCAGCTGGCACCATGGAGTTGACATAGTTTTGAGCAAGTGTGATGATTCACACAACGCTGTGAATATTTTTTAAAGAGCATAGGAAGAAGATAGAGAAAGTAAAGCCACAAATGTCAAGACACAAGCTCTCAAGACCTTGTGCCTGCATCTGGCCAGCTTCATGCCTTCACACTTTTCTAACCCTAGGGTTAGAAAATGTAGAGCCTGAATGTCTAAGATGATGCCTTCACTATGCATGTATATTTTACTCCTATACTAGAGGCATACAATAATAATAATAATAAATTGTATGTAGTACAGCATATACCTAAAATGGAAATTATTGAAAGAAGAGGTTAAAAATAATTACAAAATAGCTATAGAGAAATATTCTAAGATTACTTTTTTATATCTGGGGTTATTTTAGAGAAGGGGTCACATTCTAATTAGGCCCTTAGATCTGAGGTACTTCTGTTCACCATTCGTATTTCAGATTGATGACTGAGATGGCGTGAGCAACCAGCCATATCTTCCTGCCTTTCAAGGACAGGGAACCAGCTGTGGCTCATTTGTTTTGTCCCCCAAACATTTCAGGTGATACTGTGGCAGAATAAAAACCCTACAACTCTCTTTCACTGCACCCACTCTTAGAAATAAAGATGAGGGGAAGGTGCATCAATAATTAGGGAATGAGTAGTTGTTGCTAAGGACCAAGGGTGAGGTTCTAGAATAAATAGCATATGGATACCTTCAGGGACATTCTTTAGTACATTTAATATATTTACTAGTCCTGTTAATGTTCATCCCATACACTATAAGGCAGACATGGAGATGTTGCATCCAAAGTCACGTAGGTTGTTTGGAGCCAGTCTTTGAAATGCCACACCTAGGCGGTCTTGTCCTAGATCCTGGTCTTGTTTCATGCCATCTTTCTAAATACCATTTGGAAGCAAAAACAGATTCATTTTCATGCATGGAGCTTCATGTCTTTCGACATTCTGTTATTAAACTTGTATCTGCTAAGATCCACTGTTTGCTTGATACACTGGCTTATCCAGAGTGCCTTACAGGATGCTGATTGTCTTTGAGCACATTTCATTCCATGTAGTTTCCTAAACATAGAATTGTCTAGCAAAGGATGGGAATGTCTAAATGGTCAGAGTCATGGATCTGTTTTCAACATGTTTGATCTCCTAAGCATCATACTAACTACATGGCAACTGTCTCTCTGCCCTTCCCTCCTATATACTGACCTCATTTTTGGGAAACCATGGTGCCTGACTATAGCTAACCAGAACAATAAGCCTCTCATGAGTAGCTATATTTGTAGGGAGATAACTGCACAACAAAAAAACAACCAAATGACAACAACAAAATGCCCACAAACACTGAAAGTAAAGCATGTTAAGGTCTACAAATTTCTTCATCATAAGGGTTGTCTCAGGAGTTTCCTCTTGTGCTCCCTCACCTCTGTCATTTTTCTGCTTCTTTTCAACCTCCTTTCTCTCTTTCCTTCTTTCTCAGCTTCCAGATGTAAGCCACCCATGTCGGTGGGAACTGTCTCAGATACCAGCTTAGACTGCTACCTTTCTCCTTCTATGTATTCATAAAGCTCCTCTGAACTCCTGAGCCATGCATGGGCTGCCTAACCTTCCTGTGACTGACCTCATGAACATGTGTTTAGAAATATTCAGGTTCGTGCTGGAGCAACAGGAAGCCCAAGTTCTCCTCTTCATCTCTCCTCCACTATGGGCTTGTGGATGGTGAAACACACAAACAATAAACTTTTCACACAAGAATTGTTTGGATTCGATAATGCCAGACAGATGCAGAGTCCACTAAAGCCATACCAAAGGACACAGTCTGAGGATTCTTCCACCACCCTCTGTTACAGACTCAGCTCCAACACTGTCTTGCCCAGGCACACCAGGCCACTAAAGGGCATAAATGGCACCCTCCTTTCTCTATCCACTCAGGTGTATCTCTACACCTAGTAGAAAGGTACAGCCTCTTAGGATAACCTTGGAAACCTCACTGGTCCCAGATGTGCTATAAGTAGAAATACACAGAGAAAGTCCATTATCTGTCCCTTTGACTGAAGACAGAGGTGATAGGCAGAAATCAACATGGTACTCCAGAAATGCAGCAGCCTACGTGAGGCAAGGACTACTTTCTGAATCAGCAGTGGCTCCTAGTCAACTAGGCTGGCAGAGAGTATCCCATCACTATCCTTGAGAACCCCTCCTTTCTTTGAGGACCTATAAATGTGGTGAGATGACAAGGAGAGGAGGTTACATGCTAGCAAGTGGCAAAGTTAACCTTGTCCCGGGAGGTCCATGGTAATTCCTTGAACATAGCTCTCTTTGTATTTATATCCTATCAGAAGACAGAGCAGTGCTGAAAAGAATTAGAGCCAAGGATGATATGTCCACTGATCAGTGAATATGATATCATAATTTTCACACGAGGGCTTGACAGTGCCAGAAGTTGGAACTTAAGAACAATTAAGATGTCAGCATAAGATATACCTCTGTGGACCCATAGTTGTAGCGTAGCAGCCTGAACCTTCCATTCTAAACATTGTCTGTCAATTCAAATGCATAGAAAGGGCTAGAATTTATTTTTATCGCCATTCCAATTCTTGGCTGTGGTTCAGATTTGTAGACAAGTTAGTTGATCAAGATCAGAGCTTGGCATATGTTTGAAGTGGAAGTGTTTGTCTCATACACTAAAAATGATCAGAGCACCTGGGGCCCCAGTCTACCAGATTCCAGGTTATAACCTTGACTCGGGTTCTTGGGTGGCTAAGAAACTTTGCTCAGGTAGTTTAAGTTTTCTCAGAATCTCTTCTTGAATTTGTTGTTCAGCAGGTACATATTCTTGTACATAGAGAGTATAACATGCCTTCAATTTATAAGAACAGACTTGATGTAAGGTCATTTAGTACTTGAGATAGTGGAGCATCTTAATTCTGTTCTGCAAACACCTAGTGTTTACAGTCAGATCTGTCTGCACATTTGAGGCTTCTGTGAAGCCAATTAATGATGGGTGGTATCTAACTTTCTAGAGATGGACAGCTAGGAGATCTGCTCTTGTTCCCTCAGCAGTCTCTCTCCATGCCTTCTCCTCTTATCCTGTGTTAGGTTGGCTCAGCCCCTTTGTGTCACCCTAAGTTATAGAAACGATTCCACTGTGGATATGTTAACCTTTCCCCCATCAAACTGCATTTTCATCGTCAGGAAAAATACTCTGCAAAATCTTCATCCAGACCCATGCAATGTTCACTTGAAAGCAACTTTGGCACATTTCTTTTGAAGTAAACAGATAATGGTGGATATTTAAATACAGCAGACCATATGGCTCATAAAGATTTACCCTGGTGTACTATATATGACCTTGCATTTTAATCTTCTTTGGATTTTCTGCAAAACGTGTTCTCTTTCAAAGCTTGCGGGCCATATTTTCTGGGCATACACTAGTATCTAGTGTACAGCAGATCAAATTGGATGAAACAAGTCAGCCTTGGATTTTGTCCCCATTCTACCTACTTTGTCCTCCACCTTTTCCTTTGTGAAATGGAGAGTTGGCATCAAGGAGTGGTACAGTTCCCACAGATTGTTGTCAGCTCTAAATGAGGCAGTATGTGTTGGCTCATTGAAAGGTATCTGCACAATAGAAAACTATGCATGAAGATAGTATTGCATATTATTCTTTCCTGATTTCTCAGAAGGGAGACATTGCCATACAGACCTGAAAATAGGATTATGGTGTTTAAAACGCATGGCTATGTTATCATCCATTGGAACTTCTAACACACACTCTGTAAATGAGAGTAAATAAATATGTGTAACATGAAATATGAGTATAAAATTATATGGTAGAACATGCATATAAATGAGGCTAAGTATGGATCAATTCACTTTCTAGTGTGTTTGTTCACTTGCTGACATTTTAATTCTTAGAACAAATTCTACAAACCTACTGAAATCTATTGTAAATAGATATAGCTGGACTGATAATCAATAATATTGAAAAAGGTTCTAGTAATTATTTTTCTGTAAGTCTATATTTTAACTACCTAGTTCCAGGCAGATTCAATACCTCTTTTAGTCTCTGGGCACCAGACATGCATGTGGTACACAGCCATCCATGCAGACAAATCAAACACATACAATAAAATATGTCTAAACCAGTGTTTTTTATTACCTGTGCTATATAAAAAGAACAAAACTGCTCAACTGTTTAAAATAGGATTTTGTCCCTTTTCTCTCTCAAACTTATGTTACATTCATTCATGATGATAACATCCGTGGCATCCCTACATCTGATCTCACATTTTGGGGGACATTTATCCTCTGCTTCAAGAAGAAGCAGTGAAAACAGCCTGAACATTAGCCATGAGGATTCCCCTGTGTGTTTAACCATGCTGAAAATACTTCTCTCTCCAGAGGGACAATAACATACGAAGTTACAGTGCCTTGCTGTATTCATTCTCAAGTAGTTACCCATTGGCTATAGCCAGGTTCAACCTGTAGTAAGGACAGAAACTTGGAAGACACTTACAGTTCAAGTCCATGACAGCTTTGCTGAGAGTATTTCAGATTAGGAGCCAAAGAGTTTTTACCCCTGAAATAACGGACTTGAGAGCTCTTGTCCACACTGTCACTGAGTCATTCTCATGTTCTGATTAGAGGCACCATTTCTTAATTACCTTCTTATATGTTTCTTCTATATTAAATTATTGAGATAACACCTGTGTTTAATACATGCTGTGTTTTCATTTTTATCTGTATGCACAAATATATAGAAAGAAATATAAGGCTGGAGAAATGGCTCAGCAGTTAAGAACACAGGCTGCTCTTTCAGGGTACCTGAGTTCACTTCCCAACACACACATAGTGACTTGCAACCATCTGCTATTCTCATTCCAGGGGGCCTGAGGCAGTCTTCTGACCTGCAGAGACCAGACACCCACATGGTACATAGAATCAAAACAGCCATACACATAAAATAAAATTTGAAAATACATAAATATATAAAATCACAGGTTTAAAAAAACAAAAAGAAGATTGTTTTTCTTATTCTTTGTCGAACTCTACTTTATATTCCTCATAACAGTTTCTTACTGTGTGCCCAGATTCCTGGATTTTATTCTCTTCTTGTTTTTCCCTTTTCAATAAAAAAATGTTTGTAACCATCATTCATAAAGCAATGTTTGGATTTACTAACAAGGATACATTGCCCCTCTTCCAAACATTGCACACAAAGCATCTTTGTTTTGCCTTGACAAACTAAGGTTTTATTTGTGCAGCTTTCCAGAAAACAAACAGATAATTTCTGCAATGTCATAGGTATCTGTCTGTCAAAGTGTCAAGTTCACCATGGAAGACGCAGCTTGTGAAATCTCTCCAGAGAGGCTGGCAGAACAGTCCACTGAGTTCCAAGGGCTGATGTTGAGGAAGGGGATTATTTGCAGAGGAGGTGAGAAGAAAGGAACAAGTTTGTGGAGCTGATGAAGTACCAGGCCCTCCAAATGTTTGCCAGAAATGGTTCAGTTGAATGGAGTCCCTTGCAGGATCAATGGAGCTCTCAAACTCAGATGGGAGAAAATGTTTAATGGAAAAAACTAAGGGGAAGGTGAATTACATTAGAGACTTCTAGTAGAGAAATGGTAGTTGTTTATCCATGTTAACAAACAGGCCTGCTTTGTATGAGATGGACAGGTTGCTAAATAGCGAATCAGAGGGCAATATTGAACCTTGACTCTTACAATCCTTCCCCAGGGCCATCTATACCGTCCCATAAAATAGCAGTGGTAGCATTATTTTTTTCTGAATCAAGGTCTTGCTATGTAGTCCAGAATGGCTTCAGACTCCCAATGTAGACCAGGGTGGGCTTAAACTCACTAGCCTCCCTGTGTCCTGTGAGAGAACACTGTTAAAAAATGCAATGTGAGAGTGCCTGATTGCGAGGAAAGGCTCTGAAGGTTGATTTCTGGCCTTCATGTGCATGTGCACCAACATGCACACATCCCCAGGTTGTATCTCTATACATGTGCGCATACATAGATGTAAACTTGTGCATACACAACCTCTCTCTCTCTCTCTCTCTCTCTCTCTCTCTCTCTCTCTCTCTCTCCCTTCCCTCCCTCCCTCTCTCCATGTTCATGGATACTACAATAGGGCCACTTTTCAAAGTCAAAACTACCAAAGTCAAAGTTATTGTGATTTTTTTTTTAAAATGAGAACTTTTGGAAAGTTGCTCATCCATCTCAGATTTTACAGCCCATATCCACATAGCCTAACACAGGGATATCACTGGCAAGACTCAGAGTCATGATACTTTAACATTTTAAGACAACTATGTGCATTCTTACTTATTGTCTTCTGCAAGTGAAAAAAAGCCAGATATGTGGAATATTTTTATATATCTTTTCTATATATTTTGTAAATTCTTTTATAAAACTAATATAAACTAGTTACACACCAAACTATCATAATTTTTCAGTGTGATATTCAGGTGTTTGATTCCTGTGATTAACCTTTCTCTTCCTTCTCCTTTTAATCAACATTTCCTCTAATTCCATGCTCTTTGTCATTATTTAAAATTTACTCATTTACTAAGTAACTCACAAATATTTGTCTTTGAGATTCTAAGCCTCGTCTAGAGGTTGGTAATAAACATGACATCGAGACTAACTACAGGGGCTTAAATTCATTTTCCATTAAAGACCAACCTGGTGGGCAACTTCATCTCTCCAAGCCTCAGTTTCCCATCTGTAAAGTAAAATTAGCATGCTTCCTTTTGACCAGGTTGTTGAGGAAATGTGAGTTGATACAGAGAAGCAGGAGCCTTCTGATGTCCAGGGCAAGATCTATCCCGTTGAGGCCCCTTGCACAGTCCCATTGTGTAGTGTTGGAGATTTCAGCCTCGATAGTGGAGTGATGACTCTTTAGTGTACCATTTTCTCTGTTACTTATCACAAATTTTCCTGCATGAAATCAAACAGTAATCCCAGGAGGCTATTTTTGCTCCCTTCAATAACTCCAGAGTTTCATCTTGGAGAAACCAGTTGCCTTTTCCAAGACCAAGGACTAGAACAGGAGTCCAGACCTGACTTCTTAAGCCAAGCACTCACTATACAAGCTGTACGGCTCTTCCCTGGAAAAGACCACAATGAAAATCAAGTAGGGGGCTGAAGAGTTGACTCAGACATTAAGAGCACTTTTCCCTCTTGACTAGGATCTGTCACTCACATGGTAGGTCACAACCATCTGTATCTCCAGTCCAGGAGATCCAATAGCCTCTTCTGTCATATGCAGGAAACAGGTATACGTGTATTACATGGACATACTTGCAGGCAAAACATTCATATATACAAAATAATAAAATAAGTCTAAACAAAACTCCAAACAAAATAGGAATGTAGCATTCTCCACAACTCCTTCCTTATGCCTTTAGGTGTTGCCTTCCTGTTTGCCTTAATAGAATTTCACACTGGTGCACATTTTGA
Organism: Lophiomys imhausi; assembly: GCA_907164525.1. Taxonomy (NCBI): domain Eukaryota; kingdom Metazoa; phylum Chordata; class Mammalia; order Rodentia; family Muridae; genus Lophiomys; species Lophiomys imhausi. Next base: position 2,367,527 of record CAJQZJ010034157.1, on the reverse strand, counting down.
GTCTATTCCCTTACATCCTTCACAAGTTTGAGTCTGCTACTCATCAGTGTTTTCCCCTAACTCTTCCCCATTCTGCTTTAACTTAGTGTCCTTAGACAGATTGGGGACAATCAATTTGCTCATCTTAACTATCCTAGCATTACTTAATAAAAATGGCTTTAAAGATGTAGGAGTGTGATACATGAGTGTGTATGTACATGTTTGTGTGTATGCAGGAAGATGTGTGTTTAGTATGGAGCAGGTACTTGCAGGGTATGGAAAAAAAGATTATGTGTTATTCACCTTTGAAACAAGGTCTGGAGCTCACCAATTAGTCTAGACTGGCTGGTCAGGGAGCCCCAGGGATCCTTCAGTTTCTGCCTTTCCACCATGGGAATGGCAAGCACCCACCTCTGTGGCCAACTTTGTCCCATGGGTCCTGGGAATCAAACTCAGTTTCTCCTTCTTTCACAACTAGCTCTTTACCAACTGATCATTTTCCAGCCACCAAAATGGCTTCTGTAGGCTGCACTATTATTTCTTGGTCTCTACTACACATGCCTCTCTGTGTGAATCACCAAGATTAGCAGTAGCTATATTTTTAGAAAGGAATTTGTTTCTGCCTGAAAACAATTTTCAGCAAGAATAAACACTGATGTTTAGTTTCCTGAATGAAGAATGTACTTCTATGAAAATAAGGCAACGTGTTAAGTGTCTCCTTTTGCCCTTGATTTTCTAACTAGCTTATCACAACTCTCAACAAAACTGAGGTTTTATTTGTGTACGTTTTCTTATCTAGAATTTAAACTGCTTTGATTAGAGTATATGGTGTATTGTTAATGATATCTTTATTACATTTATTTCTTTATTATGGCTGGGGATGGCCATCTGCCACAGCTTGCAATCAATATGGGCATTTTTTTCCCTTAGGAAGATTTTTCATAACTATTTCAGTAGGTTTCATTATATCTTTTAGCCCTGTTCCCCTAATTTTTGCCCATTGGAAAGTATGGGAAGTTAATCGGAAAAGTAAAATACTGAACTCATAGGTTCAAATCCTGACCTCAACGGGAGAATCTCTTCTCCAGTTTAGTTTCAACTTTTGTTGTTTTTACAGAATTCTTTACACACTCTTATCAGTTGTTTCCTTGATGTGACTTAATTACCTTTGTGTTTTCTTTGGTATGTGGCCCTTGTGAGAAAAGATAACAAAAAATATACACTAAGAAATAATTCTTGGAAATCAGAATTGTGCTATGGGCTCTGTAACTGGAATATAATTCCATATAGTGCACATGGGGTCTGGGTTCCCATATCTAGACATTTACTGTAACTCGGTGTCTGTACTGATCTAAGATCACAAAGAAAATGCCCGCATAGTGACTGTGGGTAACAATCCCTAGAACAGTAAATATCTAGTCACCTCCCACTCATAGGAAAGATGATATTTCCATTTTATATGTCAATTTCACATTAGATGTGAATGTTTTTAAAAGACAGATAAAAACAGTGGCCTGACATCATCTAAAATGACCTCAGGAAACAAACAAAAATGGAGATTCAGTTCAGAAACAGTGGAACTGTTTTCAGTAACTTGTGTGAAATCTCAAAGCAACCTAGACATGTTGAAAAGATGCAAAGACTTCAGGGAAAACCACGTCAGCTCCTTAGTCTGCCTTGCTACTGGATGGATTTTTCCTTCCCCCACATGTCTACCATCTTCCAAGTCCATGTTCCTGACAGCTTTACTGAGAAAGAGGCACATGAACTCTTTAGGGATTTACTTTACAGAAAGGAGAACAGCCCGACATGGGATGCTGCAGTACTAATTAAACATATCCAGCCCTCCTTTCTCTACATCCCTCCCTGGCATACACTCTCCCTTCCCTTTCCTCTATTGTGGAAAATGACTTTGCTGCTACATTTATTACAGACTTAATAAGGTTAACATAATGTTAATCTGAACACATCCTGAATGTTCCTTACTGGTACAATCCATGCTTCCTTATAAAATAGTCTCCACTGGGTTTTAGTTTTAACCAGTGCTGGAGATCAAACCCAGACCCTTATGGACACTGAGCAGGCACTCGGCCAGAGTCTCACACATACACATGCCAGGTTTTAGTTTTGAACAGCGTTCACACGTGGAATGCATGTGCCTTCCCAGTGAGGTTGGTTAACAGTGTGCACCCAGCAGGTGGACTCCCTCTCAGTAATTTTTCAGTTTACTTCTGAAACAGCATGTGAGTTGTCATTTGACTAGATAGCTTTGCCTAGTTGACTACATTGGCTCCTCTGTAATGACAGATTGATTGTGTTTTATTCTTTCGAACCCCTGTTTTTCGTGTGTGTAATGTTCCCCCTGCCTAGACCTGGTTAACCATTTCTGTGAGCAGATCCTCAACTTTGTGCTTTGTCCCTACTTTCCTGTCCTAGCCCCATCCTCCCCTGGTGTCGACTCGGTCCCCTTGCAGCGTACAGGCAGCCAGCACGGGCCACAGAATGCCGCCGCCGCCACCACCTTCCAGAGGGCCAGCTATGCTGCTGGCCCAGCCTCCAACTACGCAGACCCCTACCGACAGCTTCAGTATTGTCCTTCCGTGGACTCTCCGTACAGCAAATCTGGCCCTGCCCTCCCGCCAGAAGGCACCTTGGCCAGGTCCCCATCCATTGACAGCATTCAGAAAGACCCCAGGTGGGTAAAACCATTTCTTTACTCTGAGATGTACAAAGAGGTTTTATAGCCTAGTTTCGTCTTGGCACACTGTGATCTGTTATTGCCTTCTTGTTATTGGCTGAAAATGAGAAGGTTGGCTCTCTTTGGGTTTTATGATTTTTCTTTCTTATGAAATACATGGACACATAGGGTGGACTCCTAATATCTCCTATGGGTCAACACCCAGAAATAAACCATGCAACTATAAGGACAGCTTTGGGCACCTCTGGGTGTGGCCGTCTAATTTGAACTGGAGGTGTGTTCAGTGAAGTGGGAGCAGAGAGAAGCTGGGCAAAGTTCTCATCTGGCCTAGAGTGTCATGGTCCGCATGTGCTAAAGTCTGAGAGGGAGAATTCATAGCCAATCTCTGTGTCTCTGTTTATCAGAATGTAAAGGGTACATCTCCAAATTACTCTCCAATTTGAAAAGTCAGAAATTCCATATTATTTTCATTCTCTAAGTTTGGACATATTAAGCCAGGTTGTTTAGGGAATGGTGGGAATTTCACTGTGGATTGTTAAAGAAATGCTTCTGTAAGGTGTCTCTTTCACTTCCTTGTTTCTGGTGGCGCGGGGTCACAAGATGCCCTGCTTCTTAAGTTGGAACTGACTCCCTGTAGATTTATGGATATACAGTCCTATTTATGCACACATACAGATGTGTCCTCTCATACACATAGTTTTATATACATACACATGTGCACACACACAATGCACACGCACACACGTGTGCACAAGCGCATGCAGGTGCACATATATATTTAACCCGCACATGTGAAGGTGATAGGCCAAGATTCTGGTATTTCTTTGGTGCATGGCTTGAGGGTGATGATAAATTTGAAATTAATCTCCAGGCATTTCCCTGACAGAGCACACAGCTTGTTATGTACTATATTGAGAATTTGCTTGGTTTTTCTTCTGAAAAGAAATTGCTTCTTCAAACATGAAAAGGGAATGGAATCATTTCGTAGCGTTGCTTTGAGATAGCTGCCTCAATACAAAGGAAACCCACATGGAGGGCCTTGCTAAGTGCTGCTTGGTATAGTCTGCACTGTTAAGTTGAACTGGACGAAGGCTCAGCTCTAACTGCAGCAGACTGACCATGTAGCTCGTGCGCAGTGCTCACCACTGGCGTCTGGATTCTCCAGCTTTTGCAGCAGTCAGAAGTCTTTGAACTAAAACCTGTCCTTAATTCTTAAAGCATGCACAATTAGAACATTCTTCAGAAAGTATTTTTAATCCCTCTTTATTCAGGAATATATTATTCTTAACAACCAAGTAAAAATATATGGGAATAAAACATTAGTGCAAACAGAAGTGTTTACATAGAATGCTGTGCCAGACTTGACCTGGACCTTAACATGATATATTTTATTAGCGGATATATATGTGTTTGTATTGTATGTTGTATATTATAGTTCTCCTGTTGCTATAAAACACTGACCAAAAAGGGCAGGTGGAAAAAAGGGTTAATTTACCTTCACTTTCCAGTCATAATGCATTACTGGGGAAGCCAGGTCACCAACCCAAGGAGGAGCTTGAAGCTACTTCCTGGCTCTCTGTTTCTTCACAAGTTTGGGCTTGGGTAGCTTCATTACATAGCCCAGAACCACCTGCTTAGGGATGGTGCCACCTACAGTAGGCTAGGCCCTCTGCATCCATTAATAATCTGGACAGTTCCTCCACAGGCACACCCATAGATCAATCTGATAGACAGTCACTCATCTGAGACCCCTTTATTCAGATGACTGTGGGCTGTGACAAGTTAACAGTTAGATGAATATACCTTCCATTGAGGCAGGTGTCCCTCAGTAGCCAAGGCTATCTCCTAACTCACTATGTGTTCCAATTAACCTGAACCTCATGATGCCCCTGCCTCAGCCTCCCACATATGAGGATTACAAGCATGGGGTACTTCATGAGAATAAGATTTTATGTGAAATAAAAAGGATTTAAATGTTCATATTAAAGAATTTTGGCTTAATAAGAAACTAAACTTATATTTTTCTGGAAGCAGTCAAGATTCTGTGTTTTATACTGTGTGTTAAAGGCACTTTATTAAATGGAATATCTTCTCTTTTCTACACTACCATCACTTTTACAGGCTTGTTTCTTTCTGTATGTTGCCACAGATCTTACAAGTTATAGATTATGTCACTTATATTTACAGAGCGCCAGCTTTAAACCAAAGAGAGAAATATCAAGAGGAAATGAGTAAGAGATTATTGGCCACTAACCTTTGTTTTATGTTAATTTATATGTGAATTGGTACTATGTGGATTACAAATTCACCTTTATTTTCAAGAATAAATGCTAATACTGGCCTTAAGTATGTGTGTAAATTCTGAAAAATTCCAGCATGCTAAGCACAGACATACAGACAAAAACAAACAAGGAATAATAACAAGGTCCAGAATCAGGTTACTTTTTCTTAGTGTAAAAGACAAATAAACCCAGTGATATCTGGAATAAATAATAAAATATAGTAATGCCTTCTTGTAGAGTTTTCTTAAGGCAAAAGACTCTTATGATTGTTGCTAGGTATTCAAAACCATGTGACTCCAAGTACAAAGTATTAACTTTATAAAGACATTTTATGTTTCCTTCAAATGACAATTTTTTGGTTGCTTCTAGCCACATACTAGAACTAAGTGTGGTAGAACAAGATATCTAACTTTTATGGCCCAAGAGTATTTACTTTGTCAGTAGAAGCTGATGAATGTCATCTTTTGAGCCTCTTGTTTCTTTCCATGCTTTAATACATAGTCTTCATTAGACCAGAGGGAAGGTCCAGTTTGCAGCCTACAGCCCAGGGCGCTGAGGGTGGCTGTAGGCGCTGCCCAGCACAGGAGCCCATAGACTTATGGGTGATATTCTGAGAGCATTTTGCGATTTTCGTTTTGCATGAACTGGCATGAATCCTCTTGCTCCTTGTGCATTGTCTGTGGCTTCTTCGGGGGTGTGGTTAGTCGTTCTGAGAGAATGAGGAAGTCCTTCAAGTGGCTCTAGCCTAGCACAGCTGTTGTGAGATGTGTGGTTTCTGTTACAGTTATTCGGATTTCCCAGTATCTGACACATTCATCTTAACAGAGACCAATTCTTTTTTCATTAAAGAGCTATATAGTGTTATTCAGTAAGAAGTTTCCAAGCAAATATTGACTTTTTAACATAAGAATTTGAAGTCGAGAAAGAGTCTTATTTTCTGTCTATACTGAAGCCCCAGAGATTGTTCCCGAGGGCTTGGAATGTCCTCGTTGATAGTGGTGGACTCAGTCACAGATTTAGCAACATGTCGGTCTTTCCTGCTTTAAACTGTAGACGTTACCAATGCACAAGAACCTGCTTTCAATCAGGGGGCAGCATCCAGTTTCCTCTTAAAGTCCTCAATCCTGGGGAGACTGAGGTTTTTACACGCACAAAATTCAATTCTCAACCCCATTTGCTGATTGTTCTTATTTATTTATAATTATATATTATTTTCTGCAAGATGTAAACTTCCTTACTATGGGAATGACTAATATATACTTCATACATGAACCCAATTATTAAATTGTTTCTATGCATATGTTAAATATTTGTTTACATGTATTCATGGATAAGTTAAATATGTGTGTAAGTTGTAATATTTATATTTTTTAGAAGTTTGATAGTGAAATAACTAGAAGCATAAATAAAAACAGATGCAGCGGCGACTACTGGAGGTACTAAAACTGTCCTCATGCATAGAAGAGCAGAAGATGTGCTTAGGACTTTCGTAGCATAATGAACAAGTCAGAGAAGTTGTAGCATCTTTAGTGAGTTTGCTTAATCTTGTTTTCAGGCTGTTGAAATTGATACACATGATTTCAAAGAAAGCTTTCAAATGTGCTCAAAGACTCTCTCACTATTCATTTCAACCAGTAGCAGCCACCCTATCCCTTCTTTGTCCCACCCTGTGCCTGCAGCTGACCTCTCAACCTGAACCATTTTGCAGAGTTGATATAGAATAAGTCAGATGCCGTGATATTGGTGATGTTGATTTTTGTTGTTGCTGTTTTGTGGTTTTTATTTTGGAGAAGTCTCATATAGCCTAGACTATCCTCAAGCCTGCTAAATAGCTGAAAATGACCTTGAACTTGTCATACTACTGCCCCAGTGCCAACATTACAGATGATCACTGCCATGCCAAGTTTTAAGCAGTGCTGATGATAATCAAATCCAGGACGTCGTATGTGCTGTACCAGCATTCAGTCAGCTGAACTTCGTTCCCCAGCCCTACATACAAATGTATGTTGAAACAAAGTCTATGTCTCTAATAAGATCATTCTCTGGTCTTGTCTCTTATCTTTTAAATTACATGAAAATGTGATAGCTTCCTTTTCAAAGGACAGTTTTGAAGATACTTTACCACCATCCTCTACCCACAATGGCCAGGCCCTCTGTCCCTCTTCTAGCTGCCACTGGCCTCTCACTGACCTATCTGGCTTTCTTATCTGCCCCACACCTCACCATTATTTGTAGACAGGGAATCAAAGTTGGAGCACCTACATTTATTGTGATTTTTCCTGTTGATTAAATGACATTAATGTTAATAACTAACAGCCATGACAATTAAAATTAATTGATAATATGGCTCATGTCTGGTGTTAAACATTCCCAGGTCTCTATGGTATGGCTTCTTCTTTAATTGCCAGTTAACACTCATGTTACAGATGTTCCTGGCCATGGCTGTGCATCTTTCGTCATTCTTCACCATGTAATGCTATACACTCTGCAGATCCTGCTTCAGAATAAACCAGCCATGATATAGTATCAACATCCTGCTTCAGAATAAACCAGCCATGATACAGTATCAACAATGATTCTTCATTGTACTTTTTAGAAAAGTATCTGTTTGTCCCTCAAGGGCTTCTAAGGACAGGACTGAAGTGGCTTGAAGCTTCAGAGTTCTGATTTGTATTAGTTCAAGATACTTCTGTTATTGAATGGAACCATGGAATTTAGCATCTTCTTCCAACTGTGTATGCTATGAGTTTTCATGATAATATAATTAATGTGGGGAACTACTCGACGTTTTAAGTCAAGAGAAAGATAATGCTCTTTTGAAACAAAACAAAGAACAGATGAAGCTGGCTTTAAGTAGAAAAGTTAAAGTTCTGAGATGAAGCTTCCTATCAGCCCACCTTGTTATTCCATCAAAAATGAAGATGTAAAATTCCCCTTTCCTACCACCAACAACCAGTACTGATGTGTCACTTGATAAGTTACTGTTCTTTACCATCTTGCACTGAATATTTAATTGCCCCAAAAAATGAAGCACTCAAAATATTTGTTGTTGCCAGACAAGTGGTAGCTGACTGTCAGTTGCTAACCAGTGACGATTAATTTCCATTGCCTCTTGAAAACCTTCCCAGCAAATTGAGGCCATTAATTTGGAGGTTCTGACATTGGCAGAAAAAAGATTAGCATTTCAAAGTCAGAAGAACAATACATTTTAGCATGATGTTCCACTGTGCATGGCATATTATAATTTGAAAAGACCAGTAACTGAAAATCTCACATCTACTAAAGATCATCCTTAATCACTTAAATGGGCTTCCTGCACTAGGTGTGCATTATCAGATAGTAAATTTGTTAGACAAAAAGAAGGAAGCTCCCACTGTGATAACTGGGCCGTTTGTAAGGAGCCCTGAAGTATGGTTTTTAGTCTGCCATATGCTGCTGTTGTGTACTAAACGGTGCTCTGTTAGGACTGGCTCTCCTGACATTCAAAGTTGTTAGTCCAGTGGGTCTGAGTACTTTTTGACTCCACATATCAGTTCATTTTTGAAAGCTTTGTGAGTGCTCTGTGAGTACCAACAGAGAGTACCACTCTTTTGCCTTGCACAAAAACATCCCCAATCACTTAGACACCATGAAGAGAGAAATGGAATAACTTTAAATATAGGACAGGTGTTTCGATGGCATAAAAGTAGTCTTATGAAAAAAACAGAGTTGGTTAAAGATAGATGTTTGGAAACTACTGACTTTAAAGCCATAGTGATGAAGCAATAAGTTCTCTGAATGAGGGAGTGATGTGAAATTAATTTAAGATACTCATATATATCCACTTCTGTGACTGTGAAAAAGATAACCCTGACCTTTTAATTTCTTAACCTACATAGGCTATTTTGGGTATTCCTTATAAAAAAAAATGAGAAGTAGAGTATTTCTTCTGAATATATTTTATGCTCTCCCTAAAAGTAATATTTACTTCTAATAATTTCCCAAAAAAATCTATCAGTATCTACCATACCATATAAAATTAGCAGTAATAAAGTTTGCGGTAACAAGCATTCAACATGACTGCAGTAGCACTGCCTTCTGTTGTTCATATCTTGTGTCATCCTTGTCCATGTTGAATTAGAGTGGGTTGTGTGCATAGCAGAGTAATGCAAAGGGTAAGTCTGTGAATTGGGAACGTGGAAAGCAAGTCAGAATTCTAGGGACATGCAAGCAGCGCTGGGAGCCAAGTGTGAAACTCAGCTTCCCACTGCTAATTGAGTCTTTGGATCGCCCAGCTTAGTTCTCAGGCACAGTGTAACAGAGATAGTCATCGCTGATGTCCCTTGTCCTGGACTCCTGTACACCATGAGGTAACAACTAATGCGATTTTCAGTCATAGAATGGGATGTTAGAGTGAACCTGAGTGACCTTCTCAACAAACCACAAGCCTTTCCTTTCCAGGTCTCCTATGAAGCCCTTTCCCCTTTGCTATTGAAAGGGGAATAGTCAAGAATTGGTACAACAACTGGCATGTTCAGCAAAACACAAATGGATAAAGAAAATACAGAATACGCACACACTATTCAATATTGATATAGAGTGAAGTATAAATACATTATAACATGAATGAACCTCAGGGACATTCTTAGTGAAATAAGCTAGGTATAGGATGGCAGTTTGTTCTGTAGAGGATTATAAGGCAGTAAGAGTGTCAAATTCACAGAGCCATAAGGTAAGTAGTGGCTACTAGGGGGTGTGGGAGAATGATAGCTGATGTTTAATGACCACCAGGTTTATGTTTTGGATGAGGATTTACTAGAAATGTATTGTGAAGGGTTTTTGCACAGTTTGTGAATATATTTAATAACACTAGCTTTGAAATACCTAGAATGGTCTGTCAGAAAAATGGGGCCAAATGACTGAAGATTGATGCTGTAATGTATGGAGAGAAAATGGAAACTGTCCAGGCAGCCACTGGTATGTCATTTCTTAGTTTTAGAAGCTACAGGCCCTGTACTTCCTATAAAATCAGATATATTTATCCCTCTCAGGTCTCTGAAGTGGTTGAAGAACAGATAGCTAGAGTCTCATAATTAAATTTTGAGTTGTTTAGGAGTCAAGAGAGTGTTATAGATCTAAGAAGATACTTTTAAAATTGTGTTGCAAGTTAGTATGAATGTTGAGTCAGATATAGAACTTTAAACTCATGGAGATGGTTAGATAGTAGAATGTTAAAGTCAGGTACCAAATACATATGGACTGGACATTGGGAATGTATGTTAAGCCATATAACCCTCATAACTGTGGCCTAATTACCTCTGTTGTTTTGTATTGTATCTATTATTATAAGAGAAAGAACCATTTGTTGCCTGAAAGGAGGAGCTGTTGGGGGAAATAAGATATACCTTAAACTTAAAAATAAAAAAAAGGGAAGAGGATGGGAGATGAGGGTGGGAGGGTGGGACTGGAGGGGGAATAGGGAGGGGACTGCAATTGAGATGTAACTTGAAGAAATAAAAAATAAAGGAAAAAAAAAAGATCCAAACAAAGAAAATCTTTTAGAACCCAATGAAAAGCTTTGAAAACAAAAACAAAAAGAACTTTCCAAATAATATGATTTCTGACAAAAAGTAATTTCATTTTAGAAGGACAACTGATTAAATAATGATGACTTTATTTGGCAGGAAAAAAAAAAGAAATACCTAGAATGGTAAAAATCTCTTTATGTAAGGACAAAACTATAAACTAGAGGCTGGTAAGATAGCCTATTTAGTGAAGTGCTTGTTGTACAGCTATGATGATCTGAGCTCTTATCCCCAACACCTCCGTATAAACCTGCATACGGTGGAATGTCCTAGTACTAGTAAGGCGGACAGGTGGATCCCTGGGGTTTTCTGACCAACAAGTCTACCCATATTGGTGAGTTCCAGATTCAATGAGAGACTTTATCTTTAAAAAAAAAAACCAAGGTACACAAATACAGAGATGACTCAGAGGTTTTTCTGGATATCTCAAGCTCAGTTTCTGATACCCACATGAGGCAGCTCACAATCCCCTTTAACTCCAGTTCTAGGGGATCCAGTATTCACTAGTGTTCATGGGCATTTGCACTTATGTGGTGCACATAAAGTCATATAAGCACACACACACACTCACACACACTCACACATACACACACACACTCACACACACTCACACACACACACTCACACACACTCACACACACACAATCACACACACTCACACACACACACACACTCACACACACACACACACACACACACACACACACACTCACACACACAAAGAGAGAGAGAGTGAGAGTCCTGCTTATGGATCCTGGCTGTGACTGTTGTCCAAGCTGTGCGTTTCACTACCTTTTATGAAATGCTAAAATCTACTACTGTGGTGGTTACCTCAGCATTTTTGCTTTGCACTACACCTCAAATGGACAACTAAATTCTATAAATATATTATAATAATATATTTCCTAATTATAATAACTATGATACCATACTAAAGAATGAATATAAAGTAGCTTTTTAAATTAGATGCTAAATTATTCTACAGAACAAAAACATTTATTCATACCACTTGAGAATTAGCATCTTTATGATGATCAATTTTGTATATTTTATTATTTTATTCAGCAAATATTTACTGAGCATACCATCAGGCACTGTTTTGGGTACTGAAGACCATTTGCATGGGGCAAATGAGATGAAAATAGTGACTAGGAAATAAATAAGAAATAGTCATGGAAAATCATATAACCTTTAAATCGAATGTAAATGAAAACTTATCTTTTACATTTTTATTTAAAATTACCCTTAGTAAGTGCTTATGCCAACCAGCACATAATTCTGTTTAGTAACTTCAGTCCTTCTCATACTGCCTGTTGACGTCAGAGCCATAGTTCCAGCTCATGATTTCTGGCTCAGTTGATTTTCGCTCATCCCCAAGGATGAGGCACCAGATCACCACAAAGGCCCCAGCTTTCAACCAACGCCAAGGCGTCAAATAGAAAAGCAGGCTGTTCTTTCCAGACCCAAAGGACTCTCTCCCTGTCTCTTCACAAGTTGTTGCTGTGATTCAAGCCAGGCCTGGTTATATTAGAAAATAACTCACTAAAGTAAATGAAGTTGATGGCAGCAAAGTACTCTGACATTGAACGATAAAGTATTATAATGCCTGCCTGTCTTTAGATAAGGTGGTGTGTTTCCATTGGGGCCTCATAATGTGCTCATTGTCTTCTGTTTTGAGGATGACTGAAACATTAAGATTTAAATTTGTCATGAATCACATTGAAGGTAACAGAAAATGACATTGTTACTATTGTAAAAAGAGCTTTAGTAGCATGAATACTGTGTGTTTGTGAAGGAAGGAATGTCTAAATATTTTTCTTGGCACATCTACACAAATATCCACAGACACTTAAAACACATTCAGATACATATATGCAAACAATAACACACACACATACACACACACGTACTTGGACCTGCTTCTGCATAGGTAGCCTTAAACCTAGCCATATCCCCAAAGACAAGGCACAAGATCATTACAGAGAGTACATTTGCATTCTTCAGAAGCAATTCAGTTGCAGTTTTATTACTGACATCATTGGTTTACTGCAAATGGAGGTGAACTGGGCAGTGTAGAAAAAACTCATCGGCCCCTGGGCCAGTACTATGCATTTGCCATTCCGGCCCATGCTCCAGGCTAGAGCGCCTGTGTGTAACGTGCAGCATTAGCTCATTCTGCACAGCAAACATTTACAAGTTGCAGGGAATGAGAATGCACCGTGGCAAGCTCCGTCAATAGAACCTTGTAAGTTTCCAGAGAGGTTTGAAAGAGACAGGAAATGGCCCCAGCAGCCTCAGCCAGGAGGGCCTCATTGAAAACCAGTTCACAGTCTTAGATACAATAGAAGCTTTTGGGGCCAGGCAGGAAATCTGAGAATGGTTCTGTGGGTGGAACGTGCCTGCGCCTGTTCTGGGCCACACTGCCGCCTGTGGTGAGCGCTCTTGGCCCCTCTGCCCCTGCTCTGCACCTTGTATTTATTCACTCTCACCTCTTAGTCCTCTCCTCCTTGTCTTGGCTCTGCCCAACGGGGCTATTATGGTAAAGATTAGGCTCTGCCTTGAGCTTCTGCTCCCTCTACTATGTGCAGAACTCTCCACTACCTTGGATTTCACCTTGCCCAACAGATGTGTTACAGACTGGGTACCATGCCCCAGATTCCGATGATGAAGTCTTAGCCCCTAAACACCCAATATGTAGAAACAGTCTCCAACTGGGTGATCCAGGTAAACTGAGACCACTGCTCTGAGGCCCCATCCCGGTTGGAATGGTGAGAGACTGTGTGCAGACAGTGTGAATCCAGCCATGCGCAAATTGAGATCAGCACCTCAGTGGTGACACCTTGACCATGAGTTTCAGCCTCCGGAGCTGCGGGAAAATGAGTGTGAGGTTGTGAAGGGCATGCAATGCAGTCTGTAGTATTTTAGGACCAAGTTGGGTATAGGACCTTCTCTGAGCAGCTGTGACAGTGGACATGACAGCTGTCCATGACAGCTGGACAGAGGTTTGGTAGAAATTGTGTCACCTGCCTGATGCTTAGCAGAATTCCCTCTGGACGGTGTGAACATGAAAGCTTTCACCTGAGACTCTGTAGGAAGCTCCAGAGCTGCGCCCTCAAGGCCTAAGGTAGAGTAGGGCTGTGGTGGTGCCGTCTCGGGGAAGACCAAACAGAGGCTGGCCTAGCTGGACGTTCTGTTCATATAGATGTGACTTTTCTAAAGAGTAGTATAAAGTTTAAGGTACAACGTGCAGGTCAATATAGATATATTTATCAGCTCTAAAAAAATGAAAATGAATATATAAGTTCTATAAATTGAGACTTGAAAATGTACAGTTCTGTAATTTCCCATGTATATACATATATATTTGTGTGTCTCTGTGTGTATACATGTAAATGATCCTGATAGATGGGCGTGCCCAGTTACAGAAGTGAACTGAGTTTTAGAAATTAATGATCATTTTTTAATCACTGAATATTTAAAAATCACTGAAAAACTATGTGCTGCACCATATTTTGAATTTTGCATTAAAACATATCATTTTACTCAAGCAAATAAGCTGTAGAGTGAGCAAAGATTATTATCATCTAGAGGCTTCCTCCCCAAAGGGTGGGCCTGAGCCTGGGGGTGGCAGGACATTTAGATCCCAGGCCCATATGGGATAGGCACCGCAATCTAAATTTTAACCAGACCCAAGAATGAGAGCTATGCTTGTGGAGTCATTGCCACTGACTCTATCAGAAACACCTGTCAATCACTGCAACCACTTTATCACGGAAACCGGAAATCAAACAAAGGCATTAAGATGTTGCTCTGATTGGACCATGTTCAATGTGCCCGGTATTATATTGCAATATTTTGGCAGAATAGAGTATTAAGAGTACTTTATTTTTATAGAGTGAGAGTGTTTCCTAATTGACTTAAATGTCTGAATTTGAGAAGCCAAAGGTTTCATGAAATTCATATGATGATCAGCAAAATGTAAACTCACCATTTAAAATATCAGAGTATAGATTTTTAAGGCATATTTTACCTCTAAAATTTTTGTTTTCTTGCCTTTCAGGGGTTTCTACTTTCCCATCTCCCTTTCCCCAGCCAAATCCTTTAACTGTCCCTTTTGTCTCCTACTGAGCCATGCTCAGTTTAAGGCAGGATCTTTGAACTCTTCATCTCAGAATTACTTATAATTACCAAAGCTTTATTATTTCTATGGTGCTTTGTGTCCCTCTTTCTCCTCATGCCGTGCCGTTGACTCCATCAGTCTCAGGGAACTTGCTACCTCCAGTCTCCTCTGACTACATCTAAGCAGTAGCATCTCTCTCCACTCTGAGATCCCTCCGTCTGGACATGGACATGCCCTGTATTGTCATTCTTCACAACCTGCATGAAGCATTTTGTCTACCTCCCGCCAGATAGCTGCTCCCCAGGAAATTCGGTCATATATATCTTATCAGCATGGAAAAACATTCAAGTCAATATCTTCAGCCAAGTGTATCACATCGCAGCCTGCAATTCCTTGTTAGAGTTTCAGAACCCCATATCTACTCCCAGACCTACAGACTAAAATCTATAGGATCACCTAACACCGGCTCATTTTACATTAAGGTTTAAGAAGCTTCAATTGAAAAATCAGCATTGCCTAGCCCTTTTCCTTCTGAATTATCAATAGAAGGTAGCAACATTTCATATATCTAATTATGGTATTGACCACCTTTGATTTTGGGCTCAACTCTTTGGGACCAAGGATGAAGGGCAAACAACTGATTTTAACCTTTGTAAGGGAACAGAGAAATGCAGATGCACCTAGAAAAAAGCAGCCACGTAAGATGCGTTATTAGACCAGATGTTTTCAGAGATTAGCAATAGGAGATGCATCCCCTGAGTTGTAGATGAATAGCTCTCAGGCTGAGGTAGTGTATCTGAGAGTAAGGCAACTCATCTTGTTCAATAGATGATCCGCGTCTTCACTCCCCAAAGGCACCTTCAAAGTACTCTTCACAATTTCCCTGCACTCTCTTCACAAATAGTCAGTAATCTCTCCCAACTCTGAAAGCCACTTTACATGAATAGCATTTCAAAAAACTTACATGTATAGAAAACAAAAATAGAAATATGGGTTGATGACCAACCTGTCCCATTATAAAACATTCATTCCCAGAAATAAAACCATCTCAACAAAAGTTATATTTTCAATAAAATTGTACTATTTATTTCATAATTATATCCCAAAGTATTATGGCTTAATACATATTTTGTTCAATTGTATATTATTACTTGGACTGGAGAGATGGCTCATCCGTTAAAGGCTAGGCTCACAACCAAAATATTATTAGTCAGGACAATCCCTTCATTCAAAAATTAACAATTATATCTTTAGTGTCAGAGGAAATGAAGTACACATTGGGTGTGTATTTTTTTTTTAAGAATTATCAGAGTACACTTTTGATCGTTTCAAAGGGATGAAACATGGAGGTTCCTTTAACATGTGGGAATGCATCATAATCTACATTTTATTGGGTCAAGTTCTGACTCTTTCATTAGGTCTATAAAGGAAAATAAAACTTTGAAGGCTTCCATTAGGCTTCACCTTTGAGCCAGTTTCTCAGAAATAGGAAAAGAAACAGCCCCAGTTTCTTTCAAACCCCAGTTCAGGCAAAAAAGGGGTCAGTTCTTCAGCTACAGACTTTGATTTCCATTTAAGACTTTCACTCTTTAGAAAAACGGAATAATGTGTTGGATTGAAAGCTGGAAAAATGAAACTTGGCCTTGAGGTTTTGGAGAAATGAGTACCCATTCCTTAGCATATTTCAGAAGTAAACCATTTTAGTCTCAAAACAAATGGTTTCTTTCTATTAATACATAACCAATAAAGACGTCTGGAGTGCCTTTGAAACGATGGCTGACTATACACTTTCGTATCCTGGTACTCTGCACGTTCAATGGCACAATCACAGCAGTGACACGCTGCCCTCAAATGGAGAAGACTTGGATATCTTTTCATCTTCTCAAGGAAGCTAGAATTCTCCCCTGCCAGTAACCTGAGGTGCCCCTGCCTTGTTAGAATAGATACCATCTAGTGTCCAATTAGTATTTGCTAAAGCAAAGAAGCCAAGGGAGATGCTTTTAGATACCTCCCAGATTCTTTGTATAGGCAGAGCAAGCGTTTCTGACAGTTATTGAAGCTAATGGGGTAAGTTCCTTTGATAAATTTCAACAAGAAATAACTGTCCCTGCCTGTGACCACTTACTCAAGTTTTAACTTTAAGGCTGGTCATGCTGTTCTAGTGTTAACAACTGGGCAGTGGCATGATTGACGCCTAGGAATGTGTTCTATTTTACACACTGGTACAGTGATGTGGCAGTGGCCTGGATTGTTGTTTTCCATCTCATTGGAATTTGTCATGTAAATCTCAGGAAAGGGTTACCAGGATCTGTCTGAAATCCCCTTCTACCCAGAATCAAGTTGAGACATTCCAAGCTCTGGAGACAAACAAACCATGGTCAGAACACTTCTAAGACATTAGAGCTCAGCATGTCAAACATTTGACTGTTCTAGAGCAAACTGTGTGAGATAGTTGGAAGATAAGCAGCCCTCCCAGGAGGTTCATCATGAGTTTCCCACAAAGTGAAAATACTATAGGTTCAGGGAGGCATTAAGTGCCCAGCATGGAAGACACAAATGTGGAGGGATGGTACTCTGCAGTTCAGTTTTCAACTTGACAATGTTCTGATGGATTTTAACCTGTTGAGGTAGTATAAACAGGTGTCTTTAATCATACTTCCAATCAAGGGCCCAAGGGGTAGGAAATGAGGCTAAGCTTTGTGAAGTTCATATCGGCCTCAGAATCAGACACATGGGTGCAACAATCCATACCTACAATCTCCAGGAAAGAAATACAAGGAGCCACATGTGGATACCCATGAGCACATACTGTATAATTAGTTCTCTCATCTCTTTAAAGTACATCAGTCTGCTGCTACTCACTCCCCGTCTTCCTCTATTAACTCAGAACTTTGCGTCTCCTGAGCTTCTCACAGGTCCAGCTTACATCATTTCAAGGTGACGTGTGTTGATGAGGCTATAATATGGGATGGCTTTGCAGAAATAATAAGGATTTCCTAACTAATAAAGTGTGAAGCATGAGAGAGAAGGTTGGTATTGTGTTTCTGGCCCAGTGGCTGCTATTTGAATCTTTAAACTCTATCCAGTTCCTACTATCATACCGGAGGGGTATGGAGGGGTATGGAGGGGTATGGAGCTATAACCAGGGCACTCGGCCATTGGCCATAGTACAGTTCTTCAAAATACAACAGTGCTTTGACCCAATGACCTTCATTACTGGTCCATATACAGGTTACAAAAATGGAAAGTTAAATTCCTTTTCGGTGTAATAGCATATGTTTCTGTTTCTTAATTTTTGTCTGTCGTTTTGTAAAATACTACCCATTTTATGTTGGTTTTTCTAATAGCTGAAACTGTTTTGATTCTCTTGGTGACAGGTTCATTATCAGTTTGGTTGTATGTTGCATGCTATTGGAAAGATAATGAGGCTGTATTTTAGAATGCTTTGTTGAGCTCTGCATATATTCAAGGAAAGGGGGAATGAGAGGTGTAAGTTTTGAATTTATAAAAGTATAATTTGTGGTATACTTGTTTTGAAAATATCTTCATGCTTATCAAGCTAAAGAACAGATTACAAAAATCAATGTTAAGTTCTGTTAGTCCATTCTTGGGAATTGGTATCATTTTAATAATGTTGAATATTAAACAGTTCTTGTTTTCAGTGTGGTTCTAACACACTTTTCCCTTTTCAGTTGCTCAGCTGATTAAATGCTTAGTATTCTGCCCTGTTCCCTCACCACAGAGCTTTTTTGAAAACCATGACATAGTCACTTGTTTGTCTAAGGGCACCAATATTTAGATAAACAAAAATCCTAATGGAAAAGGCAAAATTGAAGCAACTGTTCTGTGCATGAAAATGAAAGGTATTAATTCCCAAGGAACATTACTGTTTCTGCCAAAATCAGTCAACTGGATATATAAAAACTAACAGAAAAAAATTAGATTAAATACTTTATTTGAAATTTACTTAATTTACTTTAGATTTGTGTTGTTGTTATCACTTGGCCCATGCCAGTCGAGTACAATTAAGCAAGTCCTTTGACCAGTGAGCAAGGATGCAAACTCTCTATGGAATGGTAGGAAGCCCACAAAGTCATTCCCAGTCCAAATTTGATTAGTATTCTGAAGTATCAGGTCAGTGAGGGGCACCTTGGCATTTCCATTTGAGGCCAAAGAAGCATCCCTAAAAGCTTCATGGAAATTGAGAGCACGTTATCTGTTGCAGAGTTAGAAGTGACATACCAGAGTATTCTGAATGTATGAAAAAATCCAGTGCAATTACAGATTTATTCTGTGCTTTGTCACACTTAAAGCTTACCAAACAGCCTGTTAGCTTTATGTACGTAGTACATAGGTGGTCATAAGATGGCCAAGAAAAGGCTAGTCTGAACAGAAACCTGAATAAGAGGTGAGTACAGTCCAGCAGAACCCTAGGACTAAGGGATATAGGAAATCCAAAATGCAAAGACCCTGAGAAACTATAGCATGGAGGTCTGTGAGTCTGGAAATAACCAACCTAGAGAAATGGGGCAAGAAATCTAGAAGAGATTTTGTAAGGCACAATTGTGGGGTTATCCTGTTAAGATTGGGTCTGTGACAAATCAGATGGAAAAGCAGTCAGCATTTTTACAGATATGGATATTAGATTTTAAAGGATCACTGAGCTTCAAGAAAAATGATCCTTAATAGGAATCTTTAATAGGATCCTTAATAGGGGCAGGAGTACCATGTAGAGGGCACTGCAGATCCAGACTGTAAGAGAGTAGTTCAAGCTTGAAGTTAGGAGGATGGATATTTACCAGAAGTCTTCAAATTGGGAATGGTCCTGAAGGTGGAGTCCTCAGAGTTCCTTCATAAATTTAATTTAGAGTTCTCAAAGAAAGGGGCTAGGATAATTGGAGGGCCTCTAGGTCTCCCCTTTTCCTCGTGGCTGTTGGCTACCAGTGCACGTGGTCACAGGGAGCAGAAGACAGGGGAACAGGGTACTGATGGTGTGAGTATGAGGGATTAATGCAATCTGGGACCAGTTGCAGAGAGGCAGATCAACTTCACTGGGGTGAATAAAGTTTATACAGAACTTTGGGGAATGGGTGGGGGTTTCCAGGGAGTTAGGAGTACCAGGAATGCTTCATTTGCATTTGGCAGCATGGTCCCATCATAAGAAGGGAAACACAGTACCTAATTTTCTTTTGGGGGGAGGGGGAAGAAACTGTCAAAGGTATCACTCCAGGTATGGTTAGAAGCATTCCAGGAATCCCAGGTGCTGCTGAATGGATTTCTTATTGGAAGAATGGGAATTGGGACCTGTAATTTCCCTAAGGGCTATGTGACAATCCTCAGGTAAAGGGTGTAGAGGTCCAGGAACTCTCAGATAGAGAAGAGGAAGCCTTACTGACAAAGGGAGTCCACCATTTTACACCGAGCTCAGGGGCTTTCTGGTAATGTCAGACTTCAACCTTTGCAGCAGGGTTTCCGGACAGGATAGCTGAGTGATGTTGTCCTGAACAGCTGGAAAGAATCTTTTTTTCTCAAAATGAGCCATTCCAGATGTCATCCAGTTTGCGTGGCAGGAGAAGGAACAGAATGGAAAGGTTGGGACTTGTCCATTCCTATCCAAGTATAGATGTGGGAGCAGAGCTCAGAGCACAGACAGGACTGAGAGGTAGACCTGGGATCTTAAACCTGTGACTCTACATGAATCAAATACTGGTTTAAGTTTTTTTGCCTATATTCCAGCAGTTTTATGATTCCTAATAAGGTAAGCATTGTTCTTATCCTTATGTGACCCTTGAGCACATCCCCTCAGAGCTGGCAAACAGCTTTGAACAGAGAAAACTTTGGCAGGGAAAACTGAAGTGATGCCAACAAGGGAGAGTAGGAGGAGATCAAAGAGGGTGCTCAGCAGTGGAAAACAAGGAAAGGAAACAGGTAGCTGAAGGTCAGACTGGCCAGCTGCTGCTGTGCCATTGATGCAAAGAGTGACAATGAGCTACCCGAGTCTGCAGCTTTAGACCTGGGATCTGGGGCAGTAAATATCAGTTTGCTGGACTTGCCAGAATATGAAGTTGAAAAAATAAAGACATCAAGTGAACTAAAGTACAGAATCCAGTACAGTGTACCTTCAGGAATATGGACTGTCTTGGTCCAAATCTGTTCATCTTGATTCCGCTGATGTGATCTTGAACTATTTACCTTATCTACCACAGTGGTCCATATCTATGTGACTATGATAAACCTCATGCCTTATTATCAGTCATAGATTTGTTGTGTTAATATGTGCAAACTGCATAGAGCAACACCTGACATTATATAGGTACTTATCAATATCAATACAGCATTGACATCATAGGCATATCTGGTGAAGAAAAGGTGAGCCTGGGGGTGGGGAGAGGTGAGTAAGAACCTGGAGAAACAGAAAGAGAGAGAGACAGAGAGAGAGAGAGTTCTTCCAGTAACAGATTTGCTGGCATGTTGTTAGCTGCTGGAAGGCAGCCAGATACAAGGTGTGGTAAGGGTAAGGTAATTGTCAGCATTGTTTGTGCTTGACAGAAGGATGGATTTAGTGGCATCCAAAGAAAATGGAGTGGTGTCATCTATTTTAACAATGAAAAGGTCTGAGTTCATGGCAATAAGCTCAGTCAGGTTGAAGGATCTGAAGAGAGTGTCACCTCCAATTTTCCTACAGGGAAAGGATTCCAAGTATCTCAGGTGAACATGAGGAGAGATCTGGAGTCTAGAAGCCCGAGGACCCTCTGTGGGGTCAGTACCTTAGCATGCCAGGGTATGTGGCCTGGACTGGTGGGGTTACAGGCAGGGTTGAGTGGTGAGTAGTAGTGCATGAAAATGGACCTAGCATAATGGTTTAGCATTGACCTTGGCCATGGTAGCATATCTGGTCCCACAGTCTAGGACATGGGACACTGCCAGGAGAATGTGAATGGACAGTAAAAGATCTGGACCTTGACTATAGCTGACTTTGAGCCCAGACAGGGGGATAGCCAGGATCTGAAGAGTGACAAATAGTACACATATCTGTCAGTATACTAAGGAACTCTTTTGGGTTAGTAGAGAAAGACCTGGACTCCCCAAGTCTTCACAGTCAGGAGCAATGAGCTCAGTCAGAAGTTTTGCCAAACAGAGACTTCCTGAAGTATCCCTGAAATGCTCCAAGCAACTTACATGTGTTCCTGAGCAGACAGACAACACCTGATCAAACTCCTAAGTCTAGGGCTCTCCAGCTTTCACACAAAGAAACACAATTAGACTGGAGATCTCAGGCTCTACAGATATGTAAGGGAAAGGACTCTTCACATTCCCACCTTTGCATAGATCCTCAAGTAACCTTGATAGTAAAGGCAGTATCCAAAAGTGTGTCACTATAAAGATGGCTTTAAATGTACTTATAATTAGCACAAAAATATACTTTAAGTGGTGAAAGTACCATGTAAAACTACACAAAGTGTCTTTTACAGTTTACTACAGAGTGTCTTAGTTAAGGTTACGACTGCTGTGATGACCAAAAACAAGTTGGGGAGGGAAGGGTTTATTTCCTCATACTTCCATTTAACAGTTCGTCATCAAAGACAGTGAGGGCACGAAACCAAGCAGGGCAGGAACCTGGAGGCAGGAGCCAATAAAGAGATCGTGGAGGCGTGCTGCTAACCGGCTTGCTCACCATGGTTTTCTTGTAGAACTCAGAACCACCAGCCCAGGGATGGCACCACCCAAAATGGGCAGGTCCCCATCCATCACTAATTAAGAAAATGCCTTACAGGCCTGTCTGTGTACGTATTTTCTCAATTGAAGTTCCCTCTTCTCAGATGACCCCAGCTTGTGTTGACATAAAACTATCCACCACACAGGTGAAAAATAAGAGCGTAATGCAGATAATTAGAACATGTGAGAATCCACCATTCGTTGTTCGGTCTCATTCCTCTTGGTGACTGTGCTGGCCAGTAAGCAGAGGGTGTAGCCTGTGGTAGGCAGCAACTAAAGCAATGAGACGTAACCCAGGACAAAACTTACACACTAGACTGTTGCTAAGGGATAACAGCCTACACAGGAAGCCTCTCTTAAGCTTGGTTCCTAAACCTTTAGAATCAGAATTAAATGATGGTACTTACTTTATAGGACTCTTTTGGGGATCAAGAGAGGGCATGCTTAATATAGACATAAGTTGCATTTTGCATGGGTGACAGTTAATGCAGAAATTCATAACTGGTCAAAATGCTGAATACATGGCCATTAGTGCTCAGCCCTAAATGTCACATCTATATTACATGACCCCAGGAACTTAAAGGAAGAGGAGACAGAATGATGTAGGAGCTGGAGAGTGGGGAGGAGTCCTCAAATCGCTATCTCCTGGATATGTCATAGCCATTGCAGTCACAAACACACAGGGGCTGTCAATACAAGACTTGCACTGGACAGACAGACGGATGGATGGGTGGGTGGGTGGGTGAATAAATAGAATGATAGATGTTAGATAGATGGATAGACAGATAGATAGATAGATAGATAGATAGATAGATAGATAGATAGATAGATGATAGATAGATAGATAGATGGTAGATAGAAAGATGGAAAAGTTGGAGGTGAACTAGTAGTTTAGGAAAGAAGAAAGTGGTTTGTACAAGTGAGATAGATTTGAGAGAACAATAGTAGGTGAATCTGTTCACAAATCATTGATTTTCATATATGCAAGTGTTAAAATTAAAATAAAAAAATATGTGTCTAAGGTGTTTAGTACATATATGACAAGGTAAGTGTTCAACCACTAGCAGCTCCTAATCCTAGCTTTCAATATTCTTTTTTAA
This sequence comes from Lophiomys imhausi, assembly GCA_907164525.1. Lineage (NCBI taxonomy): Eukaryota > Metazoa > Chordata > Mammalia > Rodentia > Muridae > Lophiomys > Lophiomys imhausi. Next base: position 2,344,068 of record CAJQZJ010034157.1, on the reverse strand, counting down.
AAAATATTTTTATCAATTATTTCAGAATTTCAAACAATGTGGTTTGTTGTTGTTGTTGTTCTTCTCCTCCTCTTCCTCCTCCTCCTCCTCCTCCTCCTTCTTCTTCTTTCAAGAAGGGTTTCTCTGTGTATCCCTGGCTATACTGGAACTCACTCTGTAGACCAGGCTGGCCTTGAACTCACAGAGATCCTCCTTTCTCATGGTGTGCGCCACAATGCCCAGCCATTATAGACAGTTTCAAACTGCCATGTTAGTGCTGGGATTTGAACCCTGGTCCTTTGGAAGAACAGACAGTGCTCTTAACCACTCAGCTGTCTCTCCAGTTCCCCCTAGTTTTCAATATTAAGTAGGAAAAAAATTCTTATCCTAATTTTGCATTCTAGAAAACCCTTTCCCCCTACTGTAACCTAATTGGCCTCTATAATCAGATTACTATATAGAATTCTTGTTAGTAAAAGTACCAAAACCAAATCATAACTAATGGAGTAAACATAGTTTTACCTTTTGATCTCTTAAAGCAATTTAGTCTGGATGGGGAATGGTCAGTGTTGTGCATTTAGTGGCTCCTCAGAGCAGCATATGAAATTAATTTATACTTAACTATTTAAGACTTCTTAAAGTTTTTACTTTCATGGCACTCTTTGCACTGGAAATATTTTGTGATCATGAGTATGAGGCATATAAATCAAACATTTACTGCTAACAAATAGTAAAGATAACATTTAAAACAATGCTTTATATATAATTTTATTACTTACCAAAGACAAAAGCAGATTTGCACAGTAAAAAGACAGATGTGCTATTTTTACATAAAGAAGTTTCAGCTGAATAATTAATACTGTAGGATAAAGAGCATCGTCAACATTTTCTGGGTTGATCGATGTTTTGGTTTTATAATTATCACTGTTGAGAATCCCAGTTTGCATAAATACTATAAAATGTCAAAAGCATATTTAGGGCCATTTCAGAAATAGTTGGCCATTCTGGCCTAATCCTAAGCCAAAAATCCTGTAAGCAGTTTTTATAAACCTTGAGTCAGCAACTCTCAGCAATCATTAAAAAAGCAGGCATTCTACTATAGCACAATCTAAACATGTCATCATTTGATGCAAGATAAGGAATGATGGCAGCAAAATGTTAAGTCCATTTTCATAATTAAAACATTATGTTTCTATTTACAAAAGAAAACTTGTATGCACAACAGAAACACTTCAGTTTGTAAGACAGCAAGTCTACGGCCTAACCCTAAATGTTTCAGGCAGTGTTTGTTGGCGCATGGTGAGACCGCATGTGCGTGAAACCTTACAGTGCAACACAGGTGACGTACGCACTATCTGCGTTCCTGCCACCTGCCACATGTTTGATGTGATGAATCCTTGGCTGTTGAGGATTGAGAAAACTTATTGTTGCCAAGTTTTTCATGACCACACATTCAGTTACGTGGCTCCCACGTGGACTGGCAATGGAAGTGGAAAAAGCTAGTGTCTATGAGATGACTGGATTTTAACCCAGGGCTATGGCTACTTAAACAGGTCAAACTTTGCTATCTAGTTTGCTGTACAGAACCAACCAAGGAGGGCTAAAATTCAGCCATAATTCTCACCAAGCTAAGACAGAGAACTTGGCACTGAAACACCAAAACCCAGAGGTTTAGTCACTGAGCTCTAGGACTGGCACAGAATTCACTAGCTCTCAGAATTGTTAAAAAGAAAAGCTGCGAAGATACACATTTTCATTCCATTTCATATGGTTATAAAGGTTAATGTTTGACATAAATACACATTCACATAGATTCATATATTAATAAATTATTTCAAAATATAATTAGTTATAATTCCACAGTTGTTTGCTAGACTGTGCTGACAATGAAAACTATGATATAAACCTTGCCTTGAAATCAGTTGGTTTTTTTTTTAATTTTTGCATTTAGTGTTTATTACACTTTGAACTTTTATTTTAATGTTTATTTATTACTTCAGGTTACATCTCCATCATAGTGTCCTCTTTCTACCCCTCCCAGTCCTGCCCTCCCACCCTCTACCCCCTATCCCTTCCATCCCACTCCTCTGGAGTGGAGTGTCCCTACATAACAGTCCCCCACCCCAGTTCAGCAGTCATATGAGGGCCAAGAGCCTCCTCATACACTGGGGGCCTACAAGGCAGCACCACTAGGGCAAAGTGTTCATTGACAGGAAAAAAGTCTATGTCCATGTTCCCTTTGGTGTGTTGGTTGTAGCATAGTTATTCTGTACTATCTGGCTAAAATCCGACTATAAGGGAATAGATACCATGTGCATCCTTCTGAGTCTGGGTTAGCTCACTCAGGATGAGCTTCTCTAGTTCCATCCATTTGGCTTCAAATTACATGATTTCGTTGTTTCTGATGGCTGAGTACTATTCCATTGTGTAGATGTATCACAGTTTTTTTTATCCATTCCTTGGTTGAAGGATTTATGGGGAAAAGTTTTTTTTTTTAATGGGCAAAAAATGGGATCAATGGCACAGACTTATTTATAAATTAATATTTTTTCAGATGTAGAGTATAAAATAATTTAAAATCTCTGCTATGCCTACAGTTGTAGCATCTTCAACTAATAAAGTGACACAAAATACCATATTTGATGACATTAGTTGCCATATTGATTTATCCATAGTTTTTGGTCCATTCCTTCTACAAAATGAAAAAAAAAAATGGTGGTTTCAAAGCACTAAACTGCATCACAGCCCCTCTTAGTTCAACAGTCATATGAGGGCAAGAGCTTCCTCTTGCACTGGGGGCTTACATGGTAGCACCCCTAGGGAAAATTGTCCCATTAATAGGTAACAAAGTCTATGTTCCTGATCCTTTTGGTGTGTAGGTTGTAGGATAGTTACCCTGGTGATGTAACTTGAAGTAATAAATAAACAAAGAAAGAAAGAAATTGTATTAAACAGTTGAAAAATAAAATAAAATCTCATTGTGAAGGAAAAAAAAAAAGAAAACACTAAACTGACATCTCTCATTCCTAGCAAACCTTTAGCTATTAACTTTTGATTTTCCTCTCTTAATTTTTTTTGTAACAAAACAGAATCATGGGTAATTGTAAGTAAATATTTTTGCTAGAAAGTTATTATACATGGCACTCAGTTATATTTGAATTCCAGGTAAGCAATGAGTAATTTCTACTATGTTTGTTAAAATAATTTGAACATACTTTTACTGCATATATTTATATAAAATTCAAGTATGACTAGGCATCTCTCTTTCCTCAAGCTGTCCTTCTAGCTACTCCTTCTGCCCCTTGCAACAGGGAAATTTTTCCAGAGGATGGAGAACCAGGAGCAGGGGGATGCTGCTAGGTAAGTACAGGTGGGAAAGGAAGATTCTTTGTTTTGCCAAAGTCAGTATGTAGTCTCCATGAGGGGAAATGGGAGAGAAGAGTGGAAGAAAGAGGTAATGGAAAAGAATGGAAGAAATGTATGGAAAAAGGGGCAGGAACAGTCTAGACGTTAGTAAGACAAGAAGGAGGGCAGTCACCATTGTGTACAAACATCTGGTAACATCCAGATTTCTCCCTGCTCTAGCAGATAGAAGTGCTAAAGGCAAAAAGGGCTACAGACTCTAGACACTGTCAGAGAGAAGCCCTAGTTCCCCATAGAGGAGTGGAGCTCAGAATGATCTGAAGCATTTTAAAATGGAGGTCAAAGTGTTCAGGAAGGATAAAATGCCATAAGCAAAAACTCATTCAAAAAATAGAGTATATGCAAAGGGTGTGTAGTCTGAGGCAGGGTGTCTGCCTTTAATGAGTTTGTGTGTTGTCATAGTGAGTGTGAGAATGGGCCTGTTAGTGTCAGGAAGTGAGTCTGTAATGTGTAATAATGAATGAGGGTGAAGAGAGGTGTTTGATGGTGGATATTATGTGGGTATGAATATATAAGAAATTGAACATCAGTGGTACAAGTATGTGTGAGTGTGTAAGAGACACTGGGGTATGCGGAAAAGTGTCTTTATGTGTGACGGTAGGCATGAGTGTTTAACAAGCTAAGGATTCATGTGTAAGAGTTTATGGGAGTATGTGAGGCTAAGGGTGTGGAGAGAATATGGATGCATGCATGAATTTATACAAGGAGCAGAACATTTTGTGTGTGTGTGTGTGTGTGTGTGTGTGTGTGTGTGTGTGTGTTGGGTGTGTAGAATGAAATGAGTGCTTGCACATGAGAAGGGGCCCTCTGACTTGAACCAAGTTGTGGAAAGGTCAGTGGAAGAGCTGGTCAGTCTTCTCCCTCAGTGGTCTCACATGAAGAGGCAAGGACCTTTGTTTCTAAAAGCCAAGAGCTCCCAGGTGTTAAGAACAAAGATTGACAGAATCAGAGCTGAGCTGCAGGAAGATTACAGCAATTTTAATGTGTAGGATGGAGTGAAGAGATGGATCTGTGAGCTGTCAGAAGAGATGACTTTAGAATTTTAAACCTTAGAAAACAGAGTTATAAATAGAAGCAATGGAGGTAGAGAGCAAAACAAAGTTTGAGGGAAGCTAAGGATTCACTTCTGGTATGTCAAATAGAATATGGCAAGCCCCCTTGGTGGACACAAATGCTTTGAACACCCCCTAGACGCCAGGCCTGGCTCAGCATTGGGAGGGGTTGGGAGAAAATGAGGAAGATGATGCAACCACTGTGCTGTGGGAGGAGAGCTCTGCTGGGGGAGTGTGGTGTTTTTCTATCTAGCCACTGCTGAGACTTAGGCCCAGGCCCTTCAAATGACCCAAATATCTGTGAATAAAAGCCAGTAAATCTATAGCCGGGCGGTGGTGGCGCACGCCTTTAATCCCAGCACTTGGGAGGCAGAGGAAGGCGGATCTTTGTGAGTTCGAGGCCAGCCTGGTCTACAAAGTGAGTCCAGGACAGCCAAGGATACACAGAGAAACCCTGACTCGAAAAACCAAAAAAAAAAAAAAAAAAAAAAAAAGCCAGTAAATCTGAGTGGAAATATCTAGTCTCAGCAATGAAAACCTTTTCTCTGATTTGCATCGATGCTCATTCAATGTTTCCAATATGTTTTGCCTTGATTGAAACCAAATTTACTTTTAAAAATAAAAGTAAGACACAGCTCAACAGTTAGCACCTACTTAACTTTTCATGTATTATCTCTAATTCTGATTTGTGTAAATCCCCGTCCCTAAATCAGAGCCAGCAAACCAACAGCCTGTAGGTGAGATCTGGCCCCCAACCTGTTTTTTTTGGGGGGGTTGTTTTTGTTTTTTGTTGTTGTTTTGTTTGTTTTTGTGTTCTCACTTTAACTCTTTTTTTTTTTTTTTTTTTTTTTTTGGTTTTTCGAGACAGGGTTTCTCTGTGTAGACCTGGTTGTCCTGGACTCACTTTGTAGACCAGGCTGGCCTCGAACTCACAAAGATCCGCCTGCCTCTGCCTCCCAAGTGCTGGGATTAAAGGTGTGCGCCACCACCGCCCGGCTAACTCTTTTTTAAAATAAATAAATAAATGTATTTATTTGTTGCTTCAGGTTACATCTCCATCATAGTGTCCTCTCTCCACCCTTCCCAGCCCCGCCCTCCCACCCTCTACCCCCAACCCTTCCATCCCACTCCTCTGGAGTGGAGTGACCCTACACAACCTGATATTTTTTAATAAAGTTTTCTTGTCACGTTCATCTCTTGACACACTGTGAACAGCTGCTTTCATGGCACAACAACTGGACTGGCTGAAAGAGATCATCCTTCAAAGCCTGAAATATTTACTCAGGGGTGACTCTTTTGAAGAAAAGAAAAGATCAGAGAACCCTATTTCTAAAACAGTAAACAAGAAGGCAAATGCTTGTTTGCAAATGCAATAATAGTCCCCCAAAAGTAGCTATAATTAAGCAAGAAAATATAGCAAACTACATGGAGTAGTCTGTGCTGTATGTTTTGTATCTATATATCTGGCAAAATGCCATAAAATAGGTGGCTTGTAAATGACAGAAATGTTTTCTTACAACCTTGGGGGCTGAGCAGCCCAAAATGAAGGGTGCCCCAAATTCAGTGTCTGATCAGGACCAACTAACTGTCCAATGGTCAGTAGTAATCTTCTGTGTTCTTTATGTGACATAAAGAAGTTAGAGAACTCTCAAAAGGGCAGTGTGACCTAATGACCTCACACTGTAACCTTAGGGATGAGGATTTCAACATATGCATCCAAAAGCAAGGTGAACATTCACTGCACAGCACTCTACCACAGCTTGGTGTTGACAGTAGCCAAGCTTTAGCAGGGAGTAGCAGTGATCTACTACAGTGAACAATGTGAAAACCACATTTCATTTTATCCTGAACATCTGTCATTCATGGTTTTCACTATAGATTAGTATGTTTGTTTGTTTTAAAATAAAACCAAGGTTTTATTTTTGAGAAAGCATTTAGTTAACACTAGTTAAAAATGAGCTTAGCAGCTCTGTGTAGTGGTTCATGCCTACAAGTGCCAGCACTTGGAAGGCTGAGGATGGAACCCTGCTGTGTGTTCAGAACCAGCTTGGTCTAACATGGATTCATTTCAAGTCAGACTGAGCTGCAGAGTAAGACTCTGTCTCAGAAAACAAAAACAATAAAACACAAAAAACATTACATGATCCTATGATCTCAATGGATAACACATTGATGATATAGTGTGCATGATTAAAAAGAATATGGTTTAAAATCTAGAGAGCACTTAACTAGTGAAACTAGCACCCCCTTGGCTCCTATTCTAAAAGCAGGTCCCCAAAATGACTTTCACATGGTCTGTCTGATGCTAAGAATAGGCCTTTTCTCCCAGCAAGCTGCCTTCTAAACTTGACTACCATGCTTGGCAAGCCTGACTCATGAGTTAAAGCACTGTATGCATACACACACACACACGCACACACACACACGCACGCACACACACATACACACCGCGCACACACACACATATACACACCGCACCCACACATACACACACACGCACACACACACACATACACACACCACACACACACACACACACACACACACTGCACACACATATTTCACATACACACAAGCACTACACACACACACACCACACACACACATTTCACACACACACACACTACACACACACACACCCCACAGAGGTTGGAGTATAAGCTTGAGGACAAAGGCCTCTGATGTCCCTTCATTTCATTATTGACACAGGCACAGAGGGAGAGGGGGATGACATTTCCTAGCCAATGATGTGGAAAAAAATCACTGTGAAGACAAATTTGTCTATGGGGATGGATAAATGACTTTGAAGACAATTCAGAAAAATGCTTTGGACCACACTTTTAGTAAGCTGGCCTCATTGAACTAAGCCCCTGGCCTCAGGGTCTGCTCTGCAGGAGACCGATCACTTCCACTTTCACCTCTGAACCTTTACTCACAATTTCCAAAGTGCAAAGGTTAGCCTTGCACCCGAACCCAAGCACTGCCAGCACTGCACAGAGAAGGGGCACCATGCGCATAAGGATGGGAGTCAGATTGTGACAGTCGTGTCACTAATGATAGAAAACTGGATCGTCTGAATTTTAGACCACACTCAATTCTTTGCCTTCTTGTGGGAACACAATATGAGATGAACTTCTGAGGTATGTTAGCATTTCAACTGAGCAACCTGGTAAAAGATGACAGCGTCATATACCCCATGCACAGATGTGCATCAAAGCTACTCATATGTTTTAAGGATAGCTGAGCCTCGCAGGCTGAGGTCCAGGGTCAACCTGTAAAACTCTGCAAAGATAGCAAGTCGAGAAGGCCACAGTCTTTCTGTTTCCAAGCAACAGAATCACAAAGAACTTGATTTTTTTAATGCACTGGACAGTGTGATGCTTCTTGTGCCTTTTCAATTGAAAATTGTCTGTAAGAAAACAGATATCCCAGGATCTGCCCTATGGGCCTGTTTTCCAATAGTGTTTCTAAAAGATGCCCTAATAATGTTGATAGAAGCAGCTTCCAATTTCTAACTTGTTATAGGAACAAATAAAGGCAGAAAGTATAGATAGATACAAGGGAGACTACATGAAATATGATATCATACCAATTACCTAGTTGTGTAGAGTTGGTTTCAGTGCCTTACTAATTGATTTATGAAATCTTGGAAATATATACTGATGGAGGAGAAGGAAAAGAAATTAGTCACACTACAAAATTAGGAAGATACAGACTAGATATATCTACCAAGCCTTGAAGGATGAGTAAAAATTGAAAACAAAGAGGTGAAGAACTTTGTGTAGGATAAAGGATCCGGGCTTTCCCGCATCCATATTTGTATGTCTATTATTGTTCCTGTCAGGTCATGTTTAAGCAGAGTCATGGTGGTGACATTTATGTGTGTATCCTCTGACATTACAGGTAGCTAACGAATGCTAAGAGCAGGAGAAATAGTCTTTCCCAAGGAAGAGCACAATACTTGATTATCTAATATTGAACAATCAGCCCTGAAAATATGTATATGAGTAATACCATATTGCTTGAACAGGTGGTTCTTATGTATTTTAAGAATATAGAAGTGTGTGTGTGTGTGTGTGTGTGTGTGTGTGTGTGTGTGTGTGTGTAAAACAACAGTTAATGGGTTGGGGGGGAGACCATGAATTTGAAAGAGAGAAAGGAGGACTTTTATAGGAGGGAATGGAGGAAGAAAAGGAAGGGGAGAGATGATATATTATCATCTAAAAACTATAGAAGAAATAACTTAAAAATGAAGCAAGGGACTGCGAATGCAAGGTGAAGAGGACTGTCAACAGTGGCATAGCAGTTACAACCGAATCTTGGGGCAGGAAGAAGACACCTAACAGCTTACTGGAATGGAGAAGAAGGGTGGGTAGCTTCGGGGAGGATGCTGAAGGTTTAGCAGTTGTCATTTCTGGAAATCTGGGTTTTATCCTCCAGCCACAGCGCTATCCTCAAATTTCTCTATTTTAAAATGGAAATCAAGGGAGGTGGGTTAACTCTGGAAAGAGTTGCTGCAGGGGGATGATCAAAATACATTGTATGAATCTCTCAAAGACATAAAATATTATTTTAAAAAAGCAATTTAAGTAGACTCAGGGAGGATGTAAGGAGAGTGTGATTATGTACAAAGGCTACTTTTAATGTACATGATATTTTAGCCATTTGGGGATCATCTGCAATGAGCAGGAAAACATTGACTCGCCATACTGGATGGTGGGAAGTCTGATACGGGGCTAATATCCAACAGTGGCTGCCTGCAGCTCCCACATGATGGAGGATGGCAAGGAAAAGAAGATAAAGTGAGAGCCTTAAGCCTCCTCCTTTTCTGGTGAACTTACTCTCAGGATAATAGAGCCACAGAGGTGGCAACATGAACTCACTCAATGCAGCAGAAACTTCATAACCTAACCGTATCTTAACTGCAGTGTTAGAGACTGCACGCACTAGGTAGCTCTTCCCCTTAAGTTTTATCCTCACCGTTCGTGTTTAGCTTAGTTCAAGTCTCTAAACAGCCTGAACTCATTTCTACCTCCAAACCATGCAGTGGGGTCATCTTTCTCGGCCTCTCCCTTACTCCTTGTTGTTTGCCCAGTCTTACTTGTCTCTCAGGTGTACTTAGGGAAAATGTATTCTCGGAGCTCACTACCTTTCGCCCCGCTGAGCCAGATTCTTTGTGGAAAGACAGCTTACCATCCTTTAGGTTTCCATCCTACATCCAACCATAGTTTACAATAGTGCACCATGTGTTCCTCATTGACTTTGGATTTCCCATAGCACTCCATTGCCTGACTCATTAGCAGGCTCATGCTAGACACTGGGAAATATTTATGGACAGTGTAGGAGAGACAGTGCTGAGTTCGAGCAGGGCATATAAGCAATTCAGTAAAGTGTGACACATGATACAAAGCAAGTACCCCACAAGGCCCATGGGTGCCTTCTAGGGAAGCTGCTGTATGGGTGTTACCATTGACAATTCAGAAGTCTTATAATATTACTAACTGAAATGGAAGTGCTCTGTCTTAAAGCATTGGAATTTGGAGATAATAATAAAATTTGGAGATAATAATAAAAAAAGGAAGAAGAAGGACTGAGCCTAGGGATTAGAAGGCAGGACCTAGAACTAGATGTGGAGTTCCTTGTTTTACTTCTCCCTTTCCTGTTGTGTGATCCTTGAGAATCCACTTATACTTCCTAGTGCTGGATTCCTTATCTGCTGAATGGAAACAGTGAAATAGTATCTTCCTTGCCAGGCTGTAAGGCAGAGGAGAGTTGCTGTTTGAAAGGCACTCGGAACAGAGCTTCAAGTGTAGTAAGAGCTGGATCAGCATGTTACATTGTGAGCTGCAAAGTGATCAGGAGGCTGTGGAAAGCCTCCCTGAAGCCAGAGATGCTCGGAGACTGTGGACTGGAAGCTGAGCAGAGCCCAGCACACTTCAAGAAAATAGGGATGCAGCAGTTCACAAATTCATTTCTTGATCTCACTGGACCCCCAGTCAATGGGAAACCTGTGGCATTGCCCATGAGAGAGGAGAATAGGTGGAGATGTAGAAGCAGTAGAAGAGGTGATCCACTTCCTGCCTATCATTAAGAGTCACACCATGTCTACCTAAGCATAACATAGTTATTTGATCATAGTTTGGGGTGACACAGCAGGCTTCAGATTGAAAACTCAAAGATCATGTGTATTTTATTTATACTTTGGTTCATTGAAGCATGCTTAGCTCTGTGGAGATGCTATTGGACAAAAAGCTTGAGATCTAATGGTGTTGGTCCAAGTGATGAAATCCAGCACAGGCTGTCAATATTCTTGGCATCTCTGTGCAACATTTCTTCCTTAGGTATGAGACAGAACTTCTTCCAAGAGAGGAGGAGGGTCTTATGACCTACTATCAAGCAAAGTAGGTTATAGACTCTCATTTCTTTACAAAATAGAATGGTTTGGAAAAGGTTAGATTTTATGACAGCCTTTGAGAAAAGAAAGCTGTGGGTTTCTATGACCCACTTGAGGGAAAAGAAATTCTAGTTCTTCTAACTCACATTGAGATTGAAAGGAGAGAAGGAGAGACAAGACAATCCAGAGAAAAACTTTACCTCTATTTTCACGTTGGAGTTCAGTTTACTAAGGCCAAACAATGGCTAAGTCATAATTGAAAAGGAGTAGAGAGAAGCCCCATGGCCTGAGGGAAGCAAAGGCACCTACACAATGAACGAAGGACTAGATACGGTTTAAAAAATAAGGGTAGTATAAGCACAAGGCATCAGGCTGCCTTTGACAGGTGAAGAGTGACAGGTACAATCTCTTCGCTTGCGAGGATCCCTCCCACCATCTTATCATACTCTTTCTGTGCCAGTTCTCAGGTTAAATAAATAGCTTTTAAAAAATGAGACCCTGGAGGTTGACAAGATAGCTCAGTGGGGAAGGGCGCTTGAAGTCAGTCCTGACCACCTACCTCACTGTGAAACCTGAACTATACGGTGGAAGGTGGAAGGAGAGGACTGACACTTCACACAAGGTTTGAGGTCTGTGGCATACAGGCTTCACCCCCCATAAATAAACACACGTGAAAGAGCTCCAATTCTGCCGGGCGGTGGTGGCGCACGCCTTTAATCCCAGCACTTGGGAGGCAGAGGCAGGCGGATCTTTGTGAGTTCGAGGCCAGCCTGGTCTACAAAGCGAGTCCAGGACAGCCAGAGATATTCAGAGAAACCCTGTCTCGAAAAACCAAAAAAAAAAAAAAAAAAGAGCTCCAATTCTGAGTGACTACATGCTTTTGTAGAAGAATCCAAAATTGTTGTGCCAGTTTCAGGTCTTCAAACTCTGTGTATCAGGATAAACATGCCGCTCAGTGGTAGAGCTCTTGTTTAGCACATGGAAGGTTCTGAGTTTGGTCACCAGTAAACAAAAGAAACAAAACCTAACAGTTTAAAATATCCTGCATAAGTCTGTGGGTGAGAAGTACGTAAATATGAGCGATGAAGGAAAGAGGGTGAGGAGGCTACAGGCAGGAGATGACTGAAGGACCATCATCTGCCTCCAGTGACCTCTGCTTGTCGGCTTCTACCTGGGATGGCTATGGTTTCGATAAGCTAAGAGAATCCATCCATCCTATCAAGTACAGCTTTCTTTTGTTTACCATCTCAGAACAGATAAGGGCTGCCACCATTCATCTAAAGCCACAGATATCAACTAATCACAGTAAAAATGCTATTAGCACAAACGAAGCAGACCCAATTCACCACTTCCTGGTTAACAGCTAATTACCAGACCAGTATGAAGGTTCATAGGTTCTGGCACCCAGCTGCCCACTTTCCTTCTTAGGGTCCACACCTACCTTTTCCAGAGGGCATAAACCAGCCATTCAAGATGCAACCAGCTCAGAAAGAAGAAAACTGACCTATGAATCAGGGTATAGAATTTAAGTATTTAAATTATTTACTTACTATTTATATTATTGTTAATTGGTCAGCGGTTGATAATCCTTAACCTGCCATTATAATTGAGCACACAGACACCTGATTGATTTGAACAAGCTTTGACCTGATTGAGCAATCTTGGTCCATCTAAACTAGTTCTTAATTCTATTCCCCAAATATGACCCCATATATACATATGTCCCTTGGATTGTTATTCTCCACACTCTGCTGATGTTCCAGGCCAAGTGGAGTGACTTTTTTTTCTCCTCTAACCCATGGAGTGTATCCTCCTACCTGTTCTTTGTTTCTTCTCTTGGAGGCTTCTCCTACCCATCAAACTCTCTGCTACAGAAGTGCCTTAGTCCCGCCTACCTCTGTCTTTGCCCAATCTCAAGCCTCAGCATTTATTTTATTTTTTTTAATGTTTAATTATTACTTCAGGTTACATCTCCATCACTCTTTCCACCCCATGCAGTCCCGCTCTCCCACCCTCTCCCACCTTCCATCCTACTCCTTTGGAGTGGAATATCCCTACATATCAGTCCCCTGCCCCAGTTCAACAGTCATATGAGGGCTAAGAGCCGCCTCATATACTGGGGGACTACAAAGCAGCACTACTAGGGCAAAGTGTCTCACTGACAGGAAAAAAAGTCTATGTTCATGTTCCCTTTGGTGCATTGGTTGTAATATAGCTATCCTGTACTATGGCTAAAATCCGACTATAAGTGAATAGATGCCATGTGCATCCTTCTGAGTCTGGGTTAGCTCACTCAGGATGAGCTTCTATAGTTCCATCCATTTGGCTGCAAATTGCATGATTTCATTGTTTCTGATGGCTGAGTAGCATTCCATTGTGTAGATGTACCACAGTTTTTGTTTGTTTGTTTGTTTTGTTTTGTTTTTTTAATCCATTCCTTGGTTGAGGGACATCTGGTTTGTTTCCAGTTTCTAGCTATTACAAATAAGGCTGCTATGAATATAGATGAGGAGACATCCTTGTGGTTTGGTGAGGAATTATTTGGATGTATGCCCACAATGGTATGGCTGGGTCTTGAGGTGGAGCTATTCTAAGTTTTCTAATATATCACCAGACTGATTTCCACAGTGGTTGCACAAGCCTGCACTCCCACCAGCAATGGAGGAGGGTACCCCTTTCTCCACACCCTCGCCAGCATGTGCTGTCATTTGAGTTTTTGATCTTAGCCATTCTGACAGGTGGGAGATGGAATCTCAAAGTCCTCTTGAATTGCATTTCTCTGATGATTAAGGATGCTGAGCATTTCTTCAAGTGTCTCTCAGCCATTAGGGGTTCCTCCTGTGTGAATTATCTGTTTAGATCTGTTCCCCATTTTTTTGATTGGATTATTTAATTTCTTGGCATTTAATTTCTTCAGTTCTTTGTAAATTTTGGATGTTATCCCTCTGTCAGACATGGGGTTAGTGAAGATTTTTTCCTAATCTCTAGGTTGCTGTTTTGTTCCAATGACAGTGTCTTTTGCCTTACAGAAACTTTTCAGTTTCATGAGGTCCCATTTATTGATTGTTGGTCTTAGATCCTGAGCTGTTGGTGTTCTGTTCAGGAAATTATCACCTGTGCCAATGAGTTCGAGGGTTTTCCCCACTTTCTCTTCTAATAGATTTAGTGTGTCAGGCCATATGTTAAGGTCTTTGATCCACTTGGACTTAAGTTTTGTGCAAGGTGATAAGTATGGGTCTAATTTCATTCTTTTACATGTCGACATCCAGTTAGGCCAGAACCATTTGTTGAAGATGCTGTCCTTTTTTCATTGTATGGTTTTGGTTCTTTGTCGAAAATTAGGTGGCCATAGGTGTGTGGGTTCATTTCTGGGTCTTCAATTCAATTCCATTGATCCTCCAGTCTGTTTCTATACCAGCACCATGTTGGTTTTATTACTATTGCTTGTAGGGGTTAGATAAATTAGATTTAGAAAATATATAGGAGTTTCTGATACTGTCTCTTAATTCGGGGCCTGAAGAGCATTATCAGCATGAAGTCAGCAAAAACAGGAAAGTCTCAATAGACTGAAAAACAAGGTTGAAGTCAGGAAAAACAGGAAAGACTCAATAGACTTGAAGAAACAAAGTATCTGGCCTGACATTGTTTTCAGCTGCTAAGTGGGCAGAGCCCAAATTAAGCTGAAACAGAGTTCCTCCTATTTGAGGACAGTGCATGGAGCCCAGAAGAGAAGAGGCCCCTGATGTTAGAGAGCTCCAAGAGTCCTGCTGAAAAAAGGGCTGGCCGTTGATGGCCAGCTCTCTCCCTGAAGCAGAAAGAAGCCCGTGAGAAAAGAAAGCCTGAGCAAGACACCAAAAGGCCAAGGACTGGACCCTGTGGCTCAGCTTTTGCCTGGAGGGGTTTGATCTGTCCGATCAGTGGCCTAGGGGAAACTGTGCCTGGCTTTAAGGACTGAGGCAGAGCAGCTGAGTTCCTGATTCAAAAGAAGTAAGTTGGCCTGCAGACGGCTGGGGTCTCCCACAAAGAAGAAAGCATGAAGCCTTATTTAAGTTGAGACTGCAATAACCAACTTACCCTGACGAACCTGCATCTGAGAGATCCAGAAAAAGGACTGCTAAGTGCGTTAAAGAATCTACGACAAAGACTGTGTTCCTGACGACTGAGGACCTGCCCCAGAGACTGTATCATTATAAAAGGTTAGAAAAATAATTATCAATAGGTTTAGTGGATAGGTTAAAGGGGTTGTAGGAATTTATAGGATTAATAGTTAAGAAATTGTTGGTGTTTGTTATAAGAGAATTTAGTAATAAATAAATGAGTGTTGAATAGTAATTTAAAAGTTCGGTTACACCCTCCTGTTTCTGTGTTGGGAAAGCTGTACCCTGGAGAGGCTGGTACAGGGATCTGGGCTTGCCCAAAAGAGATGTCTACACAGTGAGGAAGGGCTAGGGTTGCTGGATATGATAAAAGAACCTGCTTTTGTTGAACTCCAGGTAAACAACAACCACATTTTTTTTTCATCCAGATACTCCCTGAGACATACCTTTTTTTTAAATGCTTATTTATTACTTTAAGTTACATCTCCATCACAGTGTCTTCTTTCCACCCCTCACAGTCCCACCCTCCTACCCTCTACCCCCTCTCCCTTCTGTTCTACTCCTCCAGGGTGGAGTGTCCCCACATATCATTCCCCTGCTCCAGTTCAGCAGTCATATGAGGACTAAGAACATCCTCATGTACTGGGGGCCTACATGGCAGCACCACTAGGGTAAAGTACTGAGACATATCTTAAACTAAAAATGTAGTTTATTGGAAAAATCAAGTTTGATCACGACTCCTATCATTTTTATTGAGAAGTCTCCAAACTACGAGAGAAAAAGCAGGGCAGGTGAAGAATATTTTCAGTCAACAGAGCTCCAAGCTTCATCTTCATGTGGAAAGCGGAAGTTACAAAACCTGTAGAAAACATGGATCCCTAAGGAAAGTGGATCACACAGTCCTGAAGTGTGAAAGCATGAACAATGTGCTTCCATGAGTTTACCAGTGACATACAAGGACTAGAGGGCCACAAGAATGGTTTCCTATGCTTAACTTTCCAAGGTGGTGCCACACCTTAAGCTTTATCTACTACCCTGCCTCTCATAGGAAGTAAGCTTATTTCCCTATGCTTCCTTATCCTGGAAGCCAAAATGAATCCAAGAACACGTTTATCAAATTTTTCCTGTTCAAGGATCTGAGCATTAGCCACAGAATCTTCAGTGAGATAGATATGGACTATAGAAATACTGACTAAAAGAAGGTTTGCACTCTCCTAGAGACCAAAGCTCCACAGCACCCAGCAGCAGATTAAGGTGTATACCTAAATTTCCAATCTTCACTGGCCTTACTCTAGAAACAACCCCTTTCAGATACACCTCAGCAGAGGGAATTTCAAAGGAAAGAGGACTAGCATGACCATTATAGGTGGTTTTTGATAAAAGAAAACCCATCAATAATGCTGCTAATAGATAGGTTGGCCTCTCAGATGTAGAATGAAAGTGTCCAGAGGTGTCATAGGGAGCTGTGAACAGGAGTGATTATTACCCTTCATGGGCTTATATGAAAAAGTTCAACACCTGTCTTAGTTAGGGTTTCCATTGCTATGAAGAGACATCATGACCAAGGCAACTCTTATAAAGGAAAACATTTAACTGGGGATGGATTACAGTTTCAGAGGTTTAGTCCATTATCATCTTGGCAGGAAGCATGCAGGCAGACATGGTGCTGGAGGAGCCAAGAGGTCTATGTTTTAGTCCAAAGGTAGCAGCAGGAGACTAGATGTCACACTGGAAAGAGCTCCAGCATAGAATAACTCAAACTTTCCCCTCAGTGACACACTTCCTCCAACAAGGCCACACCTACTCCAACAAGGCCACACCTCCTAATAGTGCCCTTCCCCATTGGCCAAGCATTCAAACAAATGTATCTGTGGGGGCCATACCTATGCAAACTTTGTCTCCATTCTGTGACTTCTGGCAAGGTACTTCCCCTTTTTATATTTTTTCTTCAACAAAATTGAAGATGACAGGCCCTGCAGTGTGGCTTAGTGGTAGGGGTACTTGCCACCAAGTCTGATAACCTGTGTTGACATCCCAGAACCCACACAGTGGAAGGAAAGAGAAGAAGTGAGCAAATTGTCCTATGATTTCCATGTCTGGTCACTGTGGTGGTATCTCACACACATACACAATAAATATAATTTTAAAATCTTAAAAATAAAAATAAAATGAAGATGACAGTGTGAAGGCCACAGCTTGGTGAGATGAGACACATAAAAAGAGCCAAAATATTTGTTTCCTGAAGTAAATACAAAACTTATAGCTAAGCTCCCTTTCTTGAATATGGGGAAAAAATTAATTGATAAAGAATGCAGGATAGAAAAGCCAGTTGAAACCTTAAGAGGTGATCTTTAAACAGATTAAATACTTGTAAAAGTTTTTTTAAGAAAAGTATACATACTAAAGTGATGCATACCACCATATTTCTTTCTCTAATAAGAGTTCACCAAAGTGAGCATTCTCACATCAGAACTCAGAGTTTCTGCACAGTGCCAACAAAAATGTGACCTAAACAAGAATATGAATCAATGACATAGATAAAAAGTAAACATCACTCAGTGAAGCCCTTACTAATCTAAGCACACCTCATCTGCTCATTTTATATCTTGCAACACCCTCTAAAGAAGAGTCCAATGTGGTTGTTTATGTGTGTGTGTGTGTGTGTGTGTGTGTGTGTGTAGCTGTAGCACTCAAGAGGTTGAAGCAAGAGGATCCTGAGTCTGGGACCAGCCTAGACTCTACAGCAATGGAGTGAATTGGGGTATAATAGGATTATGTAGGCACAAGTATGCTGAGCCTATAGCTGAACCATTCCCATTGTTCCCACTTAGACTCTCTAGCCAGATATTCACAAGCTTCGTTTTTGTTTTTTTAATTTGGGGACTTTCATTTATACATTTAAAAGTTACAGGATACATCAGACAGTTTTATCTACGTTGTTTGCATCTGTTAGTATTTGTTATAAGTGACACTAAAAAGATAAATATTTAATTTGGTGTATTCATTAACTATTCATATTAAAACAAAATATAAACAAACCCATTATGTAGTGAAATAAATTTCATTTAAAATACTTATATTTTCCACATATAAGAAAATTCTTTTTTAATTTATTTATTTATTGCTTCAGGTTACATCTCCATCATAGTGTCCTCTTTCCACCCCTCCCAATCCCGCCCTCCCACCCTCTACCCCCTAACTTGAGGAGAATTAGCCTTTCCCAGGGTTGAACCTCTTATGGGTTATCTAATACAAAGTAATCAGCCTTGAAGCCACATACACACAAACAAAAACAGACTCAGGAGATTATACACACACACACACACACACACACACACACACACACACACACACACACACATATATAAAGAAAAAGAGAATTTAAGTGTGAGATGGACTGGAAGGGAGGGCATAGTAGAGGCTGGAGGTAGAAAAGGTAGAGAGGAAAAATGAGGTAATTTTATTTCATTTGGAAAGGTATTTTTAAAATACAGTTTTAAAAGAGAAAAAAGGTAGGCTATATTTGGTAGTACTGAAAATATACAGAATGTTTGACTAAAAAAACCCTAAATTTTATTATCTGCATCTGTATATATCATCTATTAGAATATATTTTGTTTGAATCATATTAAGAAAATATACCCACACTCACTCTTTTTTGTTGCTGTGATGGCACGCACTGACAATTGCAACTTAAGGAAGAGAGGATTTATTTTGACTTAGGAAGCAGAAAAAACAGTTGGAAGGAAGAGCAGGAAAATTAATCATAACATGGACTTGAAAACACCAAGGAACCTTTTTCTACTGTTACTCAAAATCCATTGCATTCTCTTAGATGGATCTTGGAGGTCTTGAGTTGACCTTATAAAATCCCATATGATGTTGACATATTCCATAGTAATTTTCTTTCAGGTCTTCTGACTACAGACCTCCACAACACAACTTCTAAAAGGCCCATTTGTTACGATCACTGCTGATAGCATCAGAAATCATTTAGGAACTGGGGAAAGTCCAAGGTCCATATGTGAATCTGCCTTTCCTGCATAGTGTCTTCATGAAAGCTCATGTTTGAAGAGTGGTGATCAGTGTTGTCTGGTGGGTTGTTTTCCTTGAAGTAAGGTATTTACTTTGTTCATCTTCAAGAAAATGACTTGCAAATTCCCGGAAGTAAATAATCACATCTAAGAAAATCTATGTGATTACATTAGGAACCCACAAGAGGCTATATATAACAAGAAAGCCAGTCTTTTGGTTATTGTGTATTCTTCTCTGCCACTCACAATAACCAAAAGACTGGCTTTCCTGGCTCAGATTCCCTAAAACTGACCATTTTTACTACACAATCCAGGTCACTCAATTGGAGCTGGCTTTATTTGTCAGTTTGTTTGCTTTGTATTTTTGGTTTTGTTTTGTCTTTGTTTTCTTTTTCTGTAAGAGTTTCACTATTAGTGTAATGTCACTGAAAGTAAAGTTTGGTAAAACTCAGAATTCATGCCCAGTAATTTTAACACCATTGCTTTCTTCAGTATAAGCCTGAGTAAAGTCAAAGGGAAAACAGTGGCCTGCCATCAGTGTGGACCTTGCAGGTGCCATTAAAGTAGTCTTGGGGTTCAAATACCTGAGTCTATGGGGACCATTTTTCATTGAAGCCACCACAGTGGTTCTGTGAATTTTCAGATAACCTGGCCCAGCATAGCAAGATTGTGCTAAGTAATGTCCTTATTCTAATGAATAGTTGTACAAGCACAAGGACAGTGGGACTGACCGTTCAAATTTGGCCATGGCAAAGTGAGAAGACATTTCTTGACTTTAATAAGGAAAGAAAATGAATTTCATGCTACATTACTGAAATACATAGTTGACATAAAATTCTGTCTTTCAAACTGTCAAGAAGGAAAGAGAAATTTGTATATGTTCCTAGGTTAGACCACTTCCTTTGATTTGTAGCACTGGCCCAGCTGAAGAAGCCCCAGGGTAGAGATGGGTCTGGTCAGGTTTGCTGCACATAGAAGGCAGGGCTCTGCTTCATACCAAACAAGAAACCCTGAGGAGGGTTAATATGTGACCACTTATCTTTCCTCATATTCATGCACTCAAATTTCGTTCTCTCCACAACAACATAATTTTATTTGTCAACATTCTGATGGAACATTCTAACTTCCTAGGACTCAATTAAGACCAGTACTTTTAATGAACCACAAACCCGCTGCCATCATGTGGTCCTTTCTAGGGGTCCTTATGGTCCACTTTGGTATGTTCACTTAGAGAAATGACGACAGTTACTTTATGTTAAAACAGGAGAGTTCTTATGAAGATTCTACTTTTTATCCATGTCCTTTAATGTAACAAAGTAATATGAGGTTCACACCAAAGCACCAAATGACCTCCATGATCATAAAAGTAAGGCCAATAATAGGCAAAATTGATGTTTTCAATGAAATGTTCCTTTAGATAGAATTCTTTTATACTTTGTTGAAAGACCCCTCTGAAGGTCAATTATGGTAGAACCACGGTCAATTTTCAACAGACATGATGAAATGATAGGTGTTATTTTGTATGAGATCCTCCATATGCAGTTAAAAGAAGGTGTTTTTGAGACAGAGTGTCCTTAACCTGCGGTGCTCTTAAACTCCCAATCCTGTTTTCTCTACCTTTGGAGTGCCAAGACTGCAGGCATGCACCACACCGGTGACTCAGGACATAATTGTAAACGTAAAACAGATATGTATTTACATCTGGGGAGATTGTTCAGTTGGCTAAATGCTCACCTTAAAAGCAAGGAGACCTAATTTAGATTACCCCAAACCCACATTTAAAAAAAAATCCAGAGTGGTGGTACACACTTGTAATTCAGTGCTGGGGAGACGGATGGTATGTTGTTAGGTCAGCTAACCTAAACTAGTTGCCAAATTACAGGATGATGGGAGACCCTGTCTCAGAAAACCAACATGGAACGCATGTAAGGAAATACAGCTAAGGCTGACCTCTTGACTCCACATGCTCCACACCCACAGACACACACAGAGTATTTACCAAAGTCCTTTGCTTTGAAACAATGAATCTTTTCTCACAATCCAAGAGCAGATTGCTCATATTAATGTATTTTAAGCAGCAGAGCATGGAGATATTTCTTGGAAGCATGTAGCACATGTCCTGTCATTTATAAGTCAAAGACAGTACAACTCCATGCCTTCTCTAATAATGTTCTCTTGCCCCTGTCCGGTTGGTTGCAGAGGCAGCCAGTTATTTCATGACTCTGAGTGGACTTAATGATTAACCCAGAAATGACTGGAAGGACACAGTAACTATTTCACTATCTAGTTTCTTAGTCCAAGGTAAGTGCCTGAGGTCTTTTCCTGGGAGCTTTTGGATGTGGGAGCCAAAAAAAAAAAAAATGATCTGCATTTATGTGTGACGGTGAGCAGTGAGGAATGGAGCCAGGAGTGGCCTCTGAAGTGACGAGAAACAGCACTGAGAGAAGCAGTGATGGATGAGTAGCCGAGAGAGTGAGTCCCCTGAGTCTCCTGTGAGGCTGCTCTTTCCAAAGTTCAATGTTTCTGAGAACTCAGAGAGCAGTAATGGAGCTATGGTGGCTTGATTTGATATTTATCCTGTGGATTGTTCTCCTTTACTTGAATAGAATTCTACCTAGTGGTAAAGGAATGCCTCCGCAATTTGACCTGCAGGATAATGCAACAAGACTCAAGCTCTAGGTGCTGTTTTAAAGAGAATGAGCTGCTCCTCTGCTAGTATGCCATGTCCTCAGGATTCTGTTAGGATTTCCAAGAATCCTGCAGGTATTCTCATGGCCAAATTCAAATCTGTAAGAGAAAATGCCCCCCTTACATGATAATAAGGAAACCATAATGTTCACTGGTAATTGTTCATATTTGCTCTTGTATTGGGAAATGGCAGCTACAAATGAGTCTAGGAGCATAGTATGTTGTAAAAATCGGAAAGATGGAATTTGGTTCATCTTCCTTATCACCTGTGTTTTCGTATCATGGACCGGCTAGATGCCCTGGGTCCAAAGGTGACTGAAATAAATGCTGAGAGCCACACAAGCAAACAGCAGCACAGTAATGTAATCAGATTCATTCTAAACTGTAGGAGTGGAGACATGAGAAAATGGGGGGAGGTTTATGTAAATAAAACAGGACACATCAGAGCTGAGATTAGGAGGTTATCTGTAGTGAGGTGGGAGATGTTTTAAGTTAGGACACTGAGGACAAAGGCATGTATATGGCTATGAAGCACTGTAACCAGAAGAAACTGATGTATTAAGCAGAACTGATGATTTTATTGCAAGGAGGAGCCTAGAATGTACTAAAGATAAAGCAACTAAAGTTAGAATTTTGCAAGTATGTTGTGACTTTTTATTGATTTTTTAATTCAAAATATGGAAGTATATTACTAAAAGACATCATAGAAAATATATTTTTCTAGAAAAAATATAAAAGCAAATGCAGTTTTTAATCTTTAGGGTATTGTCTGTTAACTATTAAAATTAATGGAATATGGTATATATAAGCTGATCTTTATGAGGAATTTGACAAAGGGTGTAAAACACCTTGAAAGACATAAAGGACGCCCATTGCCATTCCACCTTGTCTTTCTGACTTTACCAAACAAGCCGGTGAGATGAGGGGAGGGTGAATGGTTCATTTGGTTTCCTGGGAAGAGCAACCTAGACTAGTGATTTTCAAGCCATATGCTATGAAAACAACTGTAAAGCACAAGGAGGAGAAAGAAAGACCACATTGCAAGGGAGAAAATGCCAAGTTGCAGCACATGTAGGGAGAATAGTGTTTTTGTGTCCTTTGGTTTCATTTAAATAGACAATAATTACCAAATACATGTGCACGTATTCATATGCATATATCCATGTGTTATTGCTGCAAAGCACGAAAAAGGGTGTTGTGGACACTGGGACCCTAGGCTACAAGTGAAGTTTGGTCCATGAGCAAACTACTGTTCCTGGAAACAGGTGATGCTCAGGGGCCTGTGAGGATCGAGACAGATTGGCTGGTCCCTCCTCACCAATCAATCCCACCCCACCCAGCAGTACAAAATGCAACTCTTGTCTCATAGGGAATCAGAGATACTTCTTTCTTGAGCAAAATGTAGGTGGTCTTGGCCAGGGACCATGGATTAGATTGCACTAAATAACTTGACAACATGCAAAGAGTTTACTGAAGAACTTATAATTACAGGACAAAAAAAAAAAAAAAGAAAGAAAAAAGGTCATAATTTAAGGCATTCTTCAGTTTCCTTGGTTGAAGCATAGAGTAGGCAGATTAAGCAAAGAGGGAAAATATCCACTGTAGGTTTCAGGTATTATCTGATGGCATTATTGGCTTCCAAGTTAGTGGACGCAAGTTTGTTAAGTTAATAAATCCCCAGAGGTTCCATGAGAGTCACAGATAGGTCACATACAGGTAGGTATGTAACAAATGACTATTAAAGACTTCAATCCTATATTTCAAACTTTAAAAGTAGCCCAAGGGAATTTGACTGTGGCTGTCCCACATTCCAGCTCTCACAACTGTCAAGTTCTAATCTGTCAATGAGCCTTTTAAAATCTTTAAATTAGAAATTTCTTTAATTTGGGCATGTCAGCAGCCAGACACACACACACATGTCCCTCCCACTTCTCACCCTTTCTTCCTCCTGCCCCCTTTGCTGGGGATGTTCTTCCTTTTCTCCTTGGTAACCGCACTGTCACCATGCAACACTGGCAATGAGTTTTTGTGATCACAGACTTCATTCTGTCCTGATTTTGCGAACTTTACAAGTAGAACCTGAGGCAAGAAGGGCTTGAGTGCAGATGATATATTTAGGAAACTAAGCGGGCAAAGCCCGACAGCCAGGATGGGCACTGCATGAGGCCTGGCTCTGTTTTGCACCTGAAAGAAGCAGACAGATTCCCTTTCCTTGCAGTTTAACAAGGCAACTGGTACCAGCCAACTTCCACTGGTCTTTCTTGACTGGGAACCTTAAGTTCTCTGTATTTCTGGGCTACACTCAGGTGAAAGCAGATGGTTTCTGTAGCTTAGGGGGAAGGCTTTTTGGCAGAAAACTACAAGGCAGAAGCTCAGCTGTGCACCTGAGCTCATAGGGAAAGGTCACGCACAGTGTCAGTTCATATTTGTGTTGGATTGCAAAGCCTCTGTTATTCCCACCCTGTGGTCCTCATGATGTCTGTCACATAAGGAAGGATTTGGGTGCTTTCTAGTGAGAACTACAGCCAGGAGAGCCATCCAACACCCAGATTCCTGAAGCAGTGCCTGCTCCCACTCACCCACACTGCTGCCAGCACTGTTTACTCCTTTCTCTTTTGTTAAACCAATTTGCCTGATAGTCCCTAGAGTGTCCCTATTTCAAAGCATAGGAAACTGTATTTACACAGGCAAGTTATTTGTTTTCTGTACAGAAAATGATCCTTTCTATCTCATTTGAATTATTTATTTTCCTTTGAAGAATGTGGTTGTAAAGGTTCATTTCTATCCCTGGCATCTCAGAATGAATCCTGTCAGGAATCCAGTCGTATAGGCAGCCTAGGAATAGCACATGCTGGGGAAAGGAAGGATACCTCACTAAACCTTACTACTAAGGAGGCTGGCCTTGTCTGGGCTTTCCCTCGGGACACATTCATCAGACCTGTGATTATAAACAGCAGAGCAATGTGCAAGTGTTTTCCAGAACATACAGAAGATTCAATGCCATAGAGCCTGCCTTCCATTCTGATTAGCTCTCCAAGGTTTCTTCCCTGGATGAAATAAAGGAATGAGGAGATTCTAACGATAGACTTTTTAGATATAGAAGCGAGTGTATGTCTTAGCCTTTCATTTTGCAGATCTGGTTCTAGCTACAGATGGATTCATAAGTCATGCATGTTGGATGCAGAAGCTTGGGATTTCCATTATCCTAATTAGCCCATATACCTCTGAGACTCATGACAGGCTTCCTCTGTCTTCCACTAGATGTTGAGCTTTTGCCATGGCTCCTCTTATACATGATGGTTGACATTAGGATTTGCTTTGGGAGGTGTCAGCCTAGTTCCTGGTACTCCCATCCTGTCGTCTCCTTACACAGTGTGGGTGGGAACTGAGAAAACTAGTACCAGAGGGTCCTTGTCTGTCATCCATAAGTTGTTGCTGCCCAGAAAATGTATTTGTCAATGAAAGGAAGGAATTTTCTATATCAGTCCTTTTCTTTATGGTGGGCCTCAACGCCCTTGTGGCCTTGTTTCTGTTTCTCTTTGTACTTTTTTTCTTTTTATTGACACCCCAAGGGCAAAGTCCCAGTTACAGGGAATAGACTGCTGTCCTATAAAATCATTTTCCCCCTTAAAGATGTTCCCATCCCCCTTAAAGATGCTCCCAGTATAAAGCTATTTCCTTCCCTCTCTTTGTCAACCCTTGCTACCTTAAGACTCTGTTCATCTAGAAAGGCTTTCTTTATTCTCAGCTGTGGTAAGTGGCCCATCATAGCACAAGACATCCTGTATTCCACTTCCTGGTATTCTACCTATATTCCTGCCAAGGAACCTCCTCCTTCAGACAGGATGTGTGTCTTGCTTAATGGTGTTCCTAGAGACAGGAATGTACATACCTGCTTTACTGACAGTTTGGTTGGGGTCTTAATGTTCTCCAGTGTTTCATGTTTTGAATGCTTCAAGTCTAAGATGATAACAGTATTAGGAAGACCATTTAGGAGGTGAGGCCTAGTGAAAAGAAGTTAGATCATTGGAAGTATGTTCTTGCCCTTGACAGGGACATTGACACCCTGGTGGCATGGACACTCTCTCTGTCTCTGTATCTATCTCCCTTCCTCTCTTTCTCTCTCTATCTCCCTTCCCAACTCTCCTCTCTTTCCTTCCCAGCCACCATGAGGTGAGTAGCTTTGGTCCATCCTACACTGACTGCTAATAGGTCTCGTTTACAACAGAACCAAAGCAACAGGACCAACCAACTATGGCTAAAACCTCTGAAAGGATGAAGCAAATAAATGTATTCTTCCTTGACTTGATTTCTATCCTGTCTTTTATGTCAATGAAAGAAACTAATGTGTGCTGTCTGTATTTGAAAGAACTCAAAGTTGCACATATTTTCCATAACCAAGGAAACCCATGTTTCATAGCATGAAGGAAAGTTTCATTATTCATAGTTGTAGACTTTCATAGAGCCAACTTGAAATAAGGTAATATTCAACTTGCCTATCCATTGTTCCAGAGCCCTTTTGAAAGTAGCTTTTCAACCTTCAGTCCTACCTCCTACCTACTTTCTTGGTTGATTGATTTCCATCATAGTCATCCATTTTATCCAGATAAAAACTATGTAAACAGATCTAAATGCATTGAAGCCCAAGTATAGGCTCATGAGTGAGTAAGTATCTGGTGTCCGACAACCTATATAATCATTACACTCATAGAAGCAGTGAGGGAGTGATTTGCATAACAAGGGACTTAATTAGAAATCTGTTCGCATAATCGACATGGTGTTAAAATTAATTAGCAATTGTTTTTCCTGGGCCTTAAAGACACCATGTGAAAGTATATCAGGAAATATTGTATGAGCCGTTTTTATAATAATAAAGCTATTTATATAGATGATTTTCAATATATCAATGTCATTTAATGTTACTTTTCCTTGAGAATCCTAATATCATAGGACTTTAAATATACTGCATGTGGTTGCCATGTCATACCACCTTAAACTGTGGGTGTAATATTTTATTGGAAAAAAATTGAAGGAAGGAAGAAAAGAAGAAAAATAAGCTGTAGCAATGGATCTGGCTGCAGTAGAGTCAAAACAGAGAAGACTCTGAATAATTTGTTATACCTGAATGCTGTCTGACATAATCTACAAATTACAACAGCATATTTTTTGCTAACTCATACTCATAACATGCATTTTAAGTTATAATACACATCAGAGTACAAATTACTTGCTGTTACAAAAATAAAGCATAAGAGCAACAGCCCCCCACAAAAGAAATAATTTTAACTATTCTAACAACTGATTGATGTAGTTTCTACTCTGATGTAACAATTTTATCTAGCTTTCAGAATGGGCCCAGCCATTCAAATTTTAATTGAAGAAAATCAACTCATTATCATGTACTAGAAATGAGGCATAATCATTGTCCTGAAAAATGAGACTCACTTGAAATGCAAGTCTTAGGAGTGTCTGAACCTGTCCACTGCAGTTCCATGCTAGGGAGACTCTTTAAGCAAGACTTTGAAGACTGTGTGTCAACTGTCTTAGTGCTTGTTCACAAAGAGCAACATGTCATCGTTCCCAGCTCTAAGCCATCCAAGTACATATTTGCCTGTCAGTCACTTTTTGTCTTTTGAATACTTACATTATCTGAATCTGTTAGTTGGTATTCTCTAAATAAACAACCAATGGAAGATATAGATGATAGATACGTAGACAGACAGACTGAGCGATATTTATATTGAAGAATTGACTCATGACCCATAGAGTTTGAGCAAGCTCACACCTGCAGCTAGGCTTTTAGGCTGGAGATCCATTGGAGAGTTCAAGTATGAAGACAGTCTGCTGGTAGAAATTCATCTTCTAAGCAGAACCTCTTTCATCAGCTGATTGAATGAGGCTTACCCATGCCCTAGCTAATCTGCATTAGCCTATCTGTTAATTTAGATGCTAATTTCATCTAACCAATTCCTTCACAGAAACAGCTAGGATAATATTTGACCGAGTCTCTGGATTCTGTCATCTAGTCTGGTCTGTGGCACATGCCATTGACTATCATGTTTTATAGAGAGAGAGAGATCATTCTCACTCTGGAGATCTATCCACTCAGGATTGTGAATGCATATTTCATTATTTCTTTCTGCTTTATGATATTTTATTGGGTATATAAACTGTAGGTCTTTATCTGTTTTCAGATCAGTAGATATTTTGATATTTGTCATTCTTTTCTTGCTTGTCAACTTGAAACAGCCTAGAGTCATTTAGAAAGAGGGAACCTCAATTAAGAAAATATCTCCACCAGATAGACTTGTGGATAAGCTAGTGGTACCTATTCTTGATTGATGTGGGAGGGCCCAGCTTACTTAGGCAGAGCTACCCCTGGCCTGGTGGTCCTGGGTGTGATAAGACAGCAGGCTGAGCAAGCCATGAGAAGCAAGTCGGTAAAGTAGCATTCTTCCATGATCTCTTCTTTAGTTCCTGCATCCACATTCCTCCCCTGGCTTTCCTCAGTGATAAACTTATAAACTATCATGTAATAAAATCTTTCTTCCTCAAATTGCTTTTGGTCATAATGTTGTATCACTGCAATAAAAATGGATGTTTGATAGGAAGTACTTGTTCTTAGGCAAATGTTGAAGTATGTCCTTAAGGCATTAGAATTGCTGTCATAGAGGTATGCCCATCTTCTAATTTGTGGGTTGCCTTATATTATCTTCTGAAATGGTTGCTTCTGTATCTGCTATGAACCTATGCCAGTTCCTGTTTCTCCATAAGTGCCAACTCTTAGTCAGCCTTTTAAGTACCTGCAAATTTGATGGGTTGGTTCTTCAATTTGTGTAGACATCTTTATCTTTATCTGTTTGATAAAACTGGTTGCTTCAATTTCCATTTCTTCTATTATGTTCAATATTTAGCTTTTATTGAGAACAGTGAGTATCTAAATTGTTCATGCCTACCTAACCCTGGATTATGAGTAATAGTGTTGGAAGTAGGCCACCGAGGTATAAATCCCAACCTACCATTCTTGTTATCTTACATGAAACTCATCCTTATTTCTTTAAGTCCTTTTTAAATCTCTAAACTGATACTGATACAATTACCCGTTTTGTTGAGCTGTTTTATATTGTTTTTCGTTTTGTGCATGTCTGCGTGTGTGCATGCGTGTGTGTGTGTGTGTGTGTGTTTGTGGGTAAGCCAGAGCAGGACATCCAGTGTCTTCTATTGTTCTCTGCATTATTGACTGGAAACGGGTCTTTTACTAACTGGAATCTCACTATTTTTTACTATGTTGGCTAGCCAGGAATATCTTGAGATCTGCTTCTCTCTGCCCCAACCCCAATGCTTGGGTTATATGCATTGGCAGCCATTGCTGGCATTTTATGTGGTTATTAGGGATTTGAACACAGATCGCCAGTCTACCAAGGTAAATATACTTTTCCACTTGAACCATAATCTCCAGGCCCTTCCTTGTTCTAAATTCTTTTGTTTGATTGATTTGTTTTATGTGTATGGATGTTATGCCTCCATATGTGTCTATGCACTATTTGTGTGCCTGGTGCTTGTGCAGGACAGAAGAGGGCATTAGATACCCTGGAACTGTAGTTAGCAGACACTTGTGAGTCACTACACAGTGTGGGGCTGGGATACTGGCCAGGAGCTCGTCTGGAGCAGGAATGGGGTTGAGTCATGTCCAACCCTGGAAATCCCAGAGTGAGACCACTCCCTCCCTTGCTACAGGTATGCATGTCCCTGTGCACATAGTCCTGCACCCCCACATTTACACACACCAGAGGAGCTCAAATAGTCACAGCTAGGTTAAACTTCCTATCTGTTTAAAAGGTCATGTCCAGCAAGCACCTGAAATTCCTCTTTATTCAAATAAGGCGTTCCTGACACCTTGGCCCTGGCCAATGATGTGCACTCACCCTGAAAGCTTCTACCCACTCCCCAAAGGCTTAAATACTTAAATAGCCTTTGCTCCCCTGAACTGAACAAGCTGTCTCACTGTGCCTGCCTCCGGAGAGAGTCTGTTCTCACTGTGCTCACCTGATTGCTCTCATTTCTCTCCCTCTCTAGATCTGCTGGTTGTGGTAGCCATGCAGATCATGTAAGGAAGTAGGGAAGAGGAGCCAGTGCTGGCGGTGGGAACTGAACCCAGATACTCCTGAAAAGCACCAGCCAGTGCTCTTAACCACTGAACCATCTCCCTAGACCCTGTTCTACTTTAAAAAAGTAAAAAAGATATGTGTAATATACTTAACTGGTTTGTAAGAGAAAGCTATCACTAGTATACATAAGAGTAGTTATATATTCTTGATAAATCATTATTCTCATCTGTTCTATTTGTGACAATTCTTAATTTTTTAACTTTAAATTTTAACATATTCTAGTTTTGTTCTTTTTACATCTAATGGATCCTCCTTTATGCTAACTTTTACTATTAGCTTCTTTTTGTTCCCATTATCATTAGAATTATTTGTTTGTTTTCAAGACAGATTTATCTGTGTAGCCCTGGCTATCCTAGAACTCAAATCTGGAGACCAGGGTGGCATCACTCTGCCTTCCTAGTGCTGGGATTAAAGGTGTGCACCACCACGCCCAGTGCCCTCATTAGAATTCTTAAAACTTAATCCTTCATCATTGTTCTTGAATGAACATTCAATTTATTTTGTGTATGATGTGAGATAATGGTGACCCTTTATTCCTGTATCAGTTACACTTATTTTCTGGTACTTTCGCCTCTCTGTTCTTTCTTATTCTACCTACATGCTGTGGCATCTGTATTTCTCTGCACTCCCAGATAGATGCTGTTACTAACTCCTGATTTATGTTATATGTCCTTCATGGTTTTCAGAAGGACCATTGCTTCACCATCTCCTAGGAATCATCTTGACTTCTGATCTCAAGTACCCCATGTATTCCTCCGTGCAACAGGAAACGGTCCTCAGCTTATAATATGTAGAAGTACATTGTTCTGGAGGACATGGAGAAGGGTTTGGAGGGTGGAGGGAGCTCTGTCCCTAAGGAGCTTGATGCCTTCAATGCAGCCAAACTCACTACTGTAGACTAGTTGTTGTTGTTGTTGTTGGTGGTGGTGGTGGTGGTGGTGGTGGTGGTGGTGGTGGTGGGTTTGTTTGGTTGGTTGGTTTTGGCTTTGGTTTTCATTTTATTCTTCTCTGGTCTTTGCCAGGACTATTCCTTCTGTCCCACAGAGAAGGCTGGTATCCTCAACTGTGTCGCCTTGTCACCTCAGCGCTATGGCTTCTGATAATTTCAAAACCAGGCTGTGTTTGACATCTAAATCAAGGTTTTGTTCGTTCATTTGTTTCCTGAATCCCCCAAATATCTTTTTCTTTTCCTTTTTTTTTCTTCCTTGTTTTCTGTCACCTTTTTGTCAACACTCTGAGGAGCCAAGTGTCTCTCCAGAGGAACTCAAGCATTGTGTCACTGTTACCTTCTAACTGGAGGGTTGACTCCTAAGTGCTGTAGAAACATCCTCAGTACAGAATAGTTAAGTGAGATTGACTTATTTTCTTTTTTCCTAGAAATTTATTAACAGTCTAACTTATATTTGTTTAAATTGACTTTATAGTGACAAAAAAGTCAGTGCCGGTCTTAGTTTAATGATACAGCATAGAAAGTTCTAGAAGTTTCCTACTACACTGGGCTTGGGCAACAGATTTCAGTTCTATTACTGAAACAGAAGGGCATCCATATTTTATCTAATTAAAATCAGATTTTTTTGAGAATTAGTTAGTCTAGGTGAAATAATTAGACAGTCTAGGTGAAAGTTCCTTGGAATATCTCAAGAAAAACATGGAAAAACAAATAATAACTAAAAATAGCAAAACATTTTCTAGATACTGAAAGATGACCAGCCATTGCACCATGAACCCCCCTGAGCTTGTTAGGATAGCTACAGGATCTTAATTTATCATATGTTTACCCTAACAAATCAAAGGAGGAGAGAGCACTGGACTGGGACAAATGTAACCTTGGTTTTTTGAGTTTGGAGTAAAAGTTCTCTAACAAAATTTATCATTAAGAGGACAACACAATAGCAGCATTGACTGGTTGTCATTTACTCTTTGAGTTAAAGCTGATAAGAACAATTAAAATAGTAATAGTGTTAAACTTTCTCCTGTTTCATTGCTCTGGAAATATTAATTGCAAGAAAAATTTACATATGAAAGACTATTTTTAATCACAATTAATTGATTCAAAAAGAGATGCAAATCAACCTGTCTGGGTGATCCTAGTCAGTGTTGATTGCCTAGCAACTAGAGACCAGCATCCATTTCTCTGTCATGTGGGCAGCAGAATGCAGGTCCTAGGTGGCAGCACAGGTCTGCTGTTAGCCAAGGCCATCACAGTCACCCAAACGGGACTTGGATTTTGACAGAACAACTTAGCAGTGATTTCCACAGCAGCACTTCACTATCCCCCACCCCATACCTAAATCAGAGGTTCCCTTCTGGGAGAGAGAATGTCACAACTCTCCGGTCCCTGGAGTCAACCTATGGAGGGTACATTCTTTGTCCAGTTGTAAATATTTAGCATCCATTTTCTTCCAGGCAGGTAGCTGATGTGTCAGAGAGATCCAGTGTGAACATCATTGCGTTCTTTTGAACAACTAATGGACAAAACTAATGACAGTGATAGGGACTGAGAGCTCAGAGTCTAGCCCTGCTACTGGTTGGCTGACAATCAGCCAACACTCCTTTGTCAGGCCTGAGGGGTGTGTTAGTTACTTTTCTCATTGCTGTAAATGAAATATATGATAAAAGCAACTTCAGGGAAGAAGAATATATTTTGGTTTATAGTTCAAGTAGACATTTTATCACGGCAGGGAGAAAAGGAACATGAGGTGGCAACCCATCTTAGTCTTTAGTCAAAAAGCTCCCTCACAAGCAGAAATTTTTGCAAGTTTTTATGACTTCCATCATGAATGGAGAAAGGAAAATCCCACACAATGCAGTGTTGGTGTATATGTTTTAACCATTTTATTAGGTTCTCAAACCTCTTTCTCCCTTCCAATCCTTATTCCTTCCAAACCCCCAGTGCTAGGTAGGAGAGAAAGAAGGTTAGAGGGGAAAGAGACACAGGTCTCTTTGAGCTACTTCCTGCTGAATAGGGTCAATCTCAGTTATCAGGATAACCAGCAGTCCTGCAAACCAGCAACAGCAAACACAGAAGAAGGATGAACCAGCTCCCCCTGACCCTCTCTGGCTTCTGGCATTTATACCCTCTCCAGAGTCCTCAGAATTAAACTATCAGGAGCTGCAAAATCACACCTCTGCTAAAGCAGGAGACAACCCAACAGCTGTGGACAAACAAAACATATTCACATAGCATAGCATAATTGGGTTTTTTAACAAACAAAACTGTCACCACAGTGCAGTCCCTTCTCTGTCATTGAGTCTACCGGGGAGAACCAAGCCTTCAGTGCATGAACCCTTGGCGGATGTTCCAACCCAAATGGTGACAGGTTCATTTGGCTCTTTATTTGGGAGTGCTGAAAGTCTAAGAGACTGAACTAACAAGGGACTTCTGCTTAACTCCTGGTGCATAGGAAGAAGGCATTGAGGACATGTGAGAAGATGCAAAAGTCACTTCTCAACTGCCCACTCTCGTGGTCACTGATCCAGTGTTGTGAACGTGAGAGCTCACTCCCACATGGAAGGCATTGACCATTCATGACAGCTGTCCTCATGACCCAGTGGTTTTTTATTAGGTCCTACCTCTCCACATTACTACATGAGGAATTAGGACTTAGCACAGGTTCTAGTAGAAACATTTTCAAAGCACATTATCCTTGTAGGTATATTAGTTTGCAGAAGAGAACAGAGCTGTGGTATGACACAGTAAGGTATGCTGAGATACTGCTTTCTCCCCTTCCCACCCCCACCCCACAGCAGCATGGAAGCTAAGAGAAAGGAAGTCATGGTAGCCCATTGGAAACAGTGCTGGGCGCTGGCCCTTGGAGTTTCTGTATATCAAGTGTTGTGAAATTCCTTAGATTTGTGTTCATGTGCACATGTTTATAGGAGTATATTCATATGCATGTGTGTGCATGCGGGTGCTTGCACATGTAGTGTGCAGAGGTGAATGTCATATTCCTTGTGTGCAGAGGTGAATGTCACATTCCTTCCTCAGAGGTGAATGTCACACTCCTTCCTCAGTAGCTTTGCATTCTGTTTTGTTTTTTTTTTTTAATAGAGTCTCCTGCTGAAAGTGAGGTCACTAATTCAACTAGTCTATATGACCAGTGAGTTTCAGAGACCCCCTGTCCCTGGCCCTCCAGCACTGGTGTTGAATGTAGGCACCATTCATTGTTCCTGGAATTAGATGTGGAAGCTAAGGATCCCCACTCCGGCTCTCATGTTTGCATGGCAAATATGTTGCTGCTTGAGCCACCTCCAACCCCCTCTAGTTATCTTGTAGATGACTTCTAAGTTATAATTTTTTCTAAATCAATTATTTTCCTCTAAATTGAAAAAGTAAATTGTGAAATTCAGAAAAAAAAAAGTGGTTTCTTTCGGTCATGAAAAAGTGTTTCATACAAGTGACCATTTTAAAAACTTAAATATTCTCAAATTATTTCATAGAACCCAAACTTCTAATAAGCTTCATAGGGTTAGATCATGCTTAGAAGATGATTTTGCCAAGATTTCTTCTTGGGCTGGCAGGATGGCTCATCAGGTAAATGCACTTGCCAGCAAGCCTGACCACTTGAGTTCAGTCCCCAGGACACATGTCACAAAAGTAGAGAACAGACTTCTACAAGCCGTCTTCTTGCATCCACATGTTTCCTGTGGGACACACATGTGTCTCCCCCCAACCACCACCACCACACATGCTTACAAATAAAAGTTAAATGTAATTAAAAGTGTTTCCTCTCATTGCTCCAGGAAGAAGAAGACAGAGACACAGGGTCAAGGCATGAACAGGTCCTGAAAGCTGTCTCCAGCTGTTCTTAGCCCCATTCTTCTCCTTTATCTTCATGTGACCTTCCTCCTAGGTTATCTTTGCATCTCAAACTCCATCTCCTTTCTCTTATAGGGGTACAGGTCATTGAGTCCACCCTAAAATTATTTTGTCTTGAGACTTTTAATTTCATTGGAAAGGACACAATAATAGATACTAGGAATAGCATTAGGTGTACTATTTAGTTGTAAGCAGATTTACAACTCACTCCACATGTTTATGTAATTTGAGATACATTTTGTTTTAAATCAACATGCCATTGTTTTCTGTTCTGGAAAGACATACCATGGAAAGACACACCATTTAAAAGAATTATGTAAATGAAAATGTTTTGAGTTTCAAATAAATAAGACTGTGGCATATCTGATTTTAATTCATATGTCAACTATTTTTGGTACATGGTTTTAAAAATACAGTTAAGACACAGTCTTCAAATTGTTTGCTTCTCCTGATGGAATTAAATTGTCTAGAAAACACAACTAGTAAAACAACCTGTTGAAGAGGTACATTCTGTTCAATGCAGTCCCCCATGAGTTAGAACAAAAGAGCATTCTGATTGATTTGAAGTCATGTGACATGTCACAAAGTTTCATTTCCCTTAAACATAGAGCTGCAGGAGCTTATGAAATAGCAGGAACCAGCAGAGGTCCTGCTTGTGCAATGTGAGGAAGAGAATGGTACATTTGTTTCACTTAGCGCTTTTTCATGATGAGATCTCCTCCTCCATCTCTGGTGACTGAAGCAGAGTGAAATGGACTGCACCTTCCACCTCCTCCTGAGCTATGGTGGAAATGTGGATTCACACACATACACACAGTAGGTACCTACCTAGGTATCTGTCTGGCAGAATTCAAACCCAGAACATTAGGATTTGAGCTGGCTGGTTTGAACCAAACTGAGCAATAGAAGAGGTTAAGGGATGAGGTTCTTGGTCAGTCTAATGTTTTTATTGATATAAATTATTTACTATATAGTATGAACTCAGGAAATGAAGGTTTGATACAATAGTTTCCTATGGAAAAGTTTTTTGAGTTTGCTACGACAACTATATAATCCACAGAATTTAATAAGGGCCAAAAGCAGCCCCACAGACCCCCAGTATCTATGAGCTCAAGGCATTAAGGGACAAGGTTTCACCATCACCAGCAAAGGCTGGGCTTCATGAAGCTGCACTGCGTTGGTTGCAAGATAACTGCAGCTTTACTGAAATCGCAAAAAGAGACCTTGTCTCCTCTTGCAATTAAGAAGACAGTGACTGGTGGGAGTTGCTGTTGAAGGTTTTTACTAAGTCCTGCATAGATGTATTTCTCAGAGTGGGAGAATGGGGGAGAGAGACATTATAGCAGAGTAAAAATTAAAAGCATAAATACTCCCCAGGAAATCTATGGAGACATCAGATTGTGCCTTCCCTTCCCAGTGCTAAATTTTAAAATCTGAATACCCAAGAGACGAACGCATCCTTGTTGGGGAAACTTGACTCAATAAAGCAAGGTGTTTGTTTTTTGTTTTTTGTTTTTTTCTTAAAGAAAATAATATGCAGCCGGGCGGTGGTGGCGCACGCCTTTAATCCCAGCACTTGGGAGGCAGAGGCAGGCGGATCTTTGTGAGTTCGAGGCCAGCCTGGTCTACAAAGCGAGTCCAGGACAGCCAGAGATATTCAGAGAAACCCTGTCTCGAAAAACCAAAAAAAAAAAAAGAAAATAATATGCTGAGCCACATCATGATGCTTCATGTCAACACAGGAGCAGACTATTGCATCTATACAGTAATAAACACGGGGCCGCACAATAATACCATCTACCAGGCCTGCGAGTGGAGTGGCAGCTCCTGCGATTCACCTGCCTGGGAATGCATAAGCACTCACTTACTGAGATGCTCATTAAGTGGAAAGCCTGATACTGCAGAGGTGTGCAGCTTTGCCCCAAGAGGTCAGGAGAATGTGTTAGAAAGAAATTTTATTGGATGAAAAGCCCTGTTTTCCTTTGAGCTTATGACTCTTATTTAAAAAAAATAACACCTAGTTATTTTTAACAAATACGCCTGCCTCACCTTAGCTCAAGAGGACTCATATTGAGAGGAGGGTTAGGGTTAGGGTTAGGGTTGGTTCAGAGAGGATAGGGCAGAGTCCAGAATGGGTGGGTCTTAGGATCACTGTCTGGCTGGGAATGCGGGGTTGGGAAAGTGTTCTCTGACAACTTTAGTGTTACAGCTCTTTTAGATGATATTAAAACAGCTCAGAAAGTATTTAGCAAGCAACTTATGTGCATATATGTTTTTTCCAGGATGAATGAGGGCTTACGAACCTCAGGAAGTGGGAAGAGTTTTTTTAGGGTGAATACATTTCGTTGGTTATGGCTGGGATACTGGTGATGTTCTATTTGCATTCAGGTACCCTGCTACATGACTGCTTGTGACTACCTTGAGAATTATGGGGTTGGGGGGTCACCAGGCTACATGTGCCCAGGCAGGCAGGCATGGGAGCAGGGAGGGAGCTATCCGACTTCTGCCAGTGTCAGGATGAGATTTTTAGTCTCAAGTTTGAGATTTTCAGGATCTGGACACGTCTCTGACCGCACTCAGCTCTGTGCCTATTTCCCTGGTCACACAGCCTGCGTGCCCCCACCATTCTATTCATTTACTTACAAATTTCATTACTTCATTTTTCTTAACTGCTGAGTAATATTCCATTGCTTTAAATGTACCACATTTTCTTTTCTAATGAATCCACTGACAGACATCTAGATATCATGAGGGTTGTGTTCAGGCTCCTCTGTGAGCTGGCAGGAGAGCATATGCATGACGGTGGGTATTCTGAAGGCGACTGGCATACATAAATTAGTAAGTCTCTGTGATGGGCAGGGAGCAGATCTTCTAGGCTTTGTGAGCCAAAGGCAAGCATGAGAATGCTATGAAAATACTCATACAATACATGAAAAGTAATTTCACAGTTATTACTGATGAAGCTAAAAATAACTGTTAAATAAGGGTGAATTTTCATTCATCTCTGAAACTAAGAATGAGATTTAGTGGAGGGTAACACATTGCCCTACAGAGTTTCTGGACTGTGCTCCTCATCATCAAAGTGGCCACCCGTGTCATCTGTGAATGGTATGTTGTTTCAGTTCAGTAAGTATTTGTTTTAAAAAACATGTAATTTTTAATAATTATTTGGGAAATCATGCAATCGATTTTGATCATACTCTCTTCCACCAACTTCTCCCATATCCCTTCCCCGAACTGGTATCTGCTCTATTGTCTTGCTTACTTTGTTTGAAATAACCTACCAAGTCCGTTTGTGCCACCCATATACTCATTGGTGTGGGGCCCCCCACTGGAGATGGTCAACCAGCCAGGGGCCATCACACCCTTAAAGAAAACTGCCTTTCCAACCTCCAGGAGGTAAACAGCTCATCATTTGGAGGGAGGACTTGTGGGCCTTTCCCCCTTCATGGTGGAACATTGACTGACTTGCTCTTGTGCAGGGATTCACAGCTGCTGTGAGTTCCTGAGTGAAGCTAGCTGGCAAGTCCAGAAGACATAGTTTTGTCCAGGTCTTCCTCAACCTCTGACTCTTACAGTCTTTCAGCCCCCTCTTCCAAAATGGTCTCTAAGCCTTGGGAGCCTGTGATGTGAAGGCCATCAACCCTTTTTCTTTTAGATAACAGGTCACATAAAAAGTGGAGGTGGCCCATATGTGACCAGTAGCCAACCCTCCTTTGGTGTACTGATAAGGTATATATTTATGAGTATAATTCTAGTATTTTTCTCAGACTTAGAAAAAATAGATGCTTTGTCTTGGCATGTTTTCATAAGATACTTATTTGAATCCTCTTGAGGCAAGTTAAATTTAACGATATTTTTATGAGGCAGTTGCATTATACAGTAAGAGCCCTTGATCTGGTAATGTAAGGACCATTCAGTACTGAGTGTTCAAGACAGTGTAGAGAGCTTTTACTAGCATTCAAAAGATTAAACAGGACAGAACATATTATGAAGGCCACCATATAACAAACATGGTTTGGTTTAGTAATTTGGAAAGGGGTGTCAGACATGTGTATATGACCCTAATATAGACTTTCTTTATAGATCTTGATGTAACATGTATACAAAACATTGGCTCAGAGACATTTGTCTTTCCAAAAATACTATATTCAGAGAAGTATCTCCAAGATTCAGGTAAAGAACCAATAATGTGGGATGCCAACAGTGAATACAAAAATCACATGGTTACTATGGTGGCATATCACATTGACTGGTGATTATCGGACAGCGAAATGATGTAATTTGTTCCAACAACAACTTCATGTTGCTCCAGCTGTTTTCTGAATTCATCTATGTATTTAGTGCACAATTTTTTTCAATATTTCAAAATACTTGGTACTAATTTACATTATGAGAAGAATTTAGAAATTTTATCTGAGGATAGAGAATTTAAATTACTCAGCAACAGTTGTTTTCTTCTTAGACTAAGGTCTGTATCTCAGAACACTCCCCAACCTGTCTCTTCTTTTTCCTCCTTCATTTTTAGGTAGCCCTGGGTGAGGACCCATCTGATAATTACACCTAGTTTTATAAATCATGTCAGATTCCCAAAGATATACCATGATTCTTTCTAGTATATCATCTAAGACCAATATTCTCTGTTCATCTGAATACAAGATAGTAACGGAGCCCATAGGTTCCAGATTACAGCAGGTGACATTTTCATTATCACTGCTGTTTTTATCTTGTTCACTGTCTGGAAAAGTGCCATATGTGTGGAGGAAGGGAAGGAGGCAAATATTCAGAAAATCACTAATTAAAATTAAAATCATAAAAACACTCTTTTTGTTTTGTTTTGTTTTTTTGCCTGACCTAACTTTACTCCTTAAAATCAAGTATTGCTCAACTTCTCAGACATTTCATAGACAATGCACTCTACAGGGCACAGCAGGGCATGTTTACTTTGCTCTGGGGGGGTGAAATGTATTCACATATATACATATACATACACACACACATTTAAATGAGTGAGTGTCATGGTGTGTGAGATTGTTGGGTGTGTGTGTGTGTGTGTGATTTTCTGTTCAAACTGTACACTGAAATTCGTACATGGGCAGTCAGAATCTCTTATTAATCACAAATGGTGTTTTAAAAATTATAACTGAATAAATAGAACCTTTCAGTGTACCACTCCCATCAAGATGATTCTTTGTTTTTTTTTTTTTTACTTAATTATATATATATAAAACATCCTGTGATTGGGTGAGCAAGTTGAATGACAATATTAATATTTCTTACTTAGCTCATTTTAAAAAATAACTTAAGACATAGAGCTAAAATAGTGACATCATACATGCTCTTTTTCTTATATGTTTTAATATTTTATTGCCAAGTGCTAAGGCATGGTAATTGTTGGTTTCTTATTTAATACAATTTAATTTCCACAAATATTTTTATTTTGACTAAACATGGTATCTGCACCAGCTATGATTTTGGTTAGCTCTCGTCTACCAGTATGTTGTTATTGGAGTTTTCTTATCTGCAGTTTTAAGCTTTCTTGCAATAATAAGGAATAAAGATTGGGTTGCAGTAATCCAATAAAGCCAAACAAAGGAAGTATTAAGAGACACAGCCCAGAAGCACAATGATGGATACTTGTTTAAGGAGAAAGGAGCTTGATCCTTCCTAAAGCTGCTTCTAATAGTGTCGTGTGTTGAAGCAAGATCCCATATTTTTTGTGAGGATCGCATTATCTTTTGTTTCCCAGCCATGTAAAAATCAGTCTAACCCGAAACATGAGACTAGAAAAGCTTAAGAATTTTTGAGATTGAGCATTAGAGTGCTGTGTTTTTGTTCTCTTTTTCACAGATTGTTTTCCTTGGATGTATATAATAGGCTTATAGAAACATGATCATGTATCTGACAGCCTGTGGCACATGTTGCATGGTGTATTACACCGGCCGGCACTCATTAGTTGCTATAGATTCATTATATAACACACCGCTTCAGTGTATGAGTCTTGGGGAGCACACATGCATGAGTAGTTGGATGTCAGAACTTCAGGGAATAAGTGTGATAGAGAAAAATCCTACTGTGCTCACACCTTCTGCTTTTGAGCAAAATAAAAATAAAAACAGTCCCCTTTGGAGCAAGTCTTAATGGAACTCATTTAAATATGTTCTAATATTCATGGAGAGTTGACTCAATATTGAGGGCTTAGTTCAAACCTAGTCTACTTCGTTGTGGAGGTTTAGTTTCTGATTTAGAGTTTGGTGAGAAGCTTTTTGACATTGATTGTTGTGTAGTTAATATTCCCGGAATCAAAATGCTCACATAGCTCAAGATTCTAATCTTAAACTTTTCCATCAGTAGATGATTTTACAATATGGAGTTCCTGGATGTATTTGTGGTTCTGAGGATGTCTGCCATATTGTTTGAGTAAAGAGTGACAATGTCTTCTGAGTATCTGGGACAGGGGGATTACTCCTACAAAGATCATTCTATAAAGAATCTCCTTATATGGGCTAGTCCAGAGAGAAACTCTGGCAGCACTTTCCAAAAAGAGGTATTTTTTAGGTAAGTATTTACCCTTATGCGGTCTGTATATCAAACCCCACCTGCATGTGGTCTTTGTGAGACCAAATGCTTGGGTCTGTCTTCACAGTAAACTTTTTAAAATCTTTGCCAGCTTTTAAAACACTGTGGGTTGAGTTTTGTGGTCTGAACAAATATGAATATGGTCATAATGTAGATTTCGACTGAAATTCAGATTCTTCTAATGAGAGTGTTTTGGGTTTTGTTTCTTTTTAAACAAAATGCTTTACTGATTTTGGTGAAGATAAACTCAGTGAAGGAACGCTGTGTGCCCCTGCATCTGTTATGATGGACTCACAGACGTCAAATAACAGATG
Organism: Lophiomys imhausi; assembly: GCA_907164525.1. Lineage (NCBI taxonomy): Eukaryota > Metazoa > Chordata > Mammalia > Rodentia > Muridae > Lophiomys > Lophiomys imhausi. The sequence continues at coordinate 2,302,521 of CAJQZJ010034157.1, read as the reverse complement.
CTGCAGCCATAAGGGCTTGAATGTCCTACAAACCTGTTCTCTTATGTTTTCAGAGACTAGAGGACTGTCACAGATGAGGGGCAATAAATACTCAATTTCCTTTCTTAGATGGGCATTGTTACACCGGCTGCCTGACTTCTCTCATTGGCTGCTCTGCCCATGGGCGTGATGGGCTTACCCCTGCTGCCGCCATTTCCTAGCAGAGCAGGCTGTATCTTTGAGAGCCAGTGTGCTTTGTCGTTCGGTGATGTCACTAAAACCAGCCCTGACAGCCTATTTCCAGAAAGCATGCCTTTCACCAACTTTACCTATTTTTAATTAAAAGTTTTCTAAAACAAAACAATGGCAACAGAGTGAGTATGTAGTTCATCGTTGAAGAAAGTGAACGCTCTTTGCTCATTCCCCTCTGCAGATACCTGTGAGCATTTTACTGGCAAGCACTTGTAATAGCAAAAACATTTAAAAGGGTCAGAATGCACAAAACTCAGTGCAATAGAAATTGGATATTAAAAAGAAAAAAAGGATAATTTCCAGGACAGGTCACAAATGCAAGTGCGCTCAGGCACATGAACTCTGAGTGTTGAAATGTTTTCCTGTGAGGAAAAAAAAATACAAATCAAAATTACCTCAATGGTTCTTCATTTTAGGACACATTTTATGTAATGCTTTATATTTGCTCTTTAGGTCATTTAAAAAGATAAGAAAATAGATAGAAACGTGACAGAAATGGCTCTTCAGCCTACTCACCCTGTTTTTTAAAATTATAGTTATTAGGGCTTGGGAGATAGTTTTGTTGGTAAAGAGTTTTTGTCCCTAGCCAAACTGGTGAGTTCCAGGAAAATTGGGATCTTGTCTCAAAAAGTGCCTTCCCCTTCCCCTCTTGCCCATAGCTGCATGATTGACCAGTAGATCCTGAGAGGGAAGCAGAGCAGGAACTGGCCAGAAGCCTGGAGTGCAAGAGCCTCAGGAGGCAGGGTCAGTGAGACAGCTCGTTTTATGGGGGAACAGAGGCTACATAAATCTTTGTGGGGTGGGTAAGGACTTTTGGGGTGAGTGTACATCATTGGCCAGGGCTAGGAAGCTGGGGATACCTCACTTGTATGAGGAGAAATTCCAGGTGCTGCTGGACATGACCTTATAAGGGGGAGAGGAAGTTTAACCTGGATACCAGGCTACGCGGCTTCCTTGGGGGCAAAGGACTTGCAGGCCTGGGGCAGCAGAGAGTAATCCTACTCCTGCAGATCTCAGGGTGAGATTTCCAGGCTTTGGGCAAGTTTCCAGGACTATATTTTAATACTTTGCCTTTTCAGTATACATCTGAAAAAGTAAGAGAAGGACACAGAGGAGACCCACACCCTTTCTGGCACACCGTGTCTCTCTCTTTTTTTAACATTTATTTATTAATGCAAGTTACATCTGATCACAGCCCCCACTCTTCTCCCCTCCCTGTCCCACCCTCCCACCCTCTACTCCATCTTCCTCCTATTCTTCTCCTCAGATGAGGGGAGCCCCCACATATCAGCCTCCCTCAGTTCATTAGTCACATGAAGGCTAAGAGTTTCCTCTTCTTAGTGTCCCCCTAGCAGGTAACAAGACCCAATTCATCCAGTGTCTCTGTATCCCACTTTCCACTGTGACCACGTGACATTCAAAGCAGTCATTTGCTCAATCACTTACAACTCCTTTCCAGTTTTCTCGATGAGTTTTTCTGCCCCACCATGGTGATTTCTTCCTTCTCTCCTGTTCATCTTCTTGTCCACATATGGGTCATTAGTTCTCATTCATCACCATGGGAGTAAAATGCCTCTTGTTTCCTCTGAGTGTCAAATCCGTAGACACAAGAAAGAATCTAGCTAAAATGTTGCCCCAAACATTTGTGAATCCTCTTCAGTGAAGTCCTTTTACAGAATGTTCAGGTTCATGACATTTATGTCACAGGGTTTTTATTGCTGTTTTTTTGTTTTGTGGGGTATTTTGTTATTTTGTTTTTTTTTTTTTTGGTTTTTTGCTTATTATCAGGACAAATTTGTCACACACCTACCAAATGTATGCAACCTTTTAAAATTGTATGGTGAGGATTTGACATTTCGGGTCTGGGTAAATAGGTTTGTTCCCTCTCATTGTTAATCAGTTTCTCACAGGGAGGTTGTTAAAGAGAGCTAAGGTTGCTAGGGGTCTTTCAGAGTTAATACCAAATCTCTTCAAGTGCTTCTTTATCTGTGTCTCAGTTAATGACTAGTGACATCTAGTGGTAACTACTGGTGACTGGATTTGAGACACTCAAATGGCTGGCTATGCTGGAGAGGCAGATCCAAGATAAACTCTAGCATTGTCATTTGCTGATGGAGCTAGTCAGTTCCCAGTATCTCATGGTGCTGTTGCCTAGCCACCAGCCTTCCACCATAACTAGTGAGGTCAGGCCCTCAGCTGCCTGTGCCTTGGGAGACAGTTAGACGCATGTTAGGGGAACTTCTTTGGCCCTCATCTTGGGAAGCCTGCCCTCCCTCCTCATTCATCATTCATACATAGAAAGCAATGTCATATCTTCAAAAGCATCCGTGACAGCTTAAGAGGAGGAGACTTGGTCCCCTCCTGGTGTTCCCTGAAAGAGTTTCCACATGGGAAGCCAACCCATAATGGCAGCTTCTTTATTAAATATGTGCTGTGGAAATTATGCTAATTACACTGGAGTGTAATTATAGACTAGAAAGATTCTCTCACAGTCTGACTTGAATTGTTGTAGATAAATGTGCATTAACTTAGTAGTGTGTGGCTAATTATGAAAGGTAAAGGGGAGGCAGGGAGGTAATCAGCTACTCAATGGTTTAAAGATGCTTGGTCCCAGGCAGACTGTACCCATAAGACTCAGGTATGGGGAAACCCTGCAATGAAAGTCATTCATCCATTTGTGTCCAGAGTTTCAAAACAGCACTAAAACTAGCCACAGGTGACCAGTTAACCGATTTAATTCTACTTGTCTGTAGCATTCATTATAGCAAAGAGATAAATGTTGTGCCAATTTGCAGCTATGTGTTCTAAGTATATTTGTGGAGTTAATTTTTTTAGACTTTATGCTTTTGTGTGTATTTATATTAACTATGGAAATGAGAAAAATACCCAACGGCCCAACGTGCTTTCAAATGTTCAACAAAAGCTCTATTCTGGGAAGTAAATTTTGCTTACATGTGATTTAAGAAGCACAAGTGGTTGTCGAAGAATGACATTAGTGGCCTGCTGTACTGATGTGAAGGACACATCAGACATTTATATTTAGCAATTAAAAGTTGCTTAAAGCTACCAGTAAAATGGCACTGTCAAAGCCCCAGAACTAACTAACTGAAAGGTACTTTTAAAAACTTCATGCATATGGAGAATGCTGAATGAATTTGCAAGTATTACCAGAAAGTGTAATGTCCACATGTCTTCTGAGAATGGTTAAAACCCAGCCAAATACTGATAGAGAGTTTGGAGAATTTCTCTGTGAAGGGAACAGAGATCCAACAAGTCCACCTGTTTAACAAGTTTGTGCTTACAAGGAAAAAAGGCCAAAACCAAAATGCTGGCAGAGGTTCACCACGGGAAACTGTCCTATGAGCAAAGAGACTGTGTTGTACAAAAGTGTACCAGTTTCTTCCGATTCAAGTGAGCTTTAAACTAGCTTTTTTTTTTTTTTTTTTTTTTTGGTTTTTCGAGACAGGGTTTCTCTGAATATCTCTGGCTGTCCTGGACTCGCTTTGTAGACCAGGCTGGCCTCGAACTCACAAAGATCCGCCTGCCTCTTTAAACTAGCTTTTATAGCTAGAAAACCAATAGAAGCATGGAGATGTACCAGGCTTTTACTGATTTCTTTAATCTATTTTTAGACTATAATCATTGTACAAACTAACTGGCTTCATGATGCTGTCATACAAATGTGTTATGTCCTTTGACCTATCAACCCGTTACCCTCTGCCATCTCACTCCCCACTCAGTTAATGTCATTACCTTAACAAACGGTCCATCTCTGCCTCCTGTGTGTGGGTGTCAGAGAGAGAGGGAGACCTATATTCCACATATGAGAAAAAGCATCTGATACTTGTTTTCCTGAGACAACGTGATGATCTCCATTTTCCTGCAAATGGCCTCATTCCGTTCTTCTTTCTGGTTGGTAGTTCTCCAGTGTGTACATGTACCTTGCTTTATCCATCCCCATGTGATGATGGCACCTGCATTGATTCTTTTACCTGGCTGTTATAAATAGGGTGGCAGTAAACATGGATGTGTGAGTGTCTATGTGGGTGCTGGTGTAGATGGATTGTGTATATTCCCAGGAGGAGCAAGTTACATAATATGGTGGTTCTTCCTTCTTCCTTCTAATTTCCACAGTGGCTGTGCTCACACTCTCTCCAGCAGTGTGTACGATTTCATTTTCCTTGCATTCCCACCAGCACCTCCTGCTGTCTATTTTCCTGGTGATAAGGATTCTGATTTGAGTAAGGAAGAGCGCCACTGAAATTCTAATGTGGCTTTTCAGATGACTAAGAATGCTGAGTCATTCGCCTTCTCGTTGGCCATTTGTATTTCTTCTTTAGAGAGTGATCTGTTTAATTGCTGTTTTCCCGTTTCTCTCATTTACATTATTCTTCTGTCCTCAGACATAAATTGTCTGAAGCACTATCAATCAACAGCTCTCAATTTTTAATTCCCTAGATTTTTTTTTTCTGGCAGTGTTTGTAAATTCTTTAGAACATTTACACTAATTTCTTTTTTGACTTAATACAATTTAGCCTAGACTTGTTTTGTTTTTGATATGTCATTACATTTCTTTTTTGCTAAGACAATAAAGGCATCACAAGAGTTTTGGAAAACTCTTTATTTAATGAATATGCTTTTGATTAAAGTGGGAAATTGCTCTTTCCTGCATGATAGTATGTCTGAATGGCAACACCAATGAGTTCAGCTGATTTATGCCCAGTGCTATATGTAAGCTATATGATTTTACAAAAGATTTTTCCCTATGGATCTCAGTTCTCTCCCCTGTGACCACTATATAACTTTCTCAGATAGTTTTAGCTTCTGTTAACCAATTACAGTTGCTGTCCAAATCTGCCCTGCCTACTGTCTATTTCTATAAAGTTTTATTGACACAAAGCCAAGTCCATTTGTTTGCATCTTACTGTGGCTGCTTTTCTGCCACATAGAAGAGTTAAATAACTGTAAGAGCAACAATGTTCAGGTAAAGTCTAAAATACTTATTATTTGACCACAGAAAAAGGCTTCCTAAGTATGTGTAAATCTTATGCACGTACACAAGCATCTTTAATATACTTATTAAGTCTTCATCATGGACTTGCCACATTGTAAAACGTGACATATTTTGGCTATTAAAAATCTATTATTGTCATTTTATTAAGTCCAATTTTACTTATCTGCTTGAAAATCAGTTTTCAGGAGCATCAGATGAAACAGTATTAAAGTTCTCAGAATACAATGTAAGCCAAAATATTTCTCTTTGAAAATATCTTATAGCCGGGCGGTGGTGGCGCACGCCTTTAATCCCAGCACTTGGGAGGCAGAGGCAGGCGGATCTTTGTGAGTTCGAGGCCCGCCTGGTCTACAAAGCGAGTCCAGGACAGCCAGAGATATTCAGAGAAACCCTGTCTTGAAAAAAACAAAAAAAAAAAAATATATCTTATAAGCGATTTTTTTCTTTTTGCCTGTCATTTAAGCAGATTTGATAGTGAGATATGTATTGTGGCACTTTTGGAAGTATGTTAGGCTCTGGGTGAGTAAATAATGTTGCCCACTTGAGAATGGCAAAATGTCTGAGACCAGGGTGTCTGCATGTTCATTCTGTCTCTGAGGGTTCAAGATACCCTTCTTGTCTCTTCCAGTTCCCCTGGCAGAGGGCTTTGGCTCTCCTTGGCTTATGAGTGCCTCATTTTAATCCCTGCTCTCTACTCAAATTGCCTTCCTCATCTGTCAGTCTTTGGGGGCTATGATCCCAAGTCCCCTCTTGGTAAAAAGGTACTAGTCTCTGGATTAGAGCTCATTGGGACCATTATGACCCATTAACTTGAAATGTCTACTAGGTGCCTTTATCCAAATAGGGTCAAATCCATAAATTGCAGGAATTTGGAGTTCAACATGGCCTTCTGGGTAATACTATTCAATTTCAATCCCGAGGAACTGTTGTTCAAAAGAGCGATGATTCTCTTTGTGTTTTAGACTACATATTAGATCAAAACAAATTATTAAACCAAGTGTTTCAAGTCTGATAACAAACTAAGAATAAAGGATAATCAAAATCTGTTAGCCACTCCTATTTCTAAAAGAGCATCTATGTTTACTTGACTGGAAGGCAAAGGTGAGAATACAGATGAGAAGCCATAAGACAGAATGTGATTTTAGATATGTGGATAGAAAGAGGTATTCAGAGCACACACACACACACACACACACACACACACACACACACACACACAC